>JAJJMC010011023.1:870938-945350 GCA_023531435.1 Papaver californicum | reverse complement strand
ATGTTTGAATTTCTGTATTGAATGAAAAGGTGTAAAGATTATAAACCGAGAAATTACATAACCTAGATGATTTATTGTATTGAGCTTAAACAATTTATGAAAAAGATGATTCTTTATTATTTTAAAAGATATTTCTCTGTTATTCGTTTACATTTATTTAACTTGTATCCAAGAGTTTGATTGGTTGTTTAGCAAAAAGAATTTTTGGCTTAAACAGTCTGTTTTGATGAAATAGTGATAAGTAGTTAGGCTCCAAAGTTTGATTTCTAAATTAACTACACAATTGTATTCATATGAACATAAATTGCAAAATTGCATCTCTGATGCAGTGTTTTTTAGTTTTTCATGGTTAAGTATTTATAAAAACCTCTGAATTTAGTACACCTTTATAAAAATCTCAAATTATAATCATTTAAACTACCCAGTTTTACCTTGATCCAAATACTTTTTCCCTTGATAATTATTTTATGCTTTATGTCATAAATAAATTATAATAAAACAAAGCTAGGTAAATCGCATAACTTTCCAGGAGAATCCCGTTCACGCCAACATTGACAATAATGTCAGTATGGTTAAACTAATGGTCAAGGAAAGCGTCCTTACTCTACCATTATTACTTTTTACTTCAAACTCAATTTAGTGATTTGAGTAATTTGTAATCTTTATTTTTGGACTAATACATCATATTGTTTTCTTAAGTTCACTTTGGAAGAAGCATAACCAACAAATTTGATCTACATATGCAACACCATCTGACACACCATTTAATTGTTAAGGGTTGTACCTATTGGTTTTCTCCCATTTCAGGGTTCTGGCACGAAACATTGCATATTTGTTTCAGATTCCTTGTATTTAATTTACCTTTGCGTTATAATTGTTTATTAACCAAGGAAATACGTGATCCTTTCGCCCTTCCATCTTCCATTGTAACGTAAATGTATTGATTTCCATTTATATATGATTAATAATCAAACGTTTCATTTTTCATCGATTAATTGTCTTAGCCTGGAAAGATGAAAATATGCAGCCTATATATATATATATATGAAATTTAATTTTCAAAGAAAATTACACTCACCCAATATAGTCCATACTGGATTTCGGTTCATACCGGTCGAGAGTGATACACTGGTACGTCTTTGTACTGGGGAAATTTCGGTTTCAAATATCGGCGAAATATCGGTTCACATATTTTATACATATAATTATTATATTAAACGTTTTTTTCCATATTGAACCTATTAAGATATATAAAACTAGTACTCATTTTTCTAAAATACCATAAAACACATGAGTAACAATTGAAAACCCTAGAACAATGATAAGGATTTTTTTTTTTGATTTTTTTTTAATTAAAAACCGACCCATATCGGTCATTTCGGTCAACTCGTACCGGTCAATATCTACCGATATTTTCGGTCAAATACTGTTCTAACAATATCGGATATTTCGTATCGGATGAAACCCGATACCGATAAAACCGGCGATATTTCGATAGTACCGGCCGGTATGGACTAAATTACACTCACCCACTATATTTCCCAAACATCTAAAACCATCTTCTCTCTATTGAACACTTATTATTCTCAGCCACAGTAACTCCATATGTCTATATTTTCGCACCATCTTATCTACTAAAATTAAATATGAGTTACGTTATTACCGGTCCAAAAATATGAGTTATTCCTGCGAACCAAGACACTAAGGTTTACATAACTCATACACTATTAGACAGTCATGACTGTTTTACATTTACGTGTGGGGATTACAACTCAACGTATATCAAGGTTCGTTCGTTGCGATATAGGTTAAGCCCTAGTCAATATATATATATATATTACTAGCAAATATTTAAATATAAAAAAATAAAAAATAAAAATTATATACGATAAACAGAACTTATACATAAAAATATATTCATATACAAATAAAGAAAAATCCATACTACAAATTTTTATGTAGTTTATTTTAATATTTTCTTCAAAAATTTAAAAGTTCCATACATATGTGATGGAAAGAGATTTATAAAAAATAAATCTAATATTTTATTATTATTATTGTATGATGGAGGGAGATTTATGATAAATAAATCTAATATTTTTTATTATTATTTATAATTTATTAATAATATTTTTAGTAGAAAAATAATTATTTTTCGGATTTATTATTTAGGGTAATTTAGAAGAGTTTAGAAGTTTATAGAGTTTTAATAAGTTAGGAAAGTTGCCTAAAGGTAGTAGATACCTTGGAAATAAGTTTTTTATATTTTTTTTGTTAAGTTTAGAGTTTTATTTCAATAGTACTTTCATTATTTTAGGTAAACCAAAATTTGCCAAAAATAGCAAATTAGGGTTTGAATCGGTTTTGGATTTTTTCATCCTTTCTTGTTGCACAAGTTAGGGTTTTTCTCAAAGTCTATTTAAGAGACTTCAAGTTATTGTTCTAGACAGTTGAATTTGATTAATAAAATTGTTTTCTTAAACTTGTTCAAGTTTAATCCTGATTTTTATTTATAGTCGGGAAACCGAGGTTTAAATAATTATCTATGTTCATAGTCGTTATTCTTAGGAATAATTCGACGTCTGAACAAAATTATCTTTTTCTTTCTTTTCAGTAATATCCGTTGCATCAATATGTAAGGTTCCACCTACTTTTTTTTTTCCTAATAAAACTA
The DNA here is from genome assembly GCA_023531435.1 of Papaver californicum. Classification (NCBI taxonomy): domain Eukaryota; kingdom Viridiplantae; phylum Streptophyta; class Magnoliopsida; order Ranunculales; family Papaveraceae; genus Papaver; species Papaver californicum. The sequence goes on along the minus strand of JAJJMC010011023.1, from coordinate 942,676 downwards.
TATAACATTATTGAAAAAGGGATTACAGAGGTTCGTTAAGGAAGTGAGGTTGATCATCTTCCCAAGTTCCTGTTACATCCAGTCTTCTACTATATTTAGCTGACCTATCAGCCTTAGAATTAAAATCCCTACTAATGTGTTCAAATTTAAAGAACGAAAGATTGTTAGTTAAGACTAGACAATCGTCTAAAATAGAACTAGCAGCCCAGCTAATCAGGATTCTTAATTTATTCAAGAAAGAAATTGTATTTTTTGAGTCACTTCTAATACAAATGTTGGTGTACTCTCTTGTGTTGATCCATAGTAATGCTTTAAATATGGCCAGACTTTCGGCTTCCTCTATACTTCTAGAATGACCGTGTTTTATTCTACAACATTTGTAATTTCCTGCTATATCAAAACACACAATGCCAATACCAAAATTGTGAGAATCAATGTGAAAAGAAACATCACAATAAATAATAAAACACTCCTCGGGCAAGCCTATATTGGTAGGAGGTTATGTTGGTAACTGTATATGTGACGCCTCAAACTATTTTTCTCAGGTTTAATTAAACCCGATGTTGTACCAAATGGGTTATCCCTTAGTAGTGCTTATATGCACAACTTGTAAATGACATGGAGGCATAAAATTCAAGCATGTGCTACACATGTCGTTGAATGAGCTAGCTAGGGGCTTTTTAATAAATTGCAGTGAGACAGAAAAATTTCGGGTCTCTTTTTCTTCTTCAACGGAGAGAGGGATCGATTTCCCCTTTTCTTCTTCTCCCCTTTCTTTTGAAGTCTCTCCGGTGATGGCTGCATGTTGAAATTGATCTCCAATTCTGAGTTTGTGTGGCTGAAGTTATGGTGGCAGTAAAGAAAACACAAGGTAGAGATTGAAAAGGGGTTCATGGTTTCATCCAAGAAGCAAGTTGGGAAGAAAAAGGGTTCTTATGAAATTTGGGGTTTTTCCCCAAATTTGTTGGTAATGTCTATTTCATGCTAAATTCTTGTATGGTTTTGTGGAGTTTTATCCAATTCATGTTGCATTGAAGAGATTTGCTCATTTCCTCTTTCTTTTCACTTGTAAACCCTAATTAGTCTGTTTTTGTTTTACTGATAGCATTAGATCCAGTGGTTGGATTATGATAAAAGTTCAGTATGTTATGCTTAATTATGTGATATATGTTCTATAAAAATTTCATAAGGATCATGTCATGTTTACTACTTCAACCTTTCTTGATCCATGACTGCGTTCAGCAGGATTAAAACCCTGGACACTCAGTTGTTCATATAATTTCTCACTGTATGCTTAGCATATTAAGATGAAATTTTATTATGATATTTTTATACATGTAGGTAACCTAATTTATAAATTTTATGAAGTTCTGATCATTTTAGGTACCTCAAATCATAAGAGAATCATGACTGAATTCTGTGTGTTAATGCTGAAAGCAGTCATGTTGTAATGTGTATAATTCTGTAATAAACCGTTGGAATGAGCTTATTTTTGTGTGTGTAGTGTGAAATTGAGTCTTAAAGATACTGTAGAAATTTCAGGAAAATCAGGTGCCGTTTACTACTGAAAATCTTGGACACAGTGTGACTGCATTCTGAAAACAGAAATTATGTATAGTTGTGGGATGTTGATTATGTTGTAGTCAGTTCAAATGTGATACCAGGATTGCTGGGTACCTTGTTAGATTTGAACTGCAGTGGAAGAGCTATACGAGGACCTAAAACAAACAGCGGAAAGACACTTCCTGCAAGCGCTAGATTTGCACATCAATTGTTTTTCGAAAGTCCTGAAAGAAGAGAAAATGGGGTAAGATCTCTCATTGCTTTCTTTAAGTATTTCAGTAATGGTATGGTTGGCTATGAAATAGAATTGTTAAGTTTGCCATGAACTACTCGTAAGCTTGATTACTTTGTATCTAAATTGATTTTATAATTTAGGTTTGTTTTGTGGACTTCGATGTTCATTTTATTACTTGGTGTAGAGAAATAATGTGGGTCGTAGAAAGTTGGAGTCCTCTTTCCTTTAGTTGTCTATGTGTTACATAAATTGAAAATGAATTTTAGTTTCTATCTATCTGTACACTAAGTGAAATGACAAAAGATTGGATAATGGTTAGATATCTTTGATTGACCAAGTTTCCAGGATGTCCATAGAATTTATTAAATGTTGTGGCATATATAGGTCGAAATGGTAACATGTATACTAGTAGAAGTCATGGATTTTGTAAATGGAACTGAACTTCTCTTAGTGTTTTACTTATGTCGTAGCTACCATTCTATTTATACGAATATATATGAATGTCATTGCCGTACTGAATCCGAGTGTTTTGAGCATTTCAAGCTCTGCGTTATGTTGTATATTTTTAAGTTTTGGAACGTTATATACGCTATGGATTTTGTGTTCATATGTCTAGTGAAAAATTATTCATACGTCTGCGAATGACGAAATCCTCTGTTATTGTGCATAATGGTTTATATGTAAGAAAGGCTTAAGAATTGGTATAAATGATGCTACAAAATGAGAATAAAATACAGTCCTTGTCTATAGAGAAAGAGGTGAGCGAAAAATAGGATTTTTCTGTTTACATCATGTGATAATTTGAATGGATATGCAGATGTGCATCCTTAATTGTAAGTTAACATAGTGGCTTAGATGTATATGCATAATTTCAAATATAGAGGAACTACTATTTAAAGACTTTAGTTTAGTGAAGACAATTGTCGATATGTTTTCATTTTGTTTGTGGACAAACTCAAATATCTTGAAATAGTATGGTTTGGGTAATGGTGATGCAGTCCCCAATATGAGGGTGGTTGGGTTTCCTCTTAAAATGTGAGTAAGTTAGTGTTACTGGTTAAAAAGTTGAATTTGCTCGCATTACAGGCATATACGTACTTTGGAATATTTGGTATGTATTCATATTTCGTAAGATATTTTATAAATGTATTTTTGTTTCTAGGCGTGTATATGTGCTGTAGTAATCGTTACATTATTGGTTAAATTGAAATGGATGTCTTCAACTGTTCAGATATTAAGCATATACAGTGATAAGAATTTCAATGTGGAGTGGTAAAATGTTCTCTAGATTTGTCATGTTTCCCGTGTTGAGTAGTAGCGATCGACTTGATGTTTGGTAGGTATCATAAGCTAGCAGTTTGCTTTCTTTTAGTTCGTTTGAATCTGGGCTAGTTATTGATGTGTCTCCATCTGTGTTAGTCTACTGATTAAGATTATTACTAGTCACAATAATTTAACCATTGCCTACGGTATTTATGTTCATACAAATTCTGATATTTACAGTTCCATACTTACAGTTCCCGTGACAGGTACAATTACTTATAGTTCAAACGGAAACAGATTCTGGTATTTGTATTGTTGATTTTAAGTTGCAGGAACAGGTACAAATATAGATGATGGTATCTTGTTCATCGATAGTTGTTGCTATGCAACTCATACTATCCATATTATCTAACTTACTGCTACATCTAGAGATAGTTACTGCCTTGGGTAAGCAGTTCGTACTATCTTAGAGATTGTTGTTGCTACGACAAGCAGTTCATACAATTCATACTAGCTAAACCAAAGAAGGATGAACTACGGTCGTGCTTGATCCCTTCGAGCAACGGAGAGGGTACGTAGGCAGCCGCTATGCGGTTCAGCACAACTGCTTAAGGTTGTTCATATCGTCAGGAAAGGTTTGGTTGTTGCTTGGCAGTTCATACCATCCATTCAGAGATGATTGTAACCTTGACAGTAAGAGGTAGTTGCAGTACTGGTTGTTCATACTACCTTGACAGATGATTACAACTTCTTCGAGGATGTTCATATCATCTAATGAGAAATGAAGGGTGATTGTTGGATGCCAATTCATATCATCTGTGTGATACATGTGATAGAGATGATTATTACCATTCCAGGTAATTTATATCATCTGAGAAGGGATGGTTATTTCCTATAGTGGAAGTTCATATCATCCATCTAGGAATGATTACTAACTCTTTGAGTAGTTCATATCATTTGAAAAAGATAGTCGTTTGAGCTTGACCTAGTACTGTGTTTGTCAGGCCCAACTGGGGGCTCCCATCTACGGATGGCTACGGATGGCAACTGGCCATTCCTCAGGCCCAACTGGGTCTCCCATCTACGGATGGCTACGGATAGCAACTTGCCATTCCTCAAGCCCAACTGGGGCTCCCATCTACGGATGACTACCCTGACATTGGCAACTGGCCATTCCTCACCCATTTAAAAGCAATGCTTGCTAGCTTATAAAGCAATTTGAGTTAAATCGATGAACATTTGCTTAGTAAGATCGAATTGGTTCGAAAAATTTAAAGTACGGTTTCTCGAGTGGCGTATTGGGAAGTTGGAGCTGGCCTAATGGGCCGAAACCCGACCCATTGGAAGCAAAAAATTTCCGGTCTATCACATTCTAAGACTCTGCAGATAGGGTTGTCAACGGACACAAATCCGTCGGATTTTGACAATACCGATAAGGTTAAGGTTAAGGGTTATCGGAATTCCGAAATCCGATAAAATCCGACGGATTCTAAAAAAACCCAATCCGATAAGGTTAAGGTTAACTTATCGGAAATTCGGATTTTTCCGATAAAATCCGAATTCTGGGTAAAAAAAAAAAACAAACAAAGTTAAAATGACTTCTTAGGGGTGTACTTGTAATTATGAAAACCCTTAGAAATTTCATTTGGGTTTTTCTCAAAATGCTTTAATTCTCGTTTAAGATTCAATAACAAGTGATTTGATTGAGTATCAATTTGTTGCCATATTTGTTCAGCATCAAATCCTTTAACAAGTAAGTTTTGAAAAGGAGATTTAGGGGAAAATGGATGAAGAGAAGAGTATAAGTATTTTGAAGCTAATCGAGTTGCTTGAGATGGAATTGGAGATGGTGATAGAAATAATGGAGGATCTACTGATTTCAATTCTTTTAGTGCTTCAGAACCTCCTTCGTCGTCCTTTTTAGGAATCGCCATACTTCTCTGCAAATAACAACAAAAAAGAAATTGGTTATTGCAACTCTGGTTCTGACAATATATTTTCCTCAGATCAACAAACACAAGACACTCATGGATTTAAATTCAGGCACACTCTTGTCAAAGTAACTCTCTACTTGTTTCAATGATATCAATTTGACACATTTTATAATCACTGAATAGAGAGAAGATGTTTGTTGCCCATGAAGTTACTTGGGTTACCATTTGCATACAGCACATAAAGCAAAGATCTAATTTCCATAATCAGTACAAACTCTACCACATTCTCATCTTTTCGGCAAGTCAATCATTATAATAGCATTCGGTCATGTCTTAACATAATTAACCCTCTCTTCCTAATTAAATGTTATATCCAATTTATTGAAAGAGGAATGCTAGCAGGCTACTCCTTGAAAGGGTAGCAGAATCATTCATCTCCACCTACCCACTGAATGTAGGTCTCACACACAAGGAACCACAACTGCATGATGAGGGATAAGAATATGCTAGTCTTTTAAAGAATAGCTAGCTAGCACTCCTCTGATTGATAATTCAATTCCTACACTATAATTTGCATATAAAAAGATAGGTTAATAGACAGTAAAGCAAAGTAACAATAAGTACCTGATGTTTAGTCAGGCGTCTCCTGATAGCACGAGTCTTCTTTGGCCTAAGATCCAAAGGCAAAAACTTCTTGTTCTTGTATGCGTCTCTAAGTGCAGACTTTTGTTTCTAAGAGATCACAGTAAGCACTTGTGCAATTGATAGCCTCACCACCTTGCTGCAACCAAACACACAATACCAAAAGTTATTTCCACCCTTCCGGGACAGACATATTCATGTGATCAAACATGCTTCGTTAGAAGATTAGGGATACTCACATCTTAGACAGCTTGTTAGGTGCACCACCAGTTACCTTAGCAACACGAAGCAATGCAAGCTCAGCCTTCAGATCCTTAAGCTGTCCCAAGAGCTCAGTCTTGTTCTTAGTTCGGAGCTCATGAACTTTAATCCTTGCTACAAATACAACAGCAAAACAAAATAAATCAAAATCTCCCTAAAAACCCTAAAAAATACAAGCCAAATCAAAATCGGAGGGCGAAATACATAATCAATGGCGAATCTAAGGGTGAAACAATGGAGATAATCTTCTTACCCATTGAGAAAAATCGTTTATGGCAAATGTAGATCCTCTTTCTTCAAGGCTCTGTAAAGGAGGAATAAAAATGCAATCGTTTGCTGGAAACAAGAGAGTTGAGTATATATATAGTCAGAAATATTTAGGGTTTTTCAATCCAAAAAAATGTCGACTCGAACCCTAGCTCGGGCTACTACTTTACTTGTCAAGCAATTTCTGAATCATCCTCAGAAACCCATTCTGAATCATCAATCTCAGAAACTATTATTAACTCAGACTAGAAATGAAATCACTCCAAATCTTTTCCCATCTTTTCAGAAATTTCAAAACAATAATAATAGGATTTATTCACCAGAAATCGATGATGAAGAAGAAATTATAAATAGAATTACTTATCAAGGGTTTTTGTATCCTTGTGGGCTTCCTTCTCTTCGATTCTTCTTACCTGAAGTTGATGATTCTTCCTCAAGCGAGCCGTTGTCCTTGCTACCTAAACGAACATATCAACCTAGCACAATCAAGAAATATTTAGGGTTTTCTTAGGGGTAGGAAATTACAAGTACACCCCTGGGTTATCGGATGTCGGACATTAACCTCCCGGATACTGCCTAATCCGGTTCCGTTAGGCTAAGGAGGTAAAATCCGATAGTAATTCCGATTCCGGAATCCGAAATCCGATAAATCAGATAAAATCCTATAAGATATCGGATTGTCGAAAAACGGATTTCGGAATTCGGATGTATATTGACAGCCCTATCTGCAGATTCGAGTTATTAGATTTAAGGAACAAGGAAGACTCATTGCAAAGTTTCATAACCCATCTTATAGTGTTTTGATGATTAGGTTGTTTATCTTGAAAGGTTTTACAACATCTTTCTTTCCACAAACTCCATATAGTAGTAAAAAGTACACAAAGCACATCATTGGAAACTGAACTATATAATCATTTAAGGATCCAGTCCTTAATGCTTATGTTTGTACCTACATCTTGGAGAACCAACTGACCATGAGGAATAATAGACCAAACATCAGTAGCATGCTTGGTGTGAGGCCAAACTAATCTATCCTTACCAGAGAGGGGAAGTCTGGTATTCAAGATTTTAATGCAAGCATCAGGAGTGAAAAAAACCTGAACTAAATCCTTTTTCCAATTCCTAGTATCATGGTTAATGAGATAGGAAACAGGGATATTAGGATTAGGCTAAGCATTACAAAGAAGCTGAGATCCATCTCTAATACAAGTATCATAAAAAACACTAATGTTGAGACCATTTCTAACTTCCCAAAAAGCATGTTGGCTGATAACATCAAAACCTAAGCACAAACTCCTCCAAACCCAGGAACAGTCCTTGGGTTTATATTCAATGCAAAGGATCACAATTCTTAAAGTATTTGCACTTAAGAATTTTAAAATAAATAGCATCGGGAGAATGAATTAAGTTCCAAGAAGATTTAGCAAGCAAAACAATATTGAACTTTTCATATTCCTAAACCCTGGACTACCTTCCATTTTGTGGGTACAACCCTTGTCCCATTTTTTTAAATAAATACCATCAGAAGCACTCTTGCCCCACCAAAAATTCCTTTGAGCTTGGTCCATTCTCTTAAGGATTTTTTCGGGAAGCAAGAAACAGTTCATGTGATAATTGGTGGAAGAGTTAAGCACATGCTTAACCATCACAGATCTGCCAGCTTGAGTAAGGTGTTTACCCTTCCATTTTGCAACTATTTTATCAAAATAATCAACTAAATGTTCAAAAGTATCATTTCTAGATTGGCTAAAGAAAAGTTGAATGCCAAGGTACTTATCGGATATTTCCACTTTCTTAACACCAAGTTGACGAATGAGGGAGACGCAATGATCAAGATGGACATTTTTACTAAAGAAACAACCAGAATTTTGGAAGTTTATAAACTGACCAGAAATGATACTGAAATCTTTAATAAGGGCCATAAGATTACCAGCTTCATTATGAGTAGCTTTAGTGAAAATGAGACAATCATCAGCAAATAGCAAATGAAAAATGCTAGGTGCTTCATATGTCACTTTGAACCTATGTATGAGTTGGGACTGCTCAGCATGCAATATGTATCTAGAAAATTACTCCATACATAAAATAAATAGGTAAGGAGACAAAGGGTCTCCTTGTCTACACCCCTTAGTGGGTTTGAAAGAAGGACAAGGTGAACCATTAAAAAGGATAGAGATGTTGGTTGTATTAGCACATTGTAATATTAAATCACACCAATGAGTAGAAAAACCAAAACTCTTGAGAATGTTTATAAGAAAGGACCATTCGATTCTGTCGAAGGCCTTAGACATATCCAATTTTAAGCCCATAATACCATATTTATCTTTTTTTCCTTTTCATGAAATGAACAAGTTCATGAGCAATAAACACATTGTTTTGGATATGCCTATTGGGAACATAATCTGCTTGAAAAGGAGATATGATCTTTTCAAGAAGGGGTTTCATTCTATCTACTAGGATTTTCAAGATAATTTTATAATTAGCATTACATAAGGAAATAGGTCGAAAATCAACCGGAGAAAAGGGGTTGTTGACCTTAGGAATTAAAGACATAAATGTATGGTTCATTTCTTTGAGCAAGTTCCTTGAGTCAAAAAAATATTTTATTGTTTGTAAGATATCATTCTTAAGGAACTCCATATTCTGTTTGTAGAATATTGGTGGAAAGCCATCAGGTCCTGGGGCAGACCATGGAGCCATACTCTTAATAGTATTCCTAATTTCTTGTATAATAATGGGATTCAAAAGTTTCTCATTGTCCTCATTAGTGATACAAGGGCTTATGTAATTCAGAAATTCACTATTTCGAAAAGGATGAGAAGTAGTACTAATAGTTTTAAAATAGGTAACAAGAAGGTCCTCTAATTGTAATATGTCATTGGACCATTCACCATTGTTGAGTTTAAGAGAGCTAATATGATTGAAATGTCTCCTTCTATTTGCTGAGTTATGATAGAAGGAAGTATTTTTGTCATAGCTCTTAATATACTCAACTCTGGATTTCTAAGCATAGAAGTCCTCCTGGATTTTTTTCCAGTGTTCAAGATCTTGCTCAACTTGTTTGTAAATCTTAGTGTTATGAGTATCCCTAAGGTTACTATTCATAAACTGAAGTTGGGCTTCAAGATTTTTGACTTTATGATCAATGTTACCAAAATGATTCACATTCCAATCTTTCAAGTCATGTTTAACAAGTCTTAGTCTATTCACAAGTTTGAAAGGTGGAGATCCTCTAATATCATTGGAATATGCATTCCTTATTACCTCATGTGAGGTGGGATCACTATACCAGCACTTATAATACCTGTAAGGTCTTTTACCTTGGTGAGTTTCAGAATTAATCATTAAGATAATAGGAGTGTGGTCTGAACCAATAGAACTAATGTGAAAAACTTTAGAATTAACATAATATTGAATCCATAAACTATTTACTAGAGCCATATCAAGTATGGCTCTTATTAAGTTATCGCCAGCTTGTCTGTTTGACCAAGTAAATTTAGGACCATTATATCCTAAATCCACTAAGTCAGAGGCATCAATAGTAGATTGAATAGAAGGATATTCAGTAGTTATAGGAGTGGAGAAAGTGGACCTTTCATGGGAAGCCATGGTGATGTTGAGATAACCAGTTAATACCCAAGGTAGGTTAGCTCTTTCACCAATTTCCCTAATTTAATTCCATTTTTGTAATTTCTCATCATGGTATACAGAACCATACAAGAAAGTTACAAGAAATTCAGGTTTACTAGGATCATAAGAGACCAAAACATTGACCAATATCAAATTGGAAACCACTCTTCCACGTAAGGGTTATACCACATGAGAGACCAGTAGAGGGGTAAACCCAATTGTTAGGGTAGCGAGTCTTCTCATGTATTGGTTCATCTTTGTGGAGTCGTTTTTGGTTTCACAAAGAAAGATAACATCAGGATTTTGACCTTTAATGACATTGAACAAAGCAGTTCTAGTTACAGGGTTGTCGAAGCCATGACAATTCCACCACAAGATTCTTATTGAAATGAGATGAGTTTTAATACTAGAACTAGATTGTATCTAAAACAAATAGTGAGGAATTATTTTTAAAATACTCAAAATAGCAGGACACACAGTAAAAGACTTAAGATGCTGGGATGCAGAGATAACAACAATTATAACACAGAAAATAGACCAAATATGAAAGCCTAAATCAAAAGTGTTGAAGTAGCAAACAAAATTATGGCAGTCAAAGAACAGATGAAGACAATAATAAGAACTAATGAAATTGTCTTTAAGAATCCAAACAAGATGAATAAAACTTGAATTAACACTCCAACAGAACCACAAATCACTCAACAGTAATATGTGAACACAATTGTAATAATAACAATATGAATTAAGATTGTGCAAAGATGCTGATCTATTGGGGGGGAATGATTAAAATTGAGAGTTTGATGGAAACAAAACCAAAACCTAATTTTAATTTGAGGAATTAAGCACCAGTGATTATCAGAAATAAACAACCTAAAAATAAAAAACCTAGAAATTACATTATTATGTAAACACAGAGAAATTAGGATGAGGGTTACCGTGTTTGCAGCTTTTCCATTAGTTCCATGATCGAGATCTCCAAAAGCATGTGTATCCATAGCTCTTTTACCCATCTTAATATCACCCTCGAAAAATCGATTTGCGAAAGAATTAGACTTTCCAGTGTGCGACATCTCCAAAGACATGGTAAAAGTAGGTTCTGATGGTTGGAATATAGGATTGGTATGGTTAAGGTTGAGTACTGAGGATCAGCAGCACTGTAATCTCCCTCTCTCATTCTCTTTCTATTACCGTTCTCATTTGAGTCGATAGATGCCCCATTCTCAATTATTTTAGAGTTTTCATTATTTAGGCACCTGTCTTCTTCTTCAGGGGAAGCCACCAGTGCTTGAACCTCAGGGTCATTCTGACACTAATTCCAAAAAAAATTCTGGATTGTATGCAGTCACTTTGAGGTTCTTAGCTATTGATGCACAAGTTGAGTCATCATGATCTACCACAAAACATTCTTTGCATATTTTATGGGGCTGTTTTTTAAAATGATACCTTGCCCAGTACATCTGGTTGGAACTTACAGTAAAGAGCCAACCACCTCTTTTCAATGGTTTTTTAAGATCAAATTCGACCCAGATTGTGATCAATTTGGTACCACTAGGGCGACAGTTCTTCGATTTTACATCCAAATGTTTTCCAGTGTCATTACATATGTCATCCACCACCTGTACATTAAGATGCTCAAGAAGAAGATTGTGCAGCTGAATACACCAAACTTGTGAAATAAACTTATGGTCGTTAAGCTCAATATTGTTATCATACTTCTGGAAAACTAACATATAACCTGTCATTGACCATGGTCCTTTCTTGATAATTTCTTCACATGATTTTTCATCTTCAAATTTGAAAATAAACATATTGAAACCCATAGTGTTAATATGGATTGGCCTCTATCTTCTCCACATCTTATTAACTTCATCTTTGATAACAGTAAAATCGATAGGTTCAGTTGTGATTAATTTTCCTAATAAATTATTAGACCAGTCCTCCGCAGCAGCGTCAACAGTTTGAGGAGAAGTGATTGCTCTACTTATAACCCAGGTTGCTCTACTTCGAGAACTACGAACTGACCCACTTACTTCACCAATATTCTCCTGCAAATCATCCAAAGTTACATTATCACCTTCCACATCCAAGTCATCCAAATTTTGTGGATCCAACCATTCATCATTTTCATCATGTTCATCCAGAAAAATAGGATCACGAGCTTTCCCATCATCGTTATATTGTTGGATTTCTTTGTATCGACGCTGCAGTTTCTTGTTATATTGGATAAAGACATTATCATTCAATTTCTGTTGTATTAAGCAATTTCGTTTCTTTAAGTGCAACTGAAATACAAAAACATATGACAGAATAGATAGTAAGCAAATGACAGAATAAATATGTGCATTTCAGTATGACAGGCAAAGTTACTAAACAGATGAAATCAAAGATAAGAATACTTACATTCTAAAATGTGCTCCAGTTTCGCTCACATGGGGAAAAAGAACAAGTCAGACTCAATACCCTGATTCCAAATTTTTGTAGGCATAGGACATCGATTCCTCCGTATGTAATCCACCAATCATCTTCATAAATACATACACAAAGTTATATAAAACAAACGTAATCATATTTTAAAATAACATAACATAACAAACTTACGAGGTTGATCTTTATCTCTTATTCTTATGCAAGACTGACTTCCCAAGATCCCAACAACATCACTGTATAGTCTCAATTAACTTGTAGCTTTATCTAGTTCATCTTCATTGGTTATTAGCCTTTCCATTGCTGTATGAAGACCCCTTTTGATTTCTTTATACTTTGAATCATTATCCATCTCACGAGCATCGATCTTGTAGAATATTGAAGGATTCAAATAATAAGCCGCAAAATGTAGAGCATGATTAAAGTTTTTCTTCAATCGGTTATCAAAGACATCCTGAATTATAGCCCAAGTATCTGTATCTTTACTGAAATTCTTCTCCATTTGATCCCATGTTATTCTCATTGCATCAATCAAATAAGGCATTGTAGGTTTGAGCTCAATATCCACTAACCTTACAACCTTAACTAAAGGCTTTAACACACTACAAGAATACTCAACATATTGCCCAAAATGTACTACTTGTAACAATTTTAAGTACATTAATTCCTACATTTTCTTTTGCAGCCTTACTTTTCGCCCACCTATCAGCCACAAACATCATTTGCAAATGGGTTTTATACTTCTGGAGACTTTCTAGTGTGTAGTACTGAGTTGAAAATCTAGTCTTTGTGGACCTATGTAAGTCTCCATTTGTCATCTCCCTCATAAAGGCCAAAACTTGAAAGTGAGAATAAATATAGGTAACAAGTCTCTTACCTAATACCACGGCTTTCTTGATTCTTGGAAGCTTGGAACCAAGATCTTCTAACATCAACTGAACGCAATGAGCAGCACAAGGAGTCCAATACATATTTGGGTAATCAATCATTAAGTCTTTTCCTGCCTTCTTAAAGTTGGAACCATTATCTGTAATGAACTGAACAACATTATCTTTCCCAACATCATTAATTACCTCTGTTACAAGCCCACGTATGCAATCAGCATCATGGGTTCTGTTTGACGCATCTAAAGACTTCAAGAAAACTGACCCTTGCGGACAATTCACCAAAAAGTTAATAAGATGCCGCTTTTTCCCATCCGTCCAACCATCGGACATAATAGAACATCCAAACCTCTTCCAATGTACCCTAAATGTATCAACAAACGTCTTCATATCATCTAATTATTCCTTGAAAAGATTTATACGAATCTGAGGGTAAGATGGTGGAGGCATAGCTAACATCAAAAGAATAACATTAAAAAAACAGATCCAGTTAACAACTAATACAGAGCAAGTTAAGTTAATCCAACTGCATACCTTTTCCGTATTCGCCAATTGCATAGATCATTTCTTGGAAACTTGTGCTTCGAACGGTATTAAAAGAAATTGAATTTTCAGTCATCCAAGATGAAATGCTTTTCCATGCAGCTTTTAGTAACTTCTCTTTCGCTACATTGTTCCTTTCAAGAGTGGCCTGCTGAGTTCTCGCGTGATTTATCTTCATGAATGAATCCATTGGACCTCTACTATTACTTTGGCCTATTCGTTATTTCTTCTTAGTTTATACAACTAGTCGACTACCACTGGCCTCTTTTTCTTGCACCTCAACATCAGTTGAAGCATCAGATCCTTCACCTGAGTTTGTATGCTCATACAATAAATCAACAGTAGCCCTATGAGTTTTTTTGATCCTCTTTAGAGAACTCTCCTGATTAAGTTTGTTCATAATATCAGTTGTTGCACTACAACATGGTTTAACATTCCCTGACTTCTGTAAGATATGATCCTTAAGCCTAGTGATTCCACCACCACGGATTTCTTTCAAACATAATAAACAAGTAATCCAGGTTGGATGATTGGATTTCTGCGTTCACCCAATTGCCATGCTATATCTTTGGATGGTATGTCTTTCGTTGGTGGATCTTTGGTTTGTGTAAAAGATGAAGGCAACAATGAGCCACATATAGAGGGTGTAGTGCATGAATTGGATGCATTAGAAGAATCGATAATCACCTGATTCACAACCTAAAGTAAAAAATTTGAAACAAAACAAGTTAATATACAAGGAAACAACAAAAATGAAAAAAATGTTTAGCTCTATTTACTTAGTGTCCCATTGTAGCTAATCCCATCATTAGTCACCATAATTAGCCACCAAAGCACAAAGAACTTCACCATAATGAAGACATAAGGAACCCCTCAAAAGAAACAGACATCCTAGATTAGGCCTATTTCACATGCATAAATTTCTACAGCAAAATCAAAATCTGCTCCACTAGTCACAAAATTATCAATAACTACCCATGAATACCTTAACTGATAGAAGCATGACAAAATTCAGTCTTAACTGTACTCAAACAAAATCGAACTCAATAATTATGAAGGTGTCATTCCATTTTCTGTTTTCATGAGATGAAGATCATGGAACTCCCATATTTTAGCTGCTATTAAAGCAGATATCTCTGGGCCACACAAGTCAGGTGCGCTTAGTGTCTGAAATTCCCAGAAACCAAATCATTATTTTAAGAACGTTGAACAATAGCAAACTAATAATCTCTAAACAGTTTATCTATAAAGTCATCCGCAAATGGATCTGCTGTAACCTCCCAGACCATTTACATTAAAATATATAACATACGCACTTAAGGGACTTCCCTGTAAATTACAAGGAAAAGAATAAGTTCAAAATCAACTTTGCTCCAAAGCATAATCACCAATCTGGAATGTTTTTGCGTGGTCAGTTTCTGTGCTTGCCAAGTTTGAAATTTCTTAGGTCCCCACACCTGACAGGGTAGATTATGTATTCCTGGTTTTGAAACAATTGTTGTTAAATAACTAATTACCAAACAATAAATCAATGCACATGGTAGAAAAACAGGCTACCCAGATCCCTTGCTATGAATCAATAAGATGATACAAAACACATAAGTTGACAGAAACCTTTAACAACATCCACGACTGTAACTTCTGCTACGACTTCTACCACGGCAGAGAGAAGAAACAACAAGCATTTTAAAAAAATTGGTAAAGAAGATACAAAGTATTGGGCAAGAACAACCCTTCAAATTGCGACCTATGTAGAAATAAATGTTGTTATGCGAGAATAATGTCCTCAAAATTTGATAGAATCTGAAGCAATAATATCCTCAAGAGAAGAAAGAAGGAAGTAAGACTGTAAGAGATGGACTGATGGAGGCGCAGAAGGCAGTTCTCGCGTAAAGCAGAACAGAAATAAAGAAGAAACTTTCTTCATTGCTTTCACCTGATTTTCGCTTCGCTCACCGTTGGATTAGATTAGGTTTTTAATCTGATGGCTAATATAGCGTACCGGAAATACCAGGTAAAACCGGTTTTTTACCGTACCGGCCGGTTTTCTCGGAAGAATACCGTTTCGGCGGTATACTAGATTTCGCATCACTCACCGGCCGGTACCGGTAAAACCGCCGAAATTTCGGCCGTACCGGCCGGTACGTACTGCATAGACCAAGACTTATCTTTTTGGACAAAATATTTTTAAATTATTTCCTAAAGAATTTAAAATTAAATTTTGTCTTTAATGTGGGGGGCGCCTGACGCGACGAGTATTAATCTTGACCGTTTTATTACCAGTAATTAATCAATTAGCACATAAATTTTTGATTAATTATAAAATTTATTTTCATTGATGGCTGGCTGATTTCTCTCCTGTTCTCGCCTATAAAAAGAACTTGAATTTTCATTTCAACTTACACCAGAAGCAGCTACTATCCTGCCTTTTTTTCCCCTCTTCCTGCTTTATTTTGCGCACTGCTTGTTTACTTCCCTTTTGTTACTATCTTGCAGTTAAGTTCGTTTGAGGGTGATTTGTATTGTGCTTATACAAATTATAACACGCAGTTCTATCCTGGACACATCTCCGCAGTTGGGGTATAGCATATCTCATTCTTGAGGAGTACCCGCGGACTATTGTGTTAAGGACAATTTACTGAGTAGGTGTCTCTGTCCTTTGTGTGCAAATCGGTTTAGAGATTTTATTAACGTTAACATCTTATGTTTGAGATTTTATTAACGTTTACATCTTATGTTTTAGTATTTCTATTGTTGCAGATCCAAAAATCTTAACACAATAACACTTCTTCTGTAACAATGGGTAAAAATGATGTTGACAGACCAGAAAAATTCAGTGGGAAGGATTTCAAAAGATGGCAATCAAAGATTAGGGCTGCACATGGCTCGGTTCGGTTCGGTTTTTGCCCTAACCATTACTAAAACCGAGAGTCTCGGTTTTTCGGTTTTGAAAACCGAGTGTCACCATTAAGCTTTTTGGTTCGGTTCGATTTTAACCGTCTCGGTTTCGGTTTTTTCAGTTTCGGTTTTAACCGATTTTTTTTAGATTTTTTTTTAATAAAACAACCAACTCATGTTCCATTCACACATTATTCCTTCCTAATCCATTTCTACCATTTTTTTCCTAGACCTTTACTAGAAGAAACATAAACCAAACGAGAACACTAAAATTAAACAATGTAAGATCTAACTACTAGTAAGTTGGACTTGCAGAGATTCAGTTCCATGTCATCAACTAATTGGTAAAATCTGGATGAATAATAGTTGATATTTGGCTACGTTCAGTCTCAATTGTTTACGCTGTACATCTCATATCACGTAGTAGTTTGAAACTTCAAATGCTTCAGCTTGTTAGCTTATATATGATTATATTAATCCTTTCATCTTTGGAAAACAGACTGTATACCGGAGAAATGGAAATCTATACTACCGTACGAGCATCCAGAAAGCACTAGCAAATGAACAGAGTACGAAACCTTTTGGTATGATTTTAGCCATCATTATGTAGTAACCATTTTTTTAACCATTTCGGAGAGAGGCGCAGGAAGAAAGAATGAAACAAATCTAGGTTTTTTATTTTTATATATTAGGGTTAGAGATCAACGGCTAAAAACCCTCTGAATCCAATGGCTATTATTAATCGGTTTTTTCGGTTTTTTTAGTTCGGTTCTAGGGTAGGACCAAAACCGAACCAAAATTAACCGTTTTTTTTTTCGTAACCGTTCATCACCATTTAGATATTCGGTTCGGCTCGGTTCGGTCTTTTTTGGTTCGGTTCGGTACGGTTTTGTCGGTTTTTCGGTTTTTTGTGCAACCCTAACAAAGATGTTGTTTTTTCTGAGTTTTCATATGTTAGATGAACTTGTTCTGAAATCGTTTGATGAGGGTTTGAATGATGCTGGAAATAAAAGGGAATTAGACAGTTGGATTAGGCATAACTATATGGCTAAAAACCATATTTTGAATTGTTTAGAAGATGCACTGCATGATTTTTATAATGCAAAAAATAACTTTTCTTCTTTTGATTTATGGGCTGCTTTAGATGAAAAATACCAAGCTGAAACTGCTGGAAGCAAGAAGATCTTGGTAGCTAGGTTCTTGGAATACAAAATTTCGAATGACAAATCTGTGGTTGATCAATTCCTTGAACTTCAGCGTATTATCAATGAAATTCTTGCTGAAGGCATGGTGATAGATGAAAATTTTCAAGTGTTTGTTGTGATTGAGAAATTACCGTCTTCCTGGTCCGAATACAAACGTAGATTGAGACATGAAACTGGTGAAGTCAGTGGTTGATTTGGGTAAGAAGATTCAAATGGAAGAATTACTGTGATCCACAGACTTTTAGAGAAGCCATGACTTCTTCTAAAGCTCCATGGTGGAAAGAAGCTACCATTAGTGAAATGGATTCCATTATACAGAATGATACTTGGGAGATTGTAGATTTACCTCTAGGGTGTAAACCCATAGGTTGTAAATGAATCTTCAAAAGGAAACGTAAGGTAGATGGAACTGTGGGAAAATACAAAGCTAGATTAGTAGTTAAAGGCTATAAACAGAAAGAAGGTGTAGATTTCTTTGATACTTATTCACCTGTTACGAGAATTACTTCCATTAGGATGTTAATTGCTATTGCTGCAATTCATAACTTAGAGATACATCAAATGGATGTAAAGACAACTTTTCTAAATGGTGAATTAGATGAATAAATATATATTGACCAACCTGAGGGATTTGTAGTGAAAGGTTGTGAAAACAAAGTTTGTAAACTTAAAAAGTCTTTGTATGGTTTGAAACAAGCACCTAGACAGTGGCATGAAAAATTTGATCATGTAACGATTTCTAGTGATTTTAAAATCAATGAATCTGACAAGTGTGTTTATACTAAACTTGTGAATAATGCATGTGTGATTGTATGCTTGTGTGTTGATGATATGCTTATACTTGGTACAAACATTAATGTAATTAATTCTACAAAAAACACGCTAAATGAGAACTTTAATATTTATATTGTTGCACAAAGAACTTTAATATTTATATTGTACTTAATTTTATAAAGAACATACAAATTAATTTAGAGATTTTATTTTCAGTTTTAATATTTATATTGTTGAACATCCAACGGTATGATGGGTAAATGTCAAGTCTCACAAAGAAAGAAGAAGACGAAGCAAAATAAAACCCTCCAGGCGGGAAAATAAACATTTTCGTGTTTCAAACAGAAAGGGGGAAACCTAAGAGAGAGAAAGAGAGGAGGTTTGTTCCGAGAGACTGAAATCACGCTCAAATAGGGTTCGAATCTCTCCTATCTTCTCCCCATGGAAAGGATTCACGTTTCTGTGAGACCAAAGCCTCTCACTCTTGAAGATTCAAAAAGTAGTTCATGGAGAATTTATGAGAATTCCATCGCAATCTCCAATCAACCTACAGAATTTGAATTCGGTACTACTTTAATCTTCGTGCTCACATCTTACTTTTCATTCTCTCTGGTTATTTATTTTTTATTTAACTAATTTAGGTACTCATTTTGTGCAATTGTGTAGATCATATTTTCAAAGCAGAACGTAAAACTTTAGAAGTTTATGAACTTCGAACTAGAGAACTTGTTTCTGCTGCAGTTCGTGGATTCAATGGTATGTAATTTCTCATACAACATCAATTTCTTAATTCATCATGTAAATGTCCTTAAAATTGGCAAGTATGTTACACAATGCTTTGTTAGGTTTTCAATAGTTCAATCTTGGTGGTTTGTTGAGTTGGCGGACTAGCATTATGTCACTGGTAACTAGTGGATTATTTTCAATTCCAGACATGGTTAGTGCAAAATATGAACTAAACTTGTAGGTGCCGCTACAATCTTGTATAAAGACTGTCTCATTGTCTAATTGCTAACAAAGAGGGGAACTATGCAATGTTATAGAATGTGAGCCGTCGATGTTAGTTCACGGGCTTATCTTCATGGGCATTAAATGTTGATGCTTGGCATCTCTCAAAATAAGTCGACATGTTTATTTCTGTAACCCTTTCATATACAATTTTGGGAATTTTTAACTGCTGAATGTCCAACCTGAATTAATATGGTACTAATCTTACTTAGGTGTTAGGGCATATAAGCTTAGTAAGTTGTATGAGTTTAGTCTATGAGTTTCCGCTATTTGGGTTCCATGAGTTGAATGACATTGAAAAAGCTAAGCTAGTTAGGTTGTTGGATGTTTAATTGGTAAAAGCATTCTCATACTGAGGGGAGAAATAGGTATCATGTTTTTGTTTTGTGCTATGGAGACTGATGTTTGGAAGTGGCGCTATACCTTCTCTTGGCATGTGTATGTTTTAGGCGTTCGCATCGAATTGAGAATTAGTACTCTGTATCTTTAATGATTTAATTGTTGTTATTTGTGCATGGTGTTGAGCAACGAACTGTTGACCGTGTAGTTGTACTCGGTTGTCACATATTCATGGAAATGTTAGGCAATGACTTGTCATGGTTTATGATACTACCATTATCAGGGCAATGTCATATCTTGAATCGGTCAGGATGTTGATTGGAAGTATGAGCGCAATGATGCTTGCTTAGATTATCAGTTATTCGGTAATAGGTGCCTTAGCGTTGCTCAGTTGATGCGCCGTTGATTATAATTCAATGGTTGAATTTGCAAAGTATGGACAAAGTTTTTAAGTTTGATGCCTGTCATACCTGATCAATTTCCCTAGTAACGCCATGAAATTAAGATTGTTCCTGTCGGAAGACATAGAATGTTGGAAATTGTAAGTCCTAGCAGTTATCCTCCTTAATGACGTTTTAGAAGACATGGCTAATAGGGCTGCTAAGTGGGCAGAAAGTGTATCTTTCTTGATTTTTTACTTTTGAACCTGATCCATTTCATATCTTCTTCAGAATGAAGATATATATTGAGCTACAACTATGGTATACTTTTGTAAGTTCATATTTTATAGTAAACCTTGAGCTGCAACTGAGGTACTACTCCTTTGATTGTTGTGACTTGTGAGAGTCTTCTCTGATGCTTCATTATTAGGTAGACGTAGGCATTCTACGTCTCAACCAATCTTGTGAATGTGGTTGGATAATAATTCTAATTTCAGACAAGCAAGAAAACTTAGCTTCTTCTCTGTAAACCATATATTAAGATAACTCTGCTGACCTTGATTATGGATGTCTTTTGATCGACGATTTAGATGTCTATACTTCATATACCTCACGTGTAAAAGGCTAAGCTTCAATTGACCAAGTATGCTGTATCTGCAAACCGTGATGGTTAAAGCTCAGAAACAACTTAATAACTAATTCAATCATTTCGAAGGACTGAAAATTCAACCAATCTAATAATTTACTAGAACATCCAATTCTTTTGTATTCCTTGGCTTTCCATTTTAGAATTGATATTTTTCATGTTATAAAACTTATGATTGTACTGGAAATTTTGGATGGTTGACGAGAGTCAAATTTCCATTTCACTGAATCAAAATACCCTTGGGTCCCATTACGAAGTTATATCTGTCTGATGGTTTGCCTCTAACTGACTCATATAGTACGTGTTACTCTTAAATTTTTGGATCTAAACAACTATCTTCTAGGATAAAATTAAAGCTATAAACAATTAGACATTTCTTCTTCTCGTCATTTTGCTACAGGTACTGTTTTTGCTTACGGGCAAACTAATAGTGGCAAGACACATACAATGCGAGGATCAGCTTCTGAGCCAGGTGTTATTCCTCTCGCTGTGCGTGATTTGTTCCGCACTATTCAAGAGGTACTTGTTTATTTATGTTAACAAAACGGCAAATGAAAACTAAAGCTTGAGAATTGAGACGAACTCTAGTATTCATGTTTTCATGCTCTGACCCTCTTTTTGTGGTTACCACATTGTTGCTTTCGTTGTCTTCAAATTTCATTTGGTTATTTGAATGTGAATACCTTCTTTATTTATGAGTTGTTTTCTTTGGTGATTCGGAAATGCTTTAACTAGACATTAATGTGTTCTTTAAAGACCCGATGCCTGAAGCAACCATTTGAGTTCAGATTGGCGAGTCAAACTTGTCATTTCGATGACCAACCTTACAATCAAGAGCTAAGCTGATTGGTGTTGCTTTGCAGAGTCTTACTCGCCAGACTTGATCATTATCTTCTTTTTTGTTGATATATTTAGGATATGGATTGAGAGTTTCTTTTGCGAATGTCATATATAGAGATATATAACGAAGAGATCAACGATTTGCTAGCTCCTGAGCATCGGAAATTACAGATCCACGAAAGTATTGATGTAAGTATCTCTACGTGACCAAAAGATAATGTTTCCTCTATGCTTGATTGTTAACAGTTCACTGATAGTTTGTTTGATTGTATCATTTGTTTTGTTTTTCTGATAGAGAGGAATATTTGTTGCTGGACTGAGAGAAGAAATTGTTGCCACTCCTGAACAAGTTCTTGAATTAATGGACTTTGGAGAATGTGAGCCTCTCTCTCTCTCTCTCTCTCTCTCTCTCTCTCTCTCTCTCTCTCTCGCTCTCTCTCTCTCTCTCTGCTTTAGTGGTTCTTTTTGTTCACCTTTGTGACTTTTGCGGATACTGATGTTTCAGTAATATTATGCAGCTCATCGCCACATTGGCGAGACAAATATGAATACTTACAGTAGCAGATCCCACACAATCTTTCGCATGGTAGTGTTTTTGTTCCTCATTTTTACCTGGTTGTGAAATACTGATCATTGAAGGAGTTTTTCAACCTTTTCTTTTACTTTTACTTTGAACTTCAGATAATTGAGAGTCGAGATAGGACTGAAGATGGGGAAGTTGGCATTTCCTGTGATGCTGTTCGTGTATCTGTCCTGGTATTTTGTTACTACTTTTACATTTTCTTCTCCTTTCTATTATTATAACTAGTTTGTAGTTCACTTTTTGTGACATGGCCTATTTCCGTACATGCAAAGCTGATGTCGTTTTCTATCTACTAGAGCTTAGTGGACTTAGCTGGTTCAGAACGTGCTGCAAAGACTGGCGCGGAAGGTATGCGTCTGAAAGAGGGCTCACACATAAACAAAAGCCTTATGACTCTCGGAACTGTGATTAAGAAGTTGAGCGAAGGTTCTGAAAGCCAAGGGTAGGTTGAACAGGTTCTAATAATCTATCAAGCATTTGTTTTGTCTACTTGCTCTTACAATATATTCCGATCTGATGTAGGGGTCATGTGCCGTACAGAGACAGCAAACTCACTCGCATTTTGCAGCCATCGCTGGGTGGCAATGCTAATACTGCTATTATCTGCAATATTACTCTTGCACAGGCGTTATTCAATAAACTATGTATAGCTGTTTGAGTGAGAACATGTTGGTCATGGGAGGTTGAAATTACTTGGCTCCCTTCAACCTGTTCAATTGCTTGCTTAGTGTCATGTTTGTTTCATATGCTCCCTTCAATCTGTTTGCTTAGAGTCATGTTTGTTTCATATGCTTGTCATTTTGTTTTATACAGAAATTTTGTATTAGCACTCTTGTTCATTTTTCAGAAGAATTCCCACTGGTTAACCGCTATTTCATGTAATTGATCATCTAATTTGAGACATGCTGTAATGATGAGGCATCACAGTGTCTCATAGACGTTATGAGGACAGTTATCTGGTGATTAAGTGTCGGCTCTTATGGGATGAAACCGTAAAGCTTCCTTGCAATAAAGCAAGTGGATCTCAGGCTCTTTAAGCTCATTCATGCACTACTTAAGTCTACTTTCAAATCATGCTTAGATCGCTTTTGAATTCTAATCCCATTTCAACCTTTAATATCATGTAGATCCATGCAGACGAAACAAAAAGTAGTCTTCAATTCGCGAGTAGAGCATTACGTGTTACAAATTGTGCACGCGTAAACGAGGTTTTGCTCTGATTCAACTTTATCTTCACATTATTTTGTCAGGAAAGGAAGAAAGACTTTACATGTCATTAGGCATAGTTTGAATGCTAGCATATTCACACACTTGTAATGCTCATATATAGTTCAGCTTTAGTTTCACACCACCTCACATTTCCCTGTTGCCAGATTTTGACAGATGTAGCTTTGTTAAAGCGTCAAAAGAAGGAGATCGAGGAGCTGCGAGGAAAATTGAAGGTTTTTGATTTCATACTTCGTCTAATTAACAGTCTCTAAACAATATTTGTGGTAGTTTGCTGCTATAAATTTTTTACGTGCTATTTTTTAGGGTTCTCACTCTGAGCATTTTGAAGAGGAGATTCTCCAACTGCGAAACACATTATTGACGGTAAGCATTTTTTATTTTTTTGGTTATCTATTTCTGTACGTAATGGAAAGTAGCGAAATGTATTATTATAAGGTAGGTAGCATTATATTGTAAAAGAAAGTGTGGGTTTGGAGTCTTGGCAACCATGTCACTGATTTCCTTAATTTGCTTGTGGAAGTCCAAAATATTGCATTTGTCAATTTGAACTATCTATGGGTAAAAGGAAAAGATAGATTAAACAAACTGTATGGTGCACTATTTTCTGGGAGAGTTCAGGATTTGGTATTCTCTTAGTAGTTCTGAACTTTTATCCTTACAGAGTGAATTGGAAAGGGAGCGTATAGCTTTGGAGCTGCAAGAGGAAAAGAAAGCTCAAGCTCTACGAGAAAGGAGGTTGCAAGAGCAAGCCAAAAAATAGAGAATTTGAGCTCAATGGTGCTGAACTCAAACATGGATGACAAACGCTCTACTTTTAGAAAGGTATGTTTCTGTTTTAAACTTTTATTTTAATTAGGTCACTTTTTTACTTTTGTCTCTTAAATTAAAATTTTCTATCTATACCGCATGGCCATTTTGTCCAGCTCCTTATTTTAGCTTTATATCATAATATTACCAAGTTCGTAGATATGTGATGTCTATTGGTAGCTGCTATGTTTCCTTGATTAAATCTTCCGTTTTCAGGACTGATCTGTAAATTTTCTTTTATGCTATTTGCACTAATGCTTACAGTATTCTTCTTTGTTTCTCATGCGTTCTCCTTTTCTCATCATGCAGGACAAGAGGAGAGATACATGGTGCCCAGGTGTTCTTACACAAGAGAATGTCAAAGGCGAGGTGCTTGAGTGTTGTACATTGTTTTGTCAATTTTTAATAACCATCAGTAAGCCGTGCAGTTTCTCTTGATATATCAGCAGTCGTTGCTATGGCAATGATCATATAATATTTTGACGAGAATGTTATTTAAGCTCTGGGAATCCCTTGCTGTTTGCATGGTTTTCCTATTTCCATTAGTTGAAGGGATTCTAAAGTGGGATTTCATATCTAACTGAGAAATTTGGAGAATCAAGCTGTGTTACCTACCCATGTAAAGGTCGTATATATTTGGCGTTTTGTTGGGTTTCTTGCTAATTATTTTTATAAATAGTTGGCTTTGTAATCCTCGCATATTCTTTCCAATACTTAAGTTTCTAGACATGCTGGACTTCGATTTGTATGGATTTGTTGTTTGCATTCATCCAATGAATCATGAATCTTACTTAGGGAATGTGATGGAGTGTTAATTAAGTTATTCTGTTGCCCATTTAGGTGGCTGCTGCAAGTCAACCAAAGGCTTCTTTTGAGGAATCTATAAGGCCTGAACGAGATACAGGGTTGGCTGTTCCTTTTGAAGAACTAGAAAATAAAGTGAGCAGCAATGAAATCCTTCAAAGTGCCAGCTTACCAGATAAAATTGGCAACATTGACTTGCCAGGAGACTGCATTGTTCCTGGTGCAACTGCCTTGCTGAATGTAACTAATAGAAGAAAACCACCGCTTAACAAGAAGAGTACTCCGGTAGCGCAGGTCATACTATGATATATGTTTCTTCACAAAGTTTAAAATGTTAACGTTTATTTCTCTAACAGGTCGACAACAAGTTAGTCAGGATGCAGGAAGAATATGAAGACTTGCTTGTAGAATTTGAAACTCAGGTTTTTCTCCCTCGTTAGGAATCTTCTATCTTTTTTTTCTTTTTTTACAAGAATTGGTGTAAGATTGTTTTGAATCATTTATTGGCAGAGAACAACTAAAGACATAGAGATTGAATGCTTAACTAAAAAGTTAGAGGCAGAGTTTCATTTGGATGCTCCTTCTACGAGCATACCAAGTAAAAGTAAATATCAAGGGGAGTCGGAGGCGATTCATACGACTGAACAACTCCAGGAACAGGTCCACCCTTGTTTCTGTTATCTTACTGTTCACTTCCTTCAAATTTGTTCTATCTGAAACTTGTATGTCGATCGTAAGGATTTCTTTCTCTGATATTGTAGATTAAAAAATTAGAGATGGAAAAATCTTCACTCCAAACCAATGTGGATTATTACGTTGATTTGGCAATTGGGCAGAAGACACCCGATGAGGTAAATATGTAATGAATACCTGATTTTTCTCTTTATAGCAGACCTGTGACTTTGCATCTCCAGTTTCGTAGCCTCTTATTTCTACATCTATTACATCTTGAGCATATTTGCGGTAGTTTATATATATAAAAAAGTCTCCGGAGAATGCTTAAAGTCCTAGACATTGAAGTGAGCGAAAACGAGGAGTTTATGTTGCTAGTTGATTATTTTGCCTTTTCTACTTGTGGAAGCTTGATTTCTGTAGCTAGTTGCGACTTTGTAATTTCAATAATATCCAGATACCCTGGAATGTAGCCCAGACATCAATAAAATTAGCTTGACCCGTTACAATTCTGCCTGTACTTCTAAGGTTATTGTATTTGATCCAGTTCTATAACAGTGTTCTACTTGCTCTGTGTTTCTTTTATGTGCCATATAATAACTTCATCAAGATTGGTAAATCTAATAATTAATCTGTTATATGGGCTCATGGTTATATGTTAACCTTTTGTTTATTATTTTATGATTTCTTAACTGCTGAGTTCCATATATCTTTCTAGCTTTGTAAAGAGCCTTCAGATGCACACATAAATGATAAGATGGCCTGTGAATTAATTTCTCTGGAGATTTCTTTTGGAACAGCTGAGGTGCCTACAATCCACCTTTTTGATCTAAACCCTGTTCGATGTTTGAAGTGTTACTCTCTCTGGTAGTTATTAATTAATATACTTCCAAAAAAACATTAATTCAAGATGTAGTAACTCTTGAGCAAGCTTTTTTGATCTCACCCTGTTATTTTGGTGCAATAGCAACTGAGCATTTAGAATTGTTGTGTCTGACTTCTTTTTAGGAAAAAAGTGGAATGGCAGAATTGTCAAGGGAAGTCGAAGCTTTAATGTTGGAATTTCAGAATTCAAGATATGCTGCTGAGAGCTTTTGTTCTGTTATCGATGAGCTATTTCAAAACTTCTCAGGTGTATTGGGCGTGTTCTCGGTGAGTTTGCAATTAACAACTCTCTTTTGCAAATTCTGCTTAAACTTTGTAAGCTTGTTTCCAACTTTCATGACATTCATGCTTGACCAAGTCAGACACTTTATCGTTCAAGTGACAAGGGATTGTATAGACTACGTTTCTTGGCCACCTCTGTATTACATAGCCTTTATGTTATTTTGCTTTTATGATTATTGTGGTCTTTACTCATCTTGTTCCTGAATGGTTAACCCTCCATATTTCAGCACTATGTTTAGTTTACATCTATACTCGCATTTGCAGGACCTTAGGTCATCTATGGGCCCAAGTGCTGTGCATTTAAATTCCATAATTGGTAACCATAAGGAGATGTATGGTTGCATGATGAAGAAGATCTGTGAGCTTGAAAGTGATAAGGTTGGCTTATTGTGGATGTTTGCACACTTTAGTCATGATCACTTTAAATCATTTCAATAAGTTGAAGTTGCTTGTTGCAGTGTACTTTGCTTAATCAGTCCACCAGCCTTCATAAACAGATAGAGGATCTTAAAGTGGATTTACAACAATCTGAAAAGGGTCTTGACGGTAAGCTGCTATTCTGCAAACCCGATTGGTTCACGGGAACCTTACTAATTTGAGTTTCTCTTTCTTTCTAGGATCGTGATGAACTGCATGAGCTGGAGAAAGTGGAGTTCCTTTCCCAAATTCAAACTCTCAAAAAGGAGATATCAAGATTGTCTTCTTGTTCATTGGAAAGAGAAAAAGAAGCACTGAGAAAAGAGCATGAGAAAACAAAACTGAAGTCAAAGGAGACCGAGTCCAAACTTAAGAACGCTATCCATGAGAAAACTAGACTTGAGGTTTCTCTTTTCTTCTTTTTTTCCTTTTTCTTCTTTGTCTGGGCTTCTCTTTCTTTGTTATATCTTTTTTCGCATTAAGGAACTACTTCATATGGTTCAGTCATTAATGTTCGCATGTCTAGGGTGAGAAAGCACAAGCTGAACGAGAAATAAAGCAATTGCATGGGCAGAAAAATCGTCTCGTGCGTGATATCTCTAGGCGTGACTCTAATATGTTTGACATGAAGAAGTCCAGGGGTCCTGCTGGTCCTTCTTTACTGACGATGCAGGTAATAGAAATGGACCTTAAAGGATAACTAGATTACTGAAGTTTCTGATGGTATTACTTCTTTATCTGACCCCATTCTGGTACTGTATGTGGTCTAAGGGAGAATATGAAAAGCTAGAAGTTTTGGCATTTGAGATGGAAGCAACGATTGCCTCTTTGGAAGAAGAATTGAAAGCTGTAAGTACAGAAAAGGAGGAGGTCTTAAATAATAAGGATATTTTAGCTTCAGAACTGGAAGCTATGTCCTTGGACTTGAATTCAGCAAACTTGGAAAAGGAGGTGATGCAAGACGAGTTATCAAGCATGGTAAGCTTTTTAGGTCCCTACTCTGATTTTCTATATTATATTGTGTTCGTTAGTTTTTAGATTCCAGGTCAGTCAGACAGTTAACACATTTATTTTGTTGCAGAGAGAGAAGATTGCCGATTCCGTGTTGTCTTGCAACAAAATGGAAAGAACTATTAGCCGAATGTTGGAAGAAAAAGAAGAGTTGGCAATGGTAGTTACTTGCACTAACTTGCTATCTAATATATGGTTCTGCATCTCTAGTATTATTTAATTACGTTGAGCAAACTGTTACTTAACCAATCTTGATTTGACTCTACAGCAACTCACAAATGCCCTTATGGATCTGGAGGAGGAAAAGGCTGTATGGTCTGCCAAGGAGAAAGCATCTATTGAAGCCATTGCAGATAAAGGAAAGATATCGAATGAGCTAACGCAGTTGTCAAAGGAGATGTTGGAGGTACCATGCAATTTGATTTGGCTGTATCTGCCCATTCTTTATATCCTATTTTCTGTTATCGCCTGGCGAACTTTGTGTTAAATAATCTGTTATGCGTAATTTGTTTTTGCTTGGCAAGCTACTCCTACTTTTTCGGATACTGCCTATGGTTCTCACATATATATATATTCTTGAAATTGTAGGTGAGGCATCAACTTGAGTGCTTGAGAGATGAATGCAAGATCCTAAAGAAAACTTTAACCCTATCCGAGGAAAATACTGCAAGGGAGAGAAAATGCAGGTTAGTTTTACTGTTCCTTTCTGTACTATTTTGGATGATTTTTGATGGTTCTGGCATTAATTTTACTGAAACGAAATGTGGTATAAACAAGGTTAAAAGAAAACAAAGTGAGTTTGACTTTCTTCTTTATTTACAGCATGGATAAGTCTGCAGAAATTGATCAGCTAAAACACAAAATATCTGTGGCCGAAAGTGAAAATAGTCAAAATGTAAGCATTGTCACTAATTCACCAACTTTTTGATTGATATGGAAACCTCAAAAGATTTTTACTATGCCACTGTTAACATTTGGACTTAAATCTTAATGCTTGTGTGTTTAACAGTTAGCAAAGGCTAGAGCTGATGCAGATGAACTTATTAAAAAGCTCTCCAACATGGAACTCAAGATCCATAATGATGTGAGTATCTTTGAATTTTTCTAAAGATGTTCATAACCAAGTTCGTTTGCATTTCATCTTTTTTCTATGCTATGCCGAGCTCATAGCTGCAAACGAATCAAAGGATTTAAGTACTGATTTTGAAGTGTTGACACATCCCTGATTTGTACCTGATGTTGAATTTTCACATGCAAATAATTTTCTTGTTGGGCATCTTCAGAATATTAACCTATGTTTCTGTGATTCCGCATAATTGTCACTTTCACAGGATACTATAAGCAACACAAACGAAAAAGCCAAGGCCAGGTTAAGACTTCGAGGTACACAGATAAAGCTAGACATGCAAAGAGGTAGATACAAAGAAGCAATTAGTGAGAAAACTATTATGCATGAGAAATTTGAGGAGGCATCCAGACAACTTAAAGAGCAGTTGCGTTTACAGGTAACTGAGTGGCTACGCCTCAAGAAACTACTTATGGAAAGAGAATGTAGTACACGTCCATAGCGATTTTCTTATACCATTTTGGATATCAGAGTAGGTTTTTTCAGTTTCTATGTAGATTAAAAAGTAAGCCTGTAAATTATTTCATCAAAGCAAAAATCATTTGTAGACTGTTGTAAAATTTCTCTGTTGTAATGTAAAATGAACATATGGAATTTTTTGGTCCAAACAAATTCATTACATTTACTTTTGCATCCAAATGAACTAATGGATTGCATTTCTAACATAAGCAAAAATGTAAACCCTAATTAATCAAAAAGTTAAGCAAAAATGTAGTTTCTTGTTTTGTTTCTTCAACATTGGTCTTGGTTTTATATTCTTTTTCATAACATGAGAAGATTGAAACTTAACCATAGTCTTTAAAATTGAAATCAATTTTCCTTCAATCACAACTCCATTGTTATTCTCCTCTAGAACCTTTAAAGATCTAGCAACAGCTTCAATAGTACTCATACATCCACTAAATGGTTCTTTCCTAAGAACCAATTCTGAATCAAAAATAGTCTCACCATCTACTTCCACATCATATTTCAAACAAACCCTAGTTGCAAATTTAGACAAATATGGTAAACTAGATTTAACCATTTCCTTAGCATGTTTCCATGTCCCATCAAATACAATCAAAACCATAATCTCTTCTCCATTCAATCCTCCTCCACTAACCCAATCATTCAAATCAATAGCTGGTGAAGAATCAGTACCAGGAAAAAGATATATAGCTTGATGAGGAATAGCAGGATCTTTTACTGAAGCTTCATAAAGAGAGTCTAAAATTGGAGACCGCCCACTACGGAGGCGTCGACCTATTAAGATTTCACAATTTTGAAGACATTTAGTTAAGATTGGTACAGTAGCTAACTTATGATGAACTTCGTGTGGGTGGTGTAGAATTATGATTTTGGTGTAGGTTAAGAATGGTTTTATTGGTAACTCTTTGCATAAACACACATTGGCAGGTCTATAACACCCATTTTTGCAAATGTCTCTCTTCCTTTTTTCTTCATCATCATCGGATTTTGGCTCTTCAAATTCGAAGCTTGTGAGTAGTTCTGTCTCCTCTTCCATTACCAACAGAACAACTACAGATAGAAAAGTAGAGCCAAATTCAGATTTTAAGATTCCTCTTTCCGTATTATACGGACACCAGCGTATTTTCGTGACAGTATAATTCGGTACAATGAATACGCGTATAAATGTCTTATTCTTTCTCTCTCGTTAAACTACTTCTGTGAGGGGAAGGAGAAAAATGTTAAGAGTCTGCTTGAGAATTCATATAACGGCTCCTTCAAAAATGGCGGGAAATAGGATTCTTCATCTGCAAACAGTTAGGAGCTTACCCAGGTATTCTTATCGATTCCTCTCTTTCTCCGGTTTTACTAATCCAAAACCTGAGATGAACCAAACCCTAGAACATTTGAAAAACAGTGAGGAATTTGATTGTGTAACATCTGTTTCAGATTCATTTATTGTAGAAAAGATGTATATGTGTCTGCAAAGCCGTGATTTTGATTCTTTACGGCATTTCGCCGCCTCTCGCATGAGTCCTCCAATCGTCGTGGATGTATTCTATAAATGTTGTAGAAATGTACAGTTAGGTTTGAATTTTATTGATTTCTTAGGGAGAAATCGGGGTTTTAAACATACGTCGAGGACTTTAAGTGCAATGATTCATATATCGGTAAGGGGTAGGAGAATGTCGGACGCTCAGGTTTTGATACTTAGAATGGTTAGAAAGAGTGGGGTTTCGAGGAATCAGATTGTTGATTCATTGGTTTCTACTTATGATGGTTGTGGTTCGAACCCTATGGTATTTGATTTATTAATAAGGACATATGTGCAAGCTAGGAAGCTAAGAGAAGCTTCAGAAGCATTTCGAATTTTGACTCGTAGGGGATTTTCACCTGCGATAAATGCTTGTAATAGCCTTCTTGGTGGGTTGGTTAAGGTTGATTGGGTTGATATGGCATGGGGGATTTATTGGGAATTAACTAAAATTGGTATGCAAGTAAACGTTTATACCCTTAACATTATGATTAATGCATTGTGTAAGGAAAGAAAGATGGAGGATGCCAGGTTTTTTTTATTGGATATGGAAAAGAAGGAGGTTTTTCCTGATATCGTGACGTATAATACTCTTATCAATGCACATTGTAAGGAAGGGAATTGTGAAGAAGCTTTTGAGTTATTGAACTTGATGAAAGTTAAGGGCCTAATGCCTGGCAATGTGGCTTACAATTCTATAATAAATTGTCTCTGCAAGAGTGGCAAAGTTGTGGAGGCGAAGGAGATTTTGGGTGAGATGACAAGCATTGGGTTGAATCCTGATACCTCTACCTATAATATATTTCTCGGCGAGTGCTGTAGAAAAAGTAGTGTACGTGATGCTCAAAAAGTATTTAATGAAATGCTGGGTCATGGCATTGGTCCTGATTTAGTTAGCTTTAGCTTTCTTATTGGGTTGTTTTCAAGGAAGGGAGATATCGATCAGGCTTTCGTTTATTTTAGAGATATGAGTAATGCTGGCTTGGCCCCTGACAGGGTGATTTATACTATGCTTATAGGGGGATTCTGTAAAAATGGGAATATATCAGAGGCCCTTAAGCTTCGAGATGAAATGACAGAGCAAGGTTTCCTTCCCGATGTTGTTACTTACAATACACTGTTGAATGGAATGTGCAAGGAGAAGAGATTGTCTGAAGCAGATGAGCTTTTTAATGAGATGGTAGAAAGAGGAATTTCTCCTGATTATTACACTTATACAACTCTTATTCATGGTTACTGTCGGGATGGGAACGCAGATAAAGCACTGGACTTGTTTGAAATGATGATTGAGAGGAATCTCAAGCCAGACACCGTGACATACAATACTTTGATCGATGGATTTTGCAAAGAAGGAAATATGGAGAAGGCTAATGAGTTATGGGGTGATATGATATCTCAAGGAATATTTCCTAATCACGTATCTTACAGCATATTAATCAACAGGCTCTGTAGTAAAGGACATGTCAGAGAGGCACTTGTACTGTGGGATGAGATGGTTAAAAAGGGAATGGAGCCTACTATTGTGACTTTCAATTCAGTCATTAAGGGCTATTGTCGATCAGGGAATGCAGAAAAGGCAGATGAGTTTTTGAACAAGATGATTGAAGAGGGAATCGTTCCGGATAAAGTTACATATAACACTCTTATTCATGGGATTGCAAGAGAGGAAAACATGGATGGTGCTTTGGCTTTTGTTAATAAAATGGAGAATAAGGGGCTCATACCTGATGTTGTTACATATAACATTCTAGTTCATGGTTTCTGTGTACAGGGTAGAATGCATGAAGCTACTGTGATGTTCAGGAGCATGATTGAGAAAGATATAACACCCGATAGATCCACTTATACGTCACTGATAAACGGATATGTTTCTAAGGACAATGTTAAAGAAGCATTTCGCCTGCATGATGAAATGTTACGGAAGGGTTTTGTGCCAAATGATTATTTCTGATTTTTTTTTTCCTTTTCATTAGAAGTTGTGGTCCTCTACTACATGGTGGGGACCTTGGTGCAGTAGAGCAAAGTTAGCAGCTATGCATCTACTCAATGATTCACCAGTTTTTTGTTACTGGAACTCACAATGGTTTGTGTAAATCGAATGATATGTAACTGAATTGTTGCTATCAATTTGAATATCGTTATTATCTTTTAGTTAGATGAATCACATCAAGTACTTTTGCTTGGCAGGATCTCGAGAACGTGTAGGAAAAGAAAGGAGCAGAGGGTTTGGTCACATGATTCAGAATGAGAATAACTGGACTTGACATGCCCCCGCGACTTAAACATAGAGATCCACAGTCATTGTTCAAAGAGAAAGCATCTCTTACTCAAGAGTCAAATACTGGTTAAGGTCATTCATCTAGCACACCATACACTTAAATTTTAGCATATTATGTGAGGTTGTTAGCAACAAGGACCTAGCTATTTAGCAAATATGCAGATGTATTCAAGAATAGTAGCTCATTTCTCTACCTTTCTCTCACCAAGGCTTTGTATTGCATATGTCGTTTGTGTGCAGACCCTTCAACTAGTTTCAACTGTGAGGAGGCACTTGAAGTCGGATGACTGGAACAATGGATTTGACTTATCTTAGTAATAACAACAGAGAAAACCTCCACTTCAATCAGTGCTGAAGTTGGGTAAAAGAGTGCAAATGGTAACATCTTTTTTTCTCAGGGAAGAGTTTCTTCTTCATTCAGGTATGTTCTTCTATGCTTAAGCCAGGACGCATTTTATGAATCTGTTTGCAATAGTGGTTCTGATATTCTTGTCAATAAATAAATAAATATAAAATAGCAGGACTGATTGCAATAGCTAATGCACCACAGAGTATCAGGAATTCAACAAGGAAGTTCGTCCTTTCAAGTCCCTAAGAATCACTGAGACACGAGGTGTTTTACATTAATGTGCTACCTTAGCATCATTTCTTAGATGAATATACAAAAGCACGATGTTAGACAGAGATTCCGAGCATGACTGAGTTTAACAAACATGTGAATTAGCTGTACTATGTATGACATACACTAGCTTATTATATTATATTTAGACAACATTATTTTGTTGGATGATAAAATGGTTAGGAACTTTACAATGCTGTTTTTAAGATACTGATGAGATATTGAAAACAAATATTCTTTTGCAATTTAAGAAGCAAAAACAAACTCAAGGCACTTCTACTTTACGAACTCCCAAAACCTATTTTGTTAAGGTGTTATATCTGAAGGATCCTTTGACATGTTTTGTGCAATATAATTTCAAATTTTTTTGTAACCATTTGAAATTTTAGGCCATGAGGTTGTCAGAAATTTCAACCCTTGGTTTCATCGACAAGATAAATACTATTTTATCTCTTGAATTTAAGCATGGAGTTAATGGGGAAAAGAATTGAAATATTTTAGCAATACTTGTGTGTTCCAGGATCTTGACACTTCCATAAAATAAGACGTGTTTGTACAACCAAACTACTTGCACGTTTGTTCAGACTGAATTATAATCTGTTTATAAATTGTCTGGATTAGTATAATGTATGTCAATGTGATTATGATCCTAGGTGGTTCTGGATCAGCAAAAATGTTGCTTATATTATGATTTAGGTTTTGTTTCACATTGTTGCTTCTTCTCAAGTCTCAACATCATCGAACCTTATCAAAAGCTTAATCTCAATAATTCATCTCCAGAATATAATTTCCCCCCCTAAAATTAGGACATGAGAAACATGCTTTATGTTTTATGTATATGAGTATCTCTATTATATTTATATAGATTTTTTAAACAATGTTTTTGAGAATCCAAATCCTCATCTAACTTAAGGAAAAGCTCTGAAGTTTTTCGAGACTAGATTCAAGTTATTTATGACTGACTATGCTTCTGTCATCATTTTATTGTATTATTATCAATTAGTTGTTCAATTTCTATGCTGATGTTTGAGTACTGCTGGTGCATCAATCATAAAATATCTTGCGCATTTTTGTATCTTTTGTGACTTTCTCATATTTTAAATACATGCATCACGATGTGATGCTAGTCCTTTCACCAATTACTGCTACCAAATCCTAATTATAGTGTTTTCTTTGTCTAGTGTTTAGCCACAAATACTTAAAAATTGCAGTTTGTCGACCTAGAATACTTAAGCCCTTGATTATAAATCATCAGCGTGAGATTCTCATTTGTTTATTATCATTAGATTTTCAACAACTATAGCCAAAAAGAAATAAGCTGTCAGGAAATTAAGTTAAACCTGGTGGATGGAGTCATATACTCCCTCCGTTTCTAAAAGATATATAGAGGTTTGACTAAGCACGTAAAAAAAAACCCAATTATTACCATTATTTTTCTTTTTTTTTTTTAAATTATTCTTCCCGATTGTATAAACTTTTAAACAAGGCGATTTCAACTAAGCTACGATTTCAATTTGAAAACTAAGTTCTCATCCCAAAGTAAGCTATGAAGAGGAGTTACATTCAACCACTAACAGCATCTTACACCATAAATTATACGTTCAGGGAATAAGAAGAAAAATTTGACCTCCAATTTAAAGAGAGAAGTTTTAGAGAATTTGACGTAAGGAAGCATAAAAGGAAAATTAGTAAAATGACAAATCACTAATATTGTTGATCGTTTTTCTATTAGCATAAGGTCAGTCTCGCGTTTAAAGCATGATGCCAAAACCGCTAGTGCAAATGGTGTTATGGTTGATATATCTTCCAAGCTGGTGAAGAAGGTTGGGAGAAAGAAAATTAATATTGATTTGGAAACGTTAAAATCCATACCTCTATGACGTCGAACCAGGATGAGTCTGTTGCACATGCTTTAAACATATCAACTTCAACCAATATATCGGAGAATTAATGATGGAAATTTCATGCCACATTTGAATGCCTTGATGCCATAACAAGAAAGTTAGAGTAGAATTTTGCTTAAACATGATCACCAAAGGTACGAATGAATCCCAAAGCTCTTCTTTTGTTGACATATATGATCATATTCGTATCGATGAAAAGTGGTTTTACATTACTAAGACTTCCCAGAAATACTATCTTCATGTCGAAGAAGATGAACCTTTAAGTACATGTAAAAGTAAACGATACATTACAAAGATTATGTTTCTTACTGATGTGGCTCGTCCCCGGTTCGATCATATTATGCATACAATGTTCAATGGAAAGATAGGGATATGGCCGTCTGTGAGGAAGCTGCAAAGAGGAGCAACAAAAATCGTGCTGCTAGGACTATGGAAACTAAAGTGATGAAGTCTGTAACCACAGAAATTATCCGACAATGTATGATCAATGAGTTGCTACCTACTATTATTGAGAAATGGCCTTTCGGGAGCTACAAGACAGTGATTATTCAACAAGATAATGCGATACCTCATGTTTATGAGAATGACGAAAAATGTATGGAAGTTGTCAGAAGTCATGGAGTCGATATTCGTTTGGTATCTCAACCTCCAAATAGTCCAGATTTGAATGTCTTAGACCTTGGATTTTTCAGAGCTATTGCTGCACTTCAACATACAGACTCTCCAACTACAGTGGATGAATTCATCGCAAGTGTTACTAAGGCTTTTGAACTATTTTCTATTGAAAGCTCGAATAATGTTAATTTGATACATTAATTTGATCATTCACATTCGTAAGTAATTGGAGTAGTTTACATTCATTATTAGGAGCCTTAGCTGCTGGTCCACGAACTGTTTTTTTTTTTTTTGACGCAGTACAAGAAACTGTTGATGTAAGAAGGCTGGTGGTGAAAAGAAATTTTCTTTTAGGACTTTTTCAGGACTTTTTTAGGACAGTTTGTAGGCGTGAAATTGCAAACCAGAACATGAGTTTGTCGTGCGTGTTATGCCTCTTATATACTTCTTCCATGCAATTTCTTCGTTGTGACTTGAGTATTGTTTATGCCAAAATTCCCATTGACATCAACAACCAATGATTTGATGAAAAACAGTAAATAGAAAGATTTTAACTAACATTTTGATACACAGAATCCTCTTTAAAATCAATTAATGAGAAAGATTTCGATTAACCATTTATTTACAAATCAAATATCTGATTAAATTACAGTCTCCAATTCATAATCTTTTTAAGTATCGAAGATGAATCATGATAGTGAACCTTTAAAATAGTATCTTACACAATGAATACATACCTAATGATCTTTTTCCTTCTTCTCTGATTATTCTTCCTTAGCCTCTTCTTCTTTTAACTTTCCGACCCCTTCACTGTTGAATACTTTCTTCTATTTATAGATTATCTAATGGGTCCCCCTTGTCCCGATACCTTCTTTCGTTCTCTTTATTATCTTTGGATCGGGATGATTGTATGGTTGACAGATCTTGCTCTTTACTTTTTGGTCCGTTACCTTGTATGATTAACACGTACTCTTCGTTCTTTGAAAATCATCTTTGTCCCGATCACATGTGTCAACCATGTGGTTAAAGTAAATAAAAGTAATTATTGACTTTACTTTCCCGTTCCAGATTCATTATTACTCTTACTTTCCCGTTCCACATTCATTATTACTCCTACTTTCCCGTTCAATAAGCATTTAATGTTATCTGTTTCGATCAGTGTGATACTACTTTCCCGATCTTATGTGTCAAACATGCAGGGATTTACTCAGTCTTTCACATCTGTCCTATTTCGATCTTTTCATACGGCTTTGATTGTGTGCTTCTCGTTCTTCTTAGAATCACTGACTCCTTTTTTAATCGTTTTACACGTGTCGTCCTCCTTTTATTTCCCAACAACTTGCCCCCTTCTTCTTCTTTTTTCAAAAACTTTTAACGGTCGATCCAAGGATTTGAAAAAAGTAGAAGAACAATTATTACCTTCCGCTTTACCATTACTTTTTTTCACACGTTATGCGAACTTTTCGCAGGCAATAACTTCTTATTATCACGCTTGTGTCAGTTACCTTTTTTCGAGGAAATCAAATCTTTGCCTTGATTAGCACCTTTTCAAATTGTGACGGTTTCTATTCTTTTCTTTAAATACGATGCAGTCTTTTCCACTTCTGTCTTTACCTCTTAAAGTTGCTGCTCTTTATCTTCCTTGAAATTTCCAAATACTTTCATTCTCCCAACTGTTCAGGAGCCTTTAGCATCAATCACATTTATTTTACCTTTGATCAAGTAATTGTTTATCTTCTTTCTCCAGGTATGTTGAGGATTTTAACCTCCAGTATCTTACTTTAATATTTAACCATGATCAGCTTTTAACAGATATGATTGAACTGATAATTGTTTTTGATTTTATGATTGTTTCTTTATGATCTATGATGATTCCTTCACACATTGATCCTTTGAAATTTTCTTTTCAGATAAAACGTTATGTCTTCCAGAAATCCCAATGCTGCTGGTGATCATCAAGAAACCGGAAGATCTTCAAGAGTTCCTTCTTCTAGATATGCTGTGTCTCGGTCTGTTCGTAACCCAGCTCCTGATGCTTCTATAACCGCTAATCCTGCCCCAGAAATAAGCGGGCTCATGCCACTTATAGTTATCGGTAGATGAATATTGAAGATTTTAAGAGAAGACATGCTCTTGAGGAATTTAAAGTCTCATTCTATAACAAAAATAATGAATTACTAACTTTAGGAGCGATTCAAAGCTTTAACTATTCTCCCCATAGTTTATTAATTTCTGATGGTGCTTTAGAGGCCGGACTTCGCCTCCCATTATATGAAGAAGAAAATCCTTTCCAATTCGAAGTCCTTGCATCTCGTGGTGATTCTCCTCATGGACTAGCTCGATCCATTACTTAATACAATGGAAATTGGTGGCGTATCCTTGATGAGTGTAGCCTCCGAAGTGAAGGGCGAAGTAATCTTACTTGCTACGTTCCAGATTTTACAGAACGTGGCAGTTATACCGTTGAAAATTTTCATACTACATACGGAGATTGTATTAGTAACATGAATTTTGTGAAGTGGAGTGTTAGCCCTGTTCGCAAGTATCTTTCGGGATTTCCCTTATTAATGAGGTTAACGATCCAAAAATCAATTTTATTCCACATACCAAAATTGATTTTCCCACAAAAGAAAGAATTCGTCAAGATCATGACTATAAGTGGTATCGCACTCCAATTATAATTGAGGGTCCTTGGATTTTTGGTAACATCTCCAAAGATGAAATTCAAAGACTTCGTAGACGTTTCCCAAGCTATTGTCCTTGGCGGTTAAATTTTGGTGACTTCAAGTTTGATTATAAGGTTCGTACTCTTCTTTCTTTTAGTATTGTCCCAAACTACCATTGAATTTTTTCTTACGGGACAAATGTTTGTGCTTCAGGTTGAACCCGATTCTGAACTTCAAACCGATGTTCCTCCTCCTCGCCCAAGCCTTGGTATTCAGATCATTGAAGGTAGGCAAAGAGTTGAGGAAGAAGTTATTGAAGGTAAGGGGAAACGAAAATTGGTTTTCCCTGAGAAGAAGAAAAAGAAACCAAGAAGACCGTTGTACCCTTCTGAAGTAGAAGAAGGGGAGATTAGAGATTGATTTGTTGAAGGGAATAGCAGTTCCGCTCTTATCATAGCTGCGGGACAGGACGTTGAAGGTTCGGTCCAAGCAGAAGTTTCGGGACAGCACGTCATCATCAATGTTGTTCCTATTAGCGTGGGGGAGCCAATTATTTCTTCGGACCAGCCTTCAATAGCTCAATCTATTTCTGAAGCTGTTCCTACTACTGCTGCTCCTACTGGCCTCTATGATTCCTTTTCTCCCCTTCCTTATACCTTTGACATAGAGCCAATCGCTTCAAGTAGTGGTACAATGACAGTTTTTACTGGATTACCTCAAGAAGAAGCAGATGATATTGTTGTTGAAGAAGAAAATATTGAGGAAGTGAATGAAGCTGTTACCGTTGAAGAAAATACTGAAAAAGAAGTTGTTGTTGATGTTGTTTTAGAAGAAATGAGAATGAAGTTTCTGAAGAAGCGAATGTTGAAAACATAGCTCCTAGTACTTTAGTTACAGATGTCCCTAATGTCCCGAGCCTCCTTGTGGATGAAAATGCTTCTGGAGTCATTCATGAATCAAATGCACCCATCGGGACATTGGTTCATTCTGCCACTAATGCTGATAGAGCCGATGTTGACATGCCTGACGCTGAACCTTCTACTCAAAGGTCCTTCTCTGAAGTGAATGAAGGAATCACTCTTGCTGGTGATGAAGACGAAGCTTTCCAGTGGTTTCTTTCTAAAGGATTTCTGAATACTTCCGTATGTCACGATCCATTGAAATCTGATAGTTCTTCAATGGCTAGGCTGCAGACTTCATTTGGTGTTGTTCCACTGGTGGATGCTCGGGACGCTTGGTTCGAAAGCGAGTGTTACGATCAATCGTTCCCACTTAATCTTCCTTCTACTTTAAATGAAGTTCTGACTATTGCAGAGGGTCCATCATATTCTTTTCTACAGCAAGCTCTTGCTCAGCTTAAATATGGTACCGATTTCCTATTCGCTGCGTACAAGTTTTTTAAAGCTCGGGCCACAATGATGGAGCTGATGTTCAAGAACAAAGCAGCAAGGGTGAAGCGCGGAAATGATGATTTGCAGCAAGAAATTGAAAATCTCAAGCAGCAAAACAACGATCTTCAACAACAACAACAACAACAACAAGAACAACAACAACAACAACATCAACAACTTCAAAATTTTGAGGATCAAAATCAAATGCTTCAAAGTCAGAATCAAGGTTCGTTCCTTGCCCCTTAGTTCGTACTTATTTTGTGTTCGTACCTCTATAGGTTCGTTTTTTTTTTTTTTTTTTTTTTTGAAGTTTTGAAATTCATTTATGGGATCAGTGGGAAACTTGGAATCCCTGTTTAGGTTCCAGCGTAGGATGACTCAGTTGGACAATCATGCAAGAGAAGTAAATATGGAAATGGAATTGGTTAAAGGGAAATTAGCACAGTTGTCCGATAGTATTGAGTTGAATACTTGGAGACGTAATAGAGCTGAATCAAAATATCAGGAAGCTCTGAAAACTTTAACCCTTAAAGAAGCAGAGTTTAAGTCTGTAGCTAGAGGTATATTCTTGAGTTATGTGCTTGTTTTGTTGAGGGTATTATATGGTTTATCTGATACTTATTCTGGTTTTCAGGGCTAGAAAAGAAGGTCAACGAAGCTAATGCACGAGCAACAATAGCAGGATCTGAACTCAATATTGCAAATAACACAATAACAAATATTACTGAAGAGTTGAAGACTTCAAGAAAGAACGTAGCTCTGAGTGTAATAAAGCTTCGGGATTTGCAATCTCATTTGAATGCTGAAACTTCGAAATGTGAAGCTCGTGAACAGGAAATTATAAAAGTGCAATCAAAATCTGAGGAGCTATTAAAGGAATTAAATGCTGAAAAATATCAAGTAGAAAAATATCAGCAAAAAATTAAAGATCTTCAATCAAAAATTGATTACATGCGTGCTTATATAATCTAGGTGAGACAAGATGCCAAGGAAAAAATTGCAATGTCATTTAATGCTGCCTTGGATCGTGCTCAAGCCGATCCTTCTGTTTTGGATGGTCCGCTACCGTCCCGGTAGTTCCTTCTCAACCATCCCGACGCACCAATTCCGAAGCCTAGTTGTACTTTTTCTTTGCTCTAATGCTCATAGATTCATCTTTTGATATTCTTTTCTTGTATCCCGATCCTTTTGTATTTTGAATTTTGACATACTGTAGTTGGAAACATCATTTTGTGATTTTCTTCTATTGTACTTGGATATGCTTTTAATATTGTCCCTGCATAAGAAATGACATTTACGAAATCTTTAGGTTAATCATATTGTTTCATGAGTACAATGGATCGAAGTATATATACCTCAAAACATGTAATTCGAGATCCCACACATACGAAACAAACCCGGGCCAGGGGTAAGATACAGGGTTGGTCCCGAACATACTCTGAAAATGATAACCATAAGTTAGGTATTCCTTCTTTATTAGAATTTCTTAATTATTAAAATTCTATAAGGACATTTACCTCTTTGTTGATATTACGATTGTATCGCTAATCGTAAGCGCTTTCCAGAATATGATGTTCCTGGAGTAATTGAATCATAATTATGTCACCAATCAAAGCGTTTTCCAGAATATGGTGTTCCTGGATTTGAATTTTGATTATGTCGCCAATCGTAGCGTTTTCCAGAATAAGGTTTTCCTGGAGTAATTGAATTTTGATTATGTCGCCAATCGTAGCGTTTTCCAGAATGAGGTGTTCCTGGAATTGACTGTTATTTTAAGTATGACTTCATAAAAAATGTTATCATCAGATAAAGTATTGAATAAAAATTTGTATACATGTATTGGCCACCATAGCTGTATTATTAATCATGGATAATAGAGTTTTAAATACTGTGCGTTCCATGGATGTTGTAGGATTTCTCCTTGCATATTCTGAAGATAGTATGATCCTTGTCCCGCTGATGCTTGTATTATGTACGGACCATCCCAAGTTGGTGCAAATTTCCCTGCACTTTTGTCCCGATGGTATTCTGTGATTTGTCGTAAAAAATATTATCCTTGGACAAAGTTTCGTGACTTGACCTTTTTGTGGTAATTCCGTGCCAACTTTCTTTGATAATTTTCCCTTTTCTGGAGTGCCACTTCTCTTTTTTCTTCTAAATCATCTAACTTTTGTAACATTAAATCTGAATTTAGATTTTTCTCCCATGCTTCTGTTCTAGTTGTAGGTAGAATGACTTTTGTCGGTATAACTGCTTCTGTCCCGTAGGTAAGAAGGAATGGTGACTCTCCAGTGGACTCTTTTCTTGTGGTACGATACGCCCATAATGTATTATGCAATTGTTCACACCATTGTTTGTAATGTCCATCCAAGGTTTTCTTCAAATTTGTTGCAATTGTTTTATTTGT
Source organism: Papaver californicum (assembly GCA_023531435.1). Taxonomy (NCBI): domain Eukaryota; kingdom Viridiplantae; phylum Streptophyta; class Magnoliopsida; order Ranunculales; family Papaveraceae; genus Papaver; species Papaver californicum. The sequence continues at coordinate 899,262 of JAJJMC010011023.1, read as the reverse complement.
GGATTCAGCTTGTCCATTACTTTGGGGATAAAATGGTGTGGATTTGTGTTTCTGAATGTTATATGCTTCAAATAGCATATCAATGTTCTTTCCTTGAAATTGCTTTCATTATCAGAAACTAAGGCTGCTGGAATCCCAAATCTGCAGATGATATTTTCAAATAAAAATGTGAACACATCGGTGTCTCTGATCCGAGCTAATGCTTTAGCTTCTACCCACTTGGTAAAATAATCGGTGGCCACTATTAAATATTTTCTCTTTTTGGTCCCTTCAACTAACGGACCAACAATATCTACCCCCCATTTCGCAAATGGCCATGGACTGAGTATAGAATTAAGCTCTGTGGCAGGTGCTTTGATTTTCTTTGTGAATCGTTGACATTCTTCACACCTTCGTACCATGTTTTCTGAGTCCTTTAGCATGGATATCCAATAATAACCTTGGGTTTTAGCTTTTAATGCGAGTGAACGCCTTCCACTGTGGTTTCCCGCATCTCCATAATGTATTTCTTTGAGTATCAGTATTCCTTCCTTTTGTGATAAGCATCGGAATAATGGCCCGATGAATGATTTACGATACAAAATTCCATCCCGAAGCTGGTAATTATCCGATTTGAGTTGAATTTTTCTTGCTTCTTTAGAATTTGAAGGCAATATTTTATCTTGTAGATATTGATGAATCAGAATCCTCCAATCTGGTTCACTTGGTTGATCATATACTTGTTGAGGCATAGATGGGGCATTTTGTATTGCGGGATCATTAATTTCTTCTATCACATCTCCTTCTATGTTATGAAGTGCTTTCATATATTCTTCCGACTTTTATTGCTGTGATATTAGGATCGTTTACCATGGATGAAATGAATGCCAGTGCATCAGCATGTCGATTTTTGTCTCGGGACAGATGCCGAAAAATAATGTTTGGATTTGATTTGATAAGATTTGAACAAGTTTATTATATTGTACTAAATCTTCATCAAGTGTTTGATATTTTAATTCGACTTGTCGAATTACCAACTGTGAATCACTTGTGAGTCGAACATTGCTGATTCCTAGCTCGATGATGAGTTTTAGAGCATGAACCACAACTTCATATTCTACTATGTTGTTTGTATGTTCTTCAAACTCAAGACAGAATGAATGTGTCATTCGTCCTCCCATTGGTACAGTAATCACAATGCCAATTGCTGCTAACATAGATAAAAAATGAATTATTAATGTGATGAAAATTTTAGTGAAAAAGTTTTAAATAAGTTAATTTCTTTTTTTTTTCCACCTATCGGACCTTGAATTTCATATTCTTCTTCAATCGGGAAATCCGCAAGGAAGTCAGCTAAAACTTGAGATTTTTGTGCGTTTGCAACTCATAAATGATGTTGAATTGTTCTAGCTGGGCGTTCCATTTTGCGATCCTTCCTACTTTTCCTGTATTCCTTAATACTGATTGTGTCGGTGCCTTGCTCGGGACACGAACATAATGTATGAGAAAATAAGTACGTAATTTCTGAGTGGCAAAGACCAATTATAAAATGAGTTGTTCGATTTTAGTGTAACTTCTTTCTGCTGAATTAAGGGTTTTGCTGATATAATATATTGGTTTTTCTATTTTCTCATTAGTACGTACCATCACTGCGCTGATTGCATCTTCCGTTGCCGCTATGTACAAAGTTAATATTTCTTCAGGTTCCGGTTTATGTAATGCTGGTAATGTAGCCAGATGTTTTTTTATGTTTTGGAAAGCTTGTTCACATCGATCGTTCCAATCAAATTTATCTTTATTCTTGAGTATATCAAAAAAGGGCTTGCACCATTCTGATGATCTGGCAATAAATCTGCTTAAAGCAGCCAAACATCCATTTAATTTCTGTACACTTTTAATGTTGTTGGGTGATGGCATGTCTGTTATTGCTTGAATCTTTGCTGGATCAACTTCAATTCCCTTTTTTGTAACCAAGTAACCCAAAAAACGTCCCGAAGTAACACCAAAAATACACTTCTCCGGATTAACTTTCATCTTGTATTTTCGTAATGCACCAAAACCTTCAGTGAGGTCTTGTATATGATTGATAGATAATTTGCTTTTTACCAACATATCATCCACATAAACTTCTAGTATTTGTCTGATCCAAGGTTTGAATATTACATCAACCAATCGTTGATATGTTGCTCCCGCGTTTCGTAATCCAAACAACATCCTGGTATAGCAATACAATCCATGTGGAGTGAAGAATGTTGTATGTTCTTGATCAGCTTTTGCAAGTGCAATCTGGTTGTATCCTGAATGACCATCCATAAAATATAATGCCTCATGGCCTTCTACAGCATCTACCAACTGGTCAATGTTGGGAAGTGGATAACTATCTTTCGGACATGCCTTATTTAAGTTGGTGAAGTCTATACAGATTCTTACTCCACCGTTCTTTTTTGGAATGATCACCATATTAGAAATCCATGTTGGATATCGTACTTCACGAATGAATCCTGCATTTAAAAGCTTTGCTAATTCTTTTTCTACTGGATCGTGATACTCCGGTGCAACCTTTCGTATCCGTTGTCGAAATGGTATAGCATCGGGACGTATCTTTAATTCATGTTGTACAATATTTGGATCTATCCCGGGCATGTCTTCCATCTTCCATGCAAATATATCTACAAAATCACGAAGTAGCTTGATTAAACTTTGCTCCATGTCTTCTTTCATCAATGTTCCAATTCGCACTTGTTTAGGCCATTCTGAAGTTCCAATATTTATAATTTTAGTTTCTTCTACAGAAGTGAAAATTGGTTTTGGATTCCCGATCGAAGTTGGAGTTCCCTTTAATTGCTATGAAGATCCTTCGAACTGCTGATTTGTTGAATTTTCTTGATTCTTACTGCTTTCTCCTAATTCATTTGTTGCTTTTTGTTCGATGTTTCTTTTCAAGTATTGATTTATCTCCTCTTCCTTTGCTTTGATTTTACGGTCTTTCTTCCTTTCCCTCTGTTGTTGTTCCCGTTCTTCATGCATTCTTACCTCTGCTATTATACAAAACTTCGCATCATCTTGATCTCCATTTTTCCTTGCGGTGTTGGAAACCGCAATTATTGATGATAAGTTGAAATTACACCTTTCAGCTGGTGTACCCATCATCTCCCTATTATTGCATTGTATGGGGATGGAGCATCTACTACATTGAATCTTGTCAAGATGTTAATTGGTCCAGCAGATACTTGCAAATCAATATCTCCTTCGGGTCTCGAAGCCATTCCATTGAACCCATAAATAACATATCGGGACGGGATTAACTGATCTTTTTTGAGTCCCATTTTGCAAAATGTTTCATGAAACAACACATTTAAAGAACTACCCCCATCCAAAAGAATTTTTCTAACGTTCCATCCTGACATAAGCAATGTAAGAACCAAAGGATCATTATGCATCTCAATTTCTTGATTTAGTTCCTGTGCCGAGAAAGTTAAAGGGGATACCATCCAGTCTTCCCAAGCTTCCGTTATCCTTCCTGATACTTTAAAAATTTCATGGTCCCGAATCCTCTTGCATAACTTTTTATTGATTGCAGCGTTCATATCTGTATCTCTTTCTTCTGAAAATGATATCATATTAATGGTGTGTTCGTTATACGGGATATGCACTGCCTTGCCTTTGTCTGGTCTTGCTATTGGTTCGGGCCTTTGAATAAATTCTTTCAACTCTCCTGCATCAATCATATTTTTTACCAGTATAATAAAATTCCTTCAATTATCTGTTGTGTGCCCTTTATAACAGTGGTACTCACAATAATCTTTCGAACGTTGTGTGAACTAAGGCTGATTGCCTTTTGATGGTGGCCACGGAAAATCTGGTTTATTTTTTATGATCTCGAATAATTTAGAATATGATATATTGAGTTTTGTGAACACTCTTTCTTGAAATCGCTGAACAAAATTTTTGTTATCCCCTTGCCGTGGGCGCTTTGATTCCCTTGGTTCAGATTTATGAGGGAATTTCTTTTTTTTGTTCTGGTGATACTTCGATTGAATTTTTCCTTTTTATGTTTCTTTGATTTCGTGAATTACTTCTCGGACCTTGTTCTTGTACATCTTGCAGTCTTGCACATGTTTCTATTATTTCCTTGAGTTGTCGCTCAGTTTTGGGATTGCTACGATGAATTTCAATAAAAAGTTGACATCTATCTATACTTTTAGTAAAATAATTTGTATCATCTACCATGAATCTTTTAAAATGCATATAATAGGAAATCAAACATTTAAACAGATCCATTCAAACTTAAAACTTTTTCTTTTCAATGACATACAATTTCCATTTTGCATATCACATAAAGGTTATTATGCAAAAGAAATCACTTATTAGCTAAAGTTAAATTAAGCCAAAATGTTGCATAGAACTATCAAATTCTTTATACTAAATTTCTTTACTTTTGAAATACATATATAACAGAAAAATCCATTTTTCATGAACAGGTAGGATAAATCCTTTAACCCAATCCATGTTTCTAGCGCCAAATTATTTATGCCAAAATTCCCATTGACATCAACAACCAATGATTTGATGAAAAACAGTAAATAGAAAGATTTTAACTAACATTTTGATACACAGAATCCTCTTTAAAATCAATTAATGAGAAAGATTTCGATTAACCATTTATTTACAAATCAAATATCTGATTAAATTACAGTCTCCAATTCATAATCTTTTTAAGTATCGAAGATGAATCATGATAGTGAACCTTTTAAATAGTATCTTACACAATGAATACATACCTAATGATATTTTTCCTTCTTCTCTGATTATTCTTCCTTAGCCTCTTCTTCTTTTAATTTTCCGACCCCCTCTCTGTTGAATACTTTCTTCTATTTATAGATTATCTAATGGGTCCCCTTGTCCCGATACCTTCTTTCGTTCTCTTTATTATCTTTGGATCGGGATGATTGTATGGTTGACAGATCATGCTCTTTACTTTTTGGTCCGTTACCTTGTATGATTAACACGTACTCTTCGTTCTTTGAGAATCATCTTTGTCCCGATCACATGTGTCAACCATGTGGTTAAAATAAATAAAAGTAATTATTGCCTTTACTTTCCCGTTCCAGATTCATTATTACTCTTACTTTCCCGTTCCACATTCATTATTACTCCTACTTTCCCATTCAATAAGCATTTAATGCTATCTGTTTCGATCAGTGTGATACTACTTTCCCGATCTTATGTGTCAAACATGCAGGGATTTACTCAGTCTTTCACATCTTTCCTATTTCGATCCTTTCATACGGCTTTGATTGTGTGCTTCTCGTTCTTCTTAGAATCACTGACTCCTTTTTTAATCGTTTTACACGTGTCGTCCTCCTTTTATTTCCCAACAAATATGATGCAAACCAAAAATTCCTAATCGTTTAAAAACTCTAACAATTATTAATGAGCCACCATTCATCCAAAAAACCAACGACGTCTACATCAGTTCTTAACTGATTTTTAGGTTCTGAAAACTCCACCCAAACCACTGAATTCTCGTTTGAGTTCTGAATTCCACAAAAAACCATTCTTAAGCTCTTATAATTGAACTCAAAAACACTTCTTAATCCTCCCCACCCATCACCAAATTGATGGCAGCAAGTCTTTCTGCTTCATATATTTTCTCGTTTGAAAACTCAAACCAATCAACAAAAGTTCGTACCCAGATCTTCAATAACTTCTCACTTTCAAAATATGTCCAAATCCTTTAAAATACGAGCTCCTAATCACTTCCAATCCCCTTGTTCATCAACGAAAATCAATGGCAGGTTCTTCAGTTGATTTATCGTTGTTCAGTAAATAATTTTTCTTTTACATTTCACATTTACGACTGATTTTGTTTTAAGATGGGTAAAATAGTAAAGTTATAATATTTGACTTTCCATTTATAGAAACCAGCGTATCTTTTTGACATACCTAAATAAGAAAACCCAGACTATCTTTTAGAAACGGAGGGAGTATGTATTAACATGTTACCTAAAGTTCAAAAATCGACTACCACTTTGCCGACAGTGAAGAGTCTAGCTGGTGACAAATATGTTTCAAATGAAATTTTAAAAAAATAAAGCTTAGATAACGTCTGGTAAAAATAAGGTTAATTGGTTTTTGGTACTTATATTTTGTCCAGTTTTAGTCTTTAGTCTAACATTTGTCGAATGTTAGGGCTTGGTGCTTGGACCGAACGTTGAGTCCATGTACCAAGCTCTAACAATGGACAAATATTAGACCAAAGACTAAAACTGGACAAAATATAAATACCAAATGTCAATTAACCCAAAAATGAATATAAAAGAACTGAAAAATCTTAAGCTGAAAAATCTTAAGTGAGTAAAATCTTTAAGCTACTGCATTCTGCAAGTAGTGAAAAGTGAAAAGTGAAAAGCTAAGACCACGCATCAGTTGTAACTTCAACGGCCACTTCAGTTAAAAACCTTTTTTGTGCAGAAACCTTGAGCCACTTATTTCTCACGTTTTTTTACAGTTTAAAAAATCAAAAATAAAAGTAGTTAAGGAAAATCACCTGTAGTTTTTTTTAAGTGGTTTTACTTGAGTACCTTCAGGATTAACTTAAATCAAACTTTCAGACCTACAAATCTGAATATGTTTTTATTTTGTTGCAGGACAGCTCTCATTAGGTTAATTAGTAAGTATGGATTAACTAATAATTATAGGGATATGGACTTAAGGAAAGATCTTAGTTATCCACGCGACTGGGTCGATGCATATATATGTCAACCAAAGAAGATGATAGAGATGAAGAAATACTACTAGTACTCCTCCACATGGTGATATTGAATTTTCTTTGGTTGATTATTAAAAAACAAAAAGTTGTATAACGAGACATGAATCTCACACGTTAGATGAATGCAACACTTTTTAATCACACCTGCTACAGCTACTAACTCTTTTGGTTTTGACTTGGCTTTATTTTATCTAAATTGGGATAATGTGATATGTCAAAAAATTCAACATCTACTAAAACATGGACGATTTCTTGGCAACTACCAAAATCGAAAATGGGCCACATGCCCAGAAATCATACAAACCCGGTTGTAATAGACGAATAAACTATTATGTTGGATAAAATGGACGAGTACTATATAACTTTAAAACAAACCATTATACCCCAACCACAAAAGTCTAAAATCAGTTTTTCATCCAAAATCAAATTTAGTACTTGGAAATATCGATCTTCATCTTCCTCCACCCTCTCCACCATCACAAACACCAAACACTATTATCGACGACAACATCTTCTTCCACCACCACCACCAGCATCAACATCATAATTTTTTTCCAACGCCATCATCGATACCAAAACCACCACCGTCGTCAATGAATTTTCTAATGCCCTAATTTAATTAAAATTTCTAAAATTCGTAAACTAAAAGAATTAGGGGTTTGTGTTAAATCAATTTCAAAATATGAGAAACATAGAACATGCTCAAAATTGTAAGTTCTTAACCCTAATTGTAATTGCATTACTTTTGATTTCAAATTGGTTTCATCTTAATTGGTTAAAAATTTGATGCACATATTGTCTACATATGTTTTAGATTTGTTAATAAATGTAAATGCGAATGTAATGCTTTAATTTTTCATTTGAGATTTTGTTGATTTTTTTTCTTCATATTAGTGTACATCTGATGCATTTTCTGGTTTCATCATGTGTTTCCATTGGATGAAACTGGTTTCATCATGTGTTGTCCCTAGTTATTCCATGCCGATTTTTCTTCTTACAACTCCTTTTGTGTTCCCAATTTGTTGATGTGATACGTTTGTTCAACTCAATATTGAGAACAGTAAATCATAGTATGGGAACATAAGAGCAGAAGATGATTAGATTGGCAGTTTGACGAAGAAGATTACGGTGTTGGAAAAAGAAAATTCAACATTGAGAGGGTTGGAAAATAAAGTTTCTTGTGAATAAACTTGTAGGGGAATGGATGAAGGGTTTATGTAGCTAATGTGTCTGACTTGACTAGAACTGAAACGAGTCTAAACTCTATACCTTTATACCTAGTTGCAAACCTTTTTCACTGCAAGTAAATTTCAGTAGCGTCTCGGGTAGCATTCATATATATTTTTTTGTTTCATATATATGTTTTTTTTTGTTACTTATTTGTATAATTTTTTGTTGTGTTCATGTAGATGCACACCATGGTTGGATGTTTTGTTGTGTCATATATGTAATTGATTCATATTGATCCAGTAGTACACCTCTTTCGTTGTCTTTCTTTTAGCTAGAAATCATACTGTCCTGGATGAAACTGGTTTCATTTTGTTTTATCACTAGATGAAACTGATTTCATTTTGTATTATTACTGGATGAAACTGATATCATCAAGTGTTGCCATTTGATGAAATATGGTTTCATCATGTGTTTCCACTGGATGAAACCTTTGTATATTCTATGTTTTTACTGGATGAAACTGGTTTCATTATGTGTTTCCACTAGATGAGCCTGGTTTCATCCATATTTAAAATGTTCAATGTGAATGAAATATGATTTATTTATTACAGGAAGAATAAGCGGGACAAAGACTGTTGGTGAATCACGAAAGAAGAATAAGCATGATGTTAAGGTTGTTCATGAATCAAGTACGAAAAATAGGCAGGATGTGAACGCAGTTGGTTAACCAAGAACGAAAAATATGCATGATGTGAACAACTACAAGAACAAATACTATGTGGTTTTGTAAGATTGTTTAGCACTAGGTCGCTACAAAAAATGCTATTTATGTAGTTTGTTTTTAGTTTTTTGCTTGTAAAACTTTATCTTTACCATATGGATTTATATACACATCTTAATTGCAGTCCGAGTTTATATGAAAACTTTAATTAAATTAGCATATGTTATTATTTGTATAATCTTGTTAGAAATGTTCAGGATGAACCTGGTTTCATCATGAAGAAAATATATTTTTTTCAGAAATGTAAAAGATGAATCCAGATATATCCTGAACATATGTATGTTTTTTTATGTCATTGATTTAGTGTTGGTTATTAAGAAGTTGAGGAACTGGAGTCTGGAGAAAATACATTTTTTCAATAAACACCTCATGCTTAACAATATGACCATGGACGAAAACGAAAAACGAATATATATATATATTATAATTTACATGCAATAATATATATGTGAGCCATAGAAGAAAACGAAAATCAATTAAGGTTTGATTGTCAATCAGACAGATATAGACATGTATATACTATTTGATACATAAATTTGTGGTAAACATATATAATGTTCTTATGTTACCATTATTGGTACGAAAGAAATTATTAATACGAAAGAAATTGAAATTGCCCACACAGTACATGGCTTGGACAACAATGACTTGGCTGAAAATGGTTGCACTGATAAACTTGTTCACCATCATGATCAATTATTGTCAGCCAATGATTCACCGGTTCTTTTAACTAACACCCAACTCACAATTCCATCTTGTAACTCAAGTTTTTTTTTGTCATTCTTAGCTTCTAATTACAAATTCATTTAACTCATCGAAACTAAACATACAGTCCATAGGATCATAGCTAGAGTAACAACAACTTGGATGAAATGGTTGGATGTAATGAATTAAAGAGGAAGAAGGGTTTGATGGTGGAAAGAGGATAAATAAGGGTATTTTAATACTATGATATAAAAATTAGTTATAGAGGTTGAATGAAATATCCAATTTAGATATTTAAAAAATATTTTAAATATTTTAGATATTCAAACAGTATTTTCTTTTACATGTATTCTAGACCCATAAAAAAAGAAGAGAGATATAGGGGCTCCAAATTTGATTGAGGGGCTCCTCTAATAAGACGAAATAGGGACATTATGAAGTAAAACACAAAAACCCCTTATCCATAATATTTTCACAATACCCAAACCACCCCTCATTAGTAATCTTAATTACATAAATTAGTTACGATTAATTTAAACTAATCATGATTAATTAAACATAATCTTTTACCTAATCAAATGATTTGAATTTTTTTTAAAAATTTGTGTTTGGTGGGAAGAAAAACTTGATGAAATCACGATTTGAAAGATTCAATTTTGTTGTTCAGAGAAATTTACGGTTGGGTTTCATGTCGAACCCAACCGTAACCATAAGAAAACCGAAGAACACCAATTTTTGGCCAGATTTACGGTTGAGTTTTGTTGAAAACCCAACCATAAATCAAAGAACAATGATGAACACCATGTTTCGTGCAAAGTTACGGTTGGGTTTTAAACCATACCCAACCGTAAGTAGAAGAAAATGATGAACACCATTTTTCCCATAGTTACGGTTGGGTTTTAAAGGAAAAACCAACCGTAACTCATCCTTTTGAGAATTGATTTTTTTTGTTAAATTTGAGTTTTAAAAATCAAAATTTGAAATAATTCAATCATTTTTACTAGATTGAAGGTAAATTGGGTGTTTGAAACAAAGAAAAAACGAAAAACACACAAATTAGATAATCCAAATTTGTGTTATCCAGTAGAATTTACGGTTGGGTTTTGGCTTATAACCCAACCATAAAAATTCTGTTAATATTTGTTCCAATTTCAACACATAATTACGGTTGGGTTTTGCCTTAAAACCCAACCGTAGCCAGTAGAACTTTCGGTTGGGTTTGGATTATAACCCAACCGTAACATATTCTGTTAATTTTTGTTTCAATTTCAACACAGAATTACGGTTGGGTTTTGCCTTAAAACCCAACCGTAGACAAGTTGTGGTGTTTGTACAAAATGTATTACGGTTGGGTTTAGTAATCGGACCCAACCGTAAATGGTCCTGTTAACTGTTTTTTGATTTTCAATATACTCCAAATTGGGTTTAAAACACAACTTTGTAACTTATTCATTCTATTGTAGATTTAAAGTAGTACATTAAAGGAAAAAAACAAAGGAAACGAAATACAATAGACCATTGGATGATTACACTTAAACACTTAAAGATAATGGCGATAATCAAACACCCGACTTGTTTCCATAATACGGTAGCAATCTGTATGCTTGAACTCCTCCCCATATTTGATTCTATACTGCTCCATAGACAACACATGCTGAAAAAACAAATCAATTATTAGTTTGAGTTTTTGAAATCTCTTTTTAATTAACGATTTATTAATCGACAAACTTACTCTTTCCGCACCGTTCTCGTAGGGATTTGCTTCGAATCTCATTTGCTTTTTCAGTTTTAAGTTGTTCATTTGTCGATACAACGTCTCTAACCGTCTCTTGATGGCTCTCCACGGCCTATGATTTATATTCCCCTCTAATGCCGCAAACATTCGAAATACCCGCTTCCACCATTCTTCGGTATCTTGACCCTCATACCAATTTTGTTGTGAAACAACGTTGTTATTGTTGTTATAGAAGGCTCTATCGTAAGCATGCTCTAGCATCGTATGCCACGCTCGAACAATTGCAACATCTTCGTCATTCGTGTATGTGTTTACCATTTTTAGTGGTTGAAAGGGTATGGTGAGAATAATGAGAAAGTCTAGAATTATAATGAGAATGAAAGGGATAGAGAATAATGAGAAAGTGACAAGTAAAGGTTTTCTTTTATAGGAAAACAGGAACCAACGGCTAGATTTTTGAAACAAAAAATCCGTTGAAATTGTGTACTTTAAGGAGACGGAAATTCAGATATTTTGAGAATCCCGCAGAATTTACGGTTGGGTTTTGAGGTGAAACCCAACCGTAATCTAGTTGTGGTGTTTCTACAATTTATTTTACGGTTGGGTTTAGTAATCGAACCCAACCGTAAAATGATTTTTAGAGTGAAATGTAGTTACGGTTGAAAAGGCTCACCTAACCCAACCGTAACTTCTAGTGTTAGTATTAGTGTATATTTTACCATATTGTTACGGTTGGGTTTTGCCTTAAAACTCAACCGTAATCTAGTTGCGTTGTTTGTATAATTTTTGTTACGGTTGGGTTTAGTAATAGAACCCACCCGTAAATATGAATGTTTGTAGTATGAATTGTAGTTACAGTTGGGTTGAGTCATGGAAGCCAACCGTAAAAGAAGTTTTTAAGACAAAATTAGTTATGTTTGGGTTTAGTTCATTTTCTTATCAAATACCAGAGTTGTGAAAAACCTTATTTTTAACATTAAAGGAAGAACCAAAGGAAACGAAATACAGTAGATCATTAGATGATTACACTTAAACACTTAAACACTTAAACACTTAATCATAACGGCGAAACTCAAGATAGAAACTTTGTTCCAAGATACGAAAGCAATCTGTATGCTTGAAATCCTTCCCATATTTGATTTTATACTGCGCCCTAGCCATGGCATGCTGAAAAAAATAAATCAATTATAAGTTTGATTATTTTAAATATTTTTGTAAAGAACGATTTATTATTTGACACACTTACTCTTTCCACATTGGTTTCGTCGGGAAATGCTTCAACTCTCATTTTCATTTCCAGTTTTAGGTTTTCCATTTCTTCATACAACGCCTCAAAGCGTCCCTTGATGGTACTGCACGTCCTCCGATATCTATTCCCGTGTAATGCCACAAACATTTCAAACACACGCTCCCACCAAGAATCGTCCTCCTGACAGTCCATCCAATTTTCAGGTATAACAACGTTTCTATTGTTGTTATAGGAAGCTCTCTCGTAGGCGTGGTTTATCATCGTAACCCACCCTCGAACAATTGCAACATCTTCATCATTCGTGTATCGAACCATTTTTAGTGGTTGAAAGGGTATGGTGAGAATGAGTTGGAAATTGTAGAATTATAATGAGAATGAAAGGGATAGAGAATAATGAGAAAGTGAAAAGGAAAGGTTTCCTTTTATAGGGAAAAAATTCCCAACGGATAGATTTTCAAAAAAAAAAACCGTTGGAATTGTATTTTTTTTTGTCACTATTCAGGGATAATTTACGGTTGGGTTTTGTAATGAAACCCAACCGTAACAAATTTGTGGTTTTTGTAAAGTTATATTACGGTTGGGTTTTGGCTTAGAAAGCAACCGTAAATTTTAATGTTAGTTTAAGTGGGATGATCATTTACGGTTGGGTTTTGTAATGCAACCTAACCGTAACAAATATGTTATTTTTTTGCAAATTATATTACGGTTGGGTTTAATTATCGGACCCAACCGTAAAAAACCCAACCGTAATATTCAAACCAAATTTTTATGGACGCTATTGTTACGGTTGAGTTTTTCTCAAAACCCAACCGTAAATTGTTTTTAAAAAATGGTGCAAATTATTTACGGTTGGGTTATCTTTTGAAACCCAACCGTAATATCCTGAACTATTCATCTTCCTCCCTTTGATTTACGGTTGGGTATTGAAAATAACCCAACCGTAATACTCAAGAACATGAAATCTTACGGTTGGGTTTTGACACGGACCCAACCGTAATATCAACTGTGTGCAACATTTTTTTTCCCAAAATCATGATCAAACATGCGAATAAATCAATTACAAGTTCTAAGAATACATGGGTTTTCTACAATACCTTAGATACACCATTGTTGGACTTTTCGGTGCTTGATTTTGCTTGTCACTGTCGATTTCTTGTTGAATCTCTTGATTAGGTTGAAAGGAGCAGGGTTGATTGCCATCACTACTACCTTGAACGCATTTAGTATGCTTCTTCATCTCGAATTGTTGAGTTGAGTTTAATCGTCGATGAATTTTGTGAATCGGCGATGAATCGAGGGAGATTACGGTTGAGTTTTGATAGGTTTTCTTTTGTTTTAGTTTTTAAAAGTTATGAATTTTGTTAAAAGAGTTTAGGTTTTAATTGGTATAAGGGTAAAATCGTCATTTAACAAAAACCCCTAGGACATCCCTTATCGTAAAAATGGGTCCCTTCGGCTTAACTAGGAGCCCCTCACTCAAATTTGGAGCCCCTATATCAGCCTTCTAAAAAAAATATGAAAAAAGATACCAGGATTAGTGAACCAATTAATTGTTTTTCTTCAGTATTCACTTGCAAGTTTTGCCTTTTTTTTTTGGTTAGTCCTTATGAATAATATGTATATGTTTATCCAATGTTTCAATACCGCTGCCGTCAAGGAAGGATGTTTTTTTCCATCATAACGAGAAGCAGGCAAAGCTGCCACAGGCCCACAGGGAACTTACCAAATTTATGAGAATTACCTATCCAACGGTAAAGATTGTTTTGTTTTAAATAAGTTTGGTAAGCTCTGGAACAATCATGCAGGTAATAGCGTGTTTTAGGAAAAAAGTAATACGGTAACAATGTGTTTAACTTTGTTTTCTTAACTAATTGGCATTATTACGTACTATCATGTTACGCAAGTTTAACCAAATGATGGGTTTTCGCATAATTCAACGGACAAAATTTTGAAATGCCAACAAGTTTAGTCGGTATAGACTGTAGCTTTATGACAAGCTAGACCATCATAAATAGTTTAGATATCAGAATCAGTACTAGTCTAGTCGACAGCATGTATCATTGTTCAGATTCTTTTACTTTGACTAACTCAAAGCATAGAAGTTAGTGATACTCAATTGATGGCAGTTTTACTATTACAAGTACTATTATGATTATGATGATGGCAGTTTCACTATTAAAAGTACTATTATGATGATGGCAGTTTTACTATGTCTCACTTCAGGCTATTGGTTGTACTTGTAGCAATCAAGTGATAAACAGGTGGTAATGTCTCCTTTATGAATAACAACACGATCTAAGGTGGAAATTTATAATCACGATTAATTAAAAAATCAAAGAAAACCCTTGATACAATTTCTGGACTCTAAAGATATGGGTTCTTAAGGCTCATAAGAGCATCCATGCTGGAGGAAGCTCGAGATGACAAAACAATCTAAACTACATATGGCTTTAGCAGTCGCATAAATCCCATGCCGATGCGCAGCTATACTGGTTGTCTTTAGTAAATGAACAAGTAACAAAACTGAAGGAGCGTAAAACTTCTCCAAGGTATACTGCGCCTGCTTCAATCTTATGATAATTGATTATACGTCACCTTCAAATCTTTGAAACTATACTATTTCTCAATTTTATTTTGATAAATTTTAATCATTTATTTATTTATTTCAAAAAAAACAACAAAAAACGATGAAACGGTATAATTTACGGCCATCTGAATTACAGCAAGAGTCGTTGCTGATGATACTATGTTTTTTCCGTGTCCAATGCAATTAATTACTTCAGCAATAGGAGGATGCATTTAATTTTACAGCCGTCTTGGCTGACCACCGATCCCCACCCCCACCCCACACACACACCCCACACACACAAGTGGGATACGCACACAACACTTAGAAAATTAAATTTTGACTTTACTCGGTCTTACACTCTATTTAAACCAAGTCTACCCATTACCCCATTAAGTCCAGAAAACCCCAAATCTCAAACCTCCTATTCTTCACAACAAAAATCCAGAACAACACCGTCCATCTCTCAACAGAAAACAGAAACAGAAAAAGAAAGAGATCGAAAACATGGGAAATGCAATGGCTTTATGTTTCTATGTAAATTACAAAGCATCAACAACTTCATCTTCATCACTCGTGAAGTTAATATTTTGGCAAGGAAAAACAATAACATTTAAGGGCAAGAAAATAGCAGGAGAAATCATGTTTGAATATCCAGAAATGATGGTATGTCATGCAAATTCATTCTACATCAATCATATTATACCGGCTTTATCCATAAGTGATGAGTTATCTGCCGGTCAAACTTACTTCATCTTACCTATCGATCCTTTCGCTTTCAAAGTTCTTTCCATTTCATCTCTCTCTTCTTTAGCTTTATCATCATCAACTGGTAATAAACCAAAAAAACCTATAAATTTTGCTGAATGTCCATTTCAATATGTGAGAGGTAGTGATGGAAGAATGCTGATTAGGGTTTTGCCTGAATTCATAATGAAATTGATTACTACATCAGGTCAAGATGGAAACAGTAGTGTTAGTAGTAGTAGTTTTCTCTGCACTACACCAGAACTGAAGAAACATTATGATGTAATGGTTGGATCCTCAAAAGAAAGAGTTTGGTCACCAAAACTGGAAACCATTTCAGAATGTAAGAAGAATCTTGCTATTACTACAAGATTATCACCATGCAGATTATTAGGGATAGACGTAAGAAGATCAACTCAGAGATTGATTAAGAGTAATTAATTAATTAACTATGTTACTGTTAATCAAGCAGATTATTTAAAACATGCTGCTGCTGATGAATCTGAAACCGGTTGATTCTTCTTTTCTCTTCTTTTTTATTTTTTGAAAACGTGTAATATTGTAAAAAATAATGTTATGAAGACATACAACATTAAACGAACTGGTGATTGGATTGCGTTTTTCTGTGATTAATTTTTATTTTTATTTTGATGATTCTGCTTATGCTTAATTATGATAATTAAGTAATCTGCTCTCATACTCTCATGAGTTCATAACAACAACAAATAGTACTTTAGAACAAGATGATGTTCGGAGGTGGATTACTTTCATCTGTGGAAGTCACTGATAAAGTTAAAGCTACTGTAATTATAATTTTATGGTGTTGTAATTTGCATACTTTCGATATAACGTTCCATGCAGTTAAGTTTTTGTCAGTTGGAAATTTAGCCATTAATAACTTTGTGTTCCATCTCTGATTTTTCTTATGTATCAACCTTTTCATTCAAAAAACAACAACAAACATTAATTTGGATAAAAACTAGAATTAATATGGCAGAAGATGTGAGGATTAGCATTCCAACAACTTACCATTATATTATTATTATATATAGAGAGAGACGTCAAAATTTTGTCCGAGTGATTCCATGTATGTGGTCATCGTATGTGTCAAACGATTTTGGATGAAGTAACCAGAAATTTTGACAATTCATCAAGTAAAGAAAGACAAATTAAACGATAAAGATATAAAAACGCTTGGAAAATAATTTAAACACGTGGGGACTGACTTAACCACTCAAGACAAGAGTTCACAACTACAACTACTTCAATTGAACAATGCTGAATATCAGCCCCTGTTTGCTAGCTTGCATGTTGAATTTGACTCGCTTAAGTGCTCAGTGGTCCACACCAAGAAATCCATCCATGATGATCAACCAATATAAAGCATGGCTGACCAAATCCTAGGGAAGGATCCTGGAACCGAGTTAAAGCACTTAAGACTAAGGGTAACAACGAGAATCCGAACTGAATTGAACTGAGCTGAACCGTTAATAATTAAAATAAACTAAAATCAAACTGAATTAATAATTCAACAATAATCAATGGTCATTGAAATTATAGGTTAAACAGATTTTTCTTTAAATAACTCACAAAGAAATTTTATTAGAAAGACAATTAAAAAAAACTAAGGAACTAGATCAATATCCCAAAAGAAAGAAAAAGATCAATGCAAAATAAATACTATAAAACATGTTATTATCATCGGAATCGATAGACTGATAGAGTCGATCTATCAATCCCTACAGTCGAACGAATAAAATCAGGAGACTCATTCAACCACTGTGAACCTATTGTAGCACCACGCTTAGCTAACAAATCTGCTACAACATTCCCTCCACGATAAATATGAGAGAAACGAAACTGAATAGAATCCAGAAACCTCATGCAGTTCACCCAATGAACTGATAAACACCAGGGAACCAAAGAAAAATCTGTAATAGCTCTAATTACATGCATCGAGTCACATTCAAACCCTATTCTATTCATACCTCTAGAACAAACAATTCTTAAAGCAAAGATGGCACCCCAAAATTCAGCAGAAACTGAATTGTCTATACCAATTAACTGATCTAAACAACCCATAACCATGCAATTATTATTCTGTATTACCATCCACAACCCGCTAGACCAGGATTACCTATCGAGCAACCATCTGCATTAATTTTAAACCAACCATATGTTGGTGGGTGGGGGGTGGGGGTGGGGGCTGCCACTTTACCTCTATAATTTTTGGAGCCTTCAAAGCTCGACCTTGCACACCAAAGAAACGGAGAATATATAGATTAGTTGGGGAATTATTCATGCAACCTGATTCGCCTATTAATTTTTTCAAATAGGATGTTGTGTGTTGTAGAGAGACTATTTCAAACTTGAACCTTATTTGATTTTGTACATACCAAATCAGCCATATACAACTCACGATGGCCACCCAAAGAAAATTCTTAACCTGAGTGCTTAAACTCGTAGTCCTCACAACAGCAAATCATTCTTGTATTGATGACGCTTCAAGGGAAACATTGAACAAACTAGCCACCCATTTCCAGAGAGCCCTTGCATAACTGCACTAAAAAAAAAATGTCGTTGTGTCTCATAACAACAAGGTACTGCACACAAGTTACAACATGAAGTTGTATGAGTACCCGAGAACATAACCACGTCATCAGTTGGGATACGACCGTGTAATAATTTCCAAACTGTAGTTGCTCTCCTTGGTGAAGTTCCAGCCTTCCACAGATCAATCAAATCTTGTTTTTCCTGTCTGTTTGGCCTGCAATGAGAGAATGTAGACTTCATAGTTACCTCACCTGATGTGTCCATGTTCCATATTCTTCTGTCAGCAACATGAGAAGCAAAAGGCGTCTCATAGATATTTTGTTGTATCAATCCATTTAATTTCGTCATGTAGTAAGGAATTAACCAGCTATTTCCCATAATAAAATTTGCTACTAAGTTGTGAATATTTGTTACATCCAAATCTAAAAAGATCAGCAATCGAAGAGTCTAAATTGCCGCACCAATTATCGCGCCAAAAAGCGATAGTAGAGCCATCTCCCAGTAATCAAATTGTATTGAGAAGAATACGATCCCATTGTCTTCAAATTCCCGGCCAAATAGATGATTTATTATGAGAATGTCCAATGAATGTCACTTTAATAAAAGTGCACCAATACTCATTCCCTGTCATAATCTTTCATGTTGTCTTTGCTGCATGATTTAAGCTGACCAAAGACTTAATATTAAGCCCCCCTTCAGATAAAGGCAAACATATTTTTTCCCAACCAACGGCAGTATGCTTAACTGTGTTAATGTCACCCGAACAAATAAAATTTCTCATCCAGCTTTTTAGAGTACGAATACAGTTTTTTGGCCATTCATACACGTGAAAACTATAAAATGAGGAGCTAGTTATTATAGAATCGACTAATTCCACTCTACCCATCATTGAGAGGGACTTGCGCTTCCAGATAGCGAATTTTGGTTTTATTCTGTCTAAAATTGGTTGAGTGTGCCTTTTCCTAGGAGTACCCTGAAAAATAGGCACACCCAAATACCAAAAAGGCAAAGAACCCATCGGAACATTAAATTGATTAGAAATAAGAGTAGCTCATGAATAATATGCTTACTCACAAACAAGGTGTACTTTGAAGTGCTAATTACTTTCCAGAACAAGCACCATATTCCTCAAACAAGCTCATTAAATCACCCACATCACGTCTAGTGCCTCTGCAAAATACCATGATGTCATCAGCATACAAAATATGAGAAGGAGCGACTGTACCTCTTGGAGATGGTGTGAATCAAGCCTTGTTCTAGTAGATTACTAATTCCTCGACTTAACACATCCTCATCAAGACAAAATAAGATAGACGATAAGGGATCTCCTTGACGGACTCCCCTAGTGCAACTAAAGTAAACCATAGTCTTGTCGTTGACTATGAAAGAAAGCTTTGCAGAATGTAAAATGGTACGAGTCCACTCCACAAACTTAGAACAAGACCCAAAAGACGACAACGTCTTCAGAAAAAAATTGCAATCCAACGTATCAAAAGTTTTTCGAACATCAAATTTCATGGCAATATTCTCTCCATAAGACTTATAATTAAAAGACTCTGAAGTTAAGATGATGCATTCAAAAATGCTCATACCTTGAAGAAAAGGCCGTTGTTGAGAAGAAATGATTCTTACCACAAAGGGACTCAATCTCAATGCCAAAATCTTCCCAATGATCTTAAAATAAAAATTAGCCAAAGCAATATGCCGAAAATTTTCAATTACGTCAGCTCCAGGTTCCTTAGGAATAAGCACAATGTGATCAGGATTAACATTTGGAACTAACCACCCCCGTTCGAAAAATAACTGGATCGATTTGCAAACATCTTCCCCTACAATATCCCAAAAAAACGTGAAAAAAAATACCACTGAATCCATCGAGACACGGGGCACTATTAACATTCAGGCTAAATATTGTTGTTTTAATTTCCTCCCTATTTGGCCTCACCGTAAGAGAAGCATTCTCTGTTTTCTTGACACTGGACACCACGTGTTGGTTAATGAAATCGTTATCAACACAGTTTGAGACACCAACATAGAGATCAATAAAACAATTAATGATGTGTTCGGAAATCACATCATGGTCTAAAGTTAAACTCACCATCCACTTTTAGATGGGTACGTTTATTCATAGATGCTCGAATCTTTGCTGACTTGTGAAAGAATTTAGTGCATGCATCCCCCTCAGCAACGCATTGCATCCTAAACTTTTCCGTCTGATAAGAACGTTGCCTACTTAGAGCATTAACCAAATGTTTCGACGCCTCTACGTCATGTGTATGTAAGTCATCAGAATAACCTTCCTAGTGATTTTTGTTTGAATGACGTCCAAATCATGAGTGGCATTCTCCACTGCCAAATTTACATCTCCAAACACATATTTATTCCAAGCCTTTAACACCAACTTAAGATGTTTAAGTTTTTGCATTAGAACATACATAGGACACCCATAAAACATAGTCTGCCACTCTTGTTGAATCAAATTTCTAAGATCAGGGTGTTGCAAACACATACTAAAAAGCTTGCAAGAAGAAGAAAAAATCTTATCACTACTATTGAATTCAAATAAAAGAGGATGATGATCAGACTTCACCCTAGGCAGCATACTGCAAACTGAAGACTCCCGATAAAGGAGCCATGCCTCACTACACAAGACTATATCTAGCCGCATTTCTGTATGTTGTCTCCCTCTATGAAAATTTGTCCAAGTGAACTCAGCACCCTTAGTATTTAGGTGATGCAAATCATTAGATTCCGAGAAGAGAAGAAATCTTGGCAAGAAGTATTAGAAGCAACATACCTAGAAGATTTTTCATGAGAACCCAAAATTGCATTAAAATCACCTAGTATACTCCAGGGTCCATCAATGCGAGCTTTTAATTCCGATCTCCTTCCACAGATTGCAACGAGTAATATATGAGGTTGATACATAAACCCCAGCTATATATGTCGCTACATTTCCACTCAACACTTCACAAGCAATTAACTAGGAACTACGAAATATCACTTTAGGATTGTGTTATATGCCACAATAAGGTTATTTAATAAGGTTAATAAGGATTGTGTTGAATGACGAGTAATATATGAGGTTTAAACTGATTAATTAATAAGGTTATTTT
This sequence comes from Papaver californicum, assembly GCA_023531435.1. NCBI lineage: Eukaryota > Viridiplantae > Streptophyta > Magnoliopsida > Ranunculales > Papaveraceae > Papaver > Papaver californicum. The sequence continues at coordinate 877,889 of JAJJMC010011023.1, read as the reverse complement.
ATACTTAACCTCGGCCAAGTCTAATTCACCTCTCGTGGGTATGTCTGTGGCTGGCTCCGTGAGATGAGCAAAACTTAATTCTTAGTCTCCATGATCAACACTCAAATGGTTTCTTTGATCAACATTTGAATGGTCTGCATGACCAACGCTAGAAATGTCTCCTTTATCAACAGTCATACAGTCTCCGTGATCAAAACCCAAATATTACTCTTCGTGACCAAGACTCAAATCTCGGCCATCATGACCAATATTCGAAATTCAAGTCTTGCTGGTCTCTGAGACCAAGGCTCGATACGCGAGTCTCACTCATATAAGCCTGATTAGCTACTAATTACGTCCTCCGCTGGAGTCATTAGTTACATTAATTATCCTCTCAATTACGTATCACGAGTCATGAGCTCATCTTCGTCTCCTACAAACACGAGACTCAGACTGTCAGACATACTAACAAGCCTTATCCTTATGTATACGAGGCTCATGACGGACTCCTATTACATACCCATGAGACTTGGTCTAGTTAACGCGCTCTTTAGTCTCGTACAAATAAAAGACATTCTCATCCGACACAAGCTTTATCCTCAGTAGCATAAGCATGCCCAAGGTTGTCACCATGATTCTTGGTCATACAAATCGTTCAAATATGTAACAAAACTATACACACACTCTTCAGAGGTCTGTGCGCTCATCAAGAGGGCCCACAAAAGGGAATTCGACCTATATAAGCCATGTATGGCCGACCACATAAAGGTTGATGCTCAACCTTATCTCCTTTTGTGTCTCGCACATGACCCACATGTTATCTCGTGCTCTCCACATAACTCAACCTAGTCATAACACATAAATCACAAATAATAGAATATTCCTCCACATCAGTTAACATCGATTATGGAGAATATATTGCTACCCTGCCAACACATCATTCTGAAGGCTGACTTAATCACACAAATTTATGGGGAGCGAGGGTAAAATTAGGATTTTAGTCTGGCGGTCTACGACACGTGTGAATATCAGTCTACTTACACGAAAGGGAATAGTTTGTGAAATTTATAGAAATCAAAGAGATAAACTACAAATATTCCTGGTTGATAGACTAGACTAATTGATTTAACCTTAGTTATTCCTATAATTATGAATTTTACCGAATTGAGATTAGGGTTTCGCGGCTATAAATAGACCAACAATCGGTTATGCTAAAATCAGTTCATAACTTCAGGACAATGGTCTGGCTACAAATACATCATATAGAGCATTCTTCGGCAACCAAGAAATTAATCTGATATATCTTATTCTTTTTGCTTCCCTCCCTGTGACCACCCCTGATTCATACATCTATGTGACTGAAGCAATCTTCAAATGACCATTGTCTCGGTTTAGGCAAAGATTGTTCGTGCTCAACCTTCCGCAACTCAACTTAAAATCCTAAAATACTCACTTATACACCTTCACCCATTCTTAGGTACCTACAGATAGTAGATCTATAAAAACTTTTCCTGGAAAATCTAGTTAACTTATATTGAACTTATGTTGAACTCTCCAACACTTCATCTTCATCCCTTTACACGTTTTTGTAAAAAAATTGGATAGAGGGCTCGCCTATCCTCCCTTGAACATTCGGCATCGAGAAACGACTTTGAAAGCCTTCGGTGGAATCAAGAATCATGTAAGTATCTCTTCTTAGATAGGAGAAAAACCGGTATTTATATTTTAGTTTCTTTTATTATGATAGTTATAACTTTTCTTTAACATCAAGTTCTTGTTTATTATAAGGTCATTCTCTTTTGCTGTAAGGCCACTTAAGAACATTTGAGATAATCTATTCAGATTCTGTTTTTATTTTTCTTGTTGGAATCTAAGGATAGATCTCCCATAACTCGTGTTAACAGATTTCAATAGGTGAGACCTTTGGAGAATTAAACTCAAAATAATAATATTATCAGATTTCGATATGAGACCATTGTTGAGTCATCACAAGTTGTTGGGTTGGTTTTCCGCCTGTACTTGTTGAATAAGAATCAATAGGTCACTAGTTAACGTAAAAACCTTGACTTGGAAAGCTTCACTTTTTTCGTGAGTCATTAAATTTTTCATATACAATATTCCTTGTGACTGATAATTTAAACGAAATTTAGTCATCATGTTGAGGAATGGTAGCGATAGTCTTCTTGACGGATGAAGAAGTAAATTTTAAAGAGAACAACCTTTCTGCTAGAATATTCACATGAACAATTTCTAAAGAGAACAAGCATTCTGCTGGGAGATTCACACATACGTAACTTCTAAAGAGAACATGTGGTATGTTAAAAGATCCACATACATAAGAATATTATTGAAGAGGGTAACTGGTTGATTGGTCTGTCTCAATTACATCTAGTCCAAAGTTGCATAATATACAGAGGTGTGACGGCTTAATTCAGTGAGTGTTCAATCTGGAATAGGTCATGGGTTTTTTCTACAAGTTTTTATTTTCCTAGTTAACAAAATCTATGGTGTCATTGCTTTATATTTCTATCTGCACTATAAGTTTAATATTTATACTTAACGTACAAGCAAGTGTACGTTAATCATCCATATTTATTTTAAGTTATTCTTTTTATCCATAAGACTATTCAAGGAGTGTCTAAATATAGGTTAAAGCAGAAAAATGGTTGGTTCCTTGTACCTTTGTCATTTCATTTTAACACTTGTGTGTATAGTTTTTTTGCTCGTAAGAATCACTACAAGATTTTTGATACTGTTACAACTCGGAATCATGAGTTTTGATCCAGATTTAAAACTTTTGAAGCGAGTTGTCTGAATCGCTTAACCACCTTATTCATCACTTGGTTGGGTTTTCTTTCTTTTTCAGATTAATGCAACAAAAATAAATAGTTGGGAAATTCGAAGTCCGGACCCTTTTAGCCCAATGCAGGCTCGTAACTAGTGTTCAATGCTTGATTTCATGTCAAATACGCCGCATATAAGATTATTATCTTTTATTAAGTAGTAAAGCCACTTATAGATTTTTTTTGTTTTTTTATATGTGTAAACCTAACTAAATATCAACATAAAGTAAATTTCTAATTTTTTTTTCATATATATAAATATTGTCCATGAATTAATGATTCACGATACAACATATAATCAACTAGATATCCAAAAATAAAACTGAGCCACTTGACGATTCACAATTTAAAGGATTACTTACATGATTTAAAAATACAAATTCGGTTTAGCTAGACTAAATTCTGGAAATATAACAACATTCTCTAAACTATTATAAATAAATTACCTTAAATGAGGAAACTAACAGATAATATTACAAAAATTAACTAAACTACTGAAAAATTAGGAAAATAATAATTTTGGAAAGCATGTCAAATTTTATGTGAGAAAGAATATCTCCTTTGCATATATATATATCTTGGCTCCTTTATACCTATTTGGGGCAATAAAGATGAACGATGGGTCTTATTTGTACTTTAATCTTTTTCTCGTGTACATTTTTATTGGGGTAATGGTGGGTTCCACATAAAATCCATGAAATTTACCAAATAAAGCAAATTTCATTAAAGTTCACGTATTAGTTTTCTTTTGTTCATTTCAAAAACATTTATTGCAGAATGTGGTACAAAGGAAAAGTGATGAAGGTGTACATATTTGGATAATTTGACCTGCTTAATTATATAAATTTCATACTTGGATGACATTTTGGTTTTCCTTTAGATGATTTGATTGATTGCGTTTCACCCAATTCATACTTTAAATTTAGCTGGTTGTTGTTCATGTTATCAGGGGATAGGGGTATAGTAAACGATGATGAACATGGTCAATCGTACGTGTTAATTAATTTAATATATTTCATGTCATGGCTCCCAATCTTTCATTGTGATTTTTAAATTTTTATAAAATATTCTTCAGTTTTAACGGGTAAAGTGGAGTGAATGGTTTCTTACGTTTTCTTTAAAGAAAAAATGGCCACGGGATGTCACGTAACATTGGGTACATTGAGTACACTACAGTTGGAATACACAAATAATTTGTGTTTGTCTTTTTTTCAATTTAATTATATGTTTATTGTTATAATGTGATATTATATTTATTATTATTTTTTATTTTCCCTTAAGTTGCTAATAGCCCATGTAGGACTGTTGTGATTTTGGAAAGACTACTATATCACTTAACTATTATAAACAAAAGTTATCGTTTATAGAATTATATTGATGTTAGTTTGTTTCTCTTTTAATGATCAAGTCTTATTTCTTCCCAATTCATCTTCTTTAAGGTTTGCTATTGTCATGGAAGCATTGAATGAAACTCACGCTATCTTTTATCCTTCTTTTCTCGTGATAAGTATTCTATTTTCCTCATTCTTTTATGTTTAATAGTCTTTTACTCCAACATACTATATATGATACGGAAACTAATTCTTTTATGATTTTTGTTCGAAAGACTAAAATAAAAGTCGAAAGAATAATGATATAAAAAGTTACACGATACCTATTTTCTGGGAGCCCTATCAACTCAGACAGTTTTTATAGTCTACAAGTGTCTGAACTGCAACATTAGCTATTTTAGGGTTCATATGATTGAACTCCTGCTGACCAATCAGTTCTGGAAACTTAATTGCATTACTTGTATAAACACCTGTACTTATTTCATGATGTTGACAAATCCTTGTAATCAAACGCAAAAATCCAAGATTACAACGACCTTTGTTTTTATCTGTGGAAATGTGAAACCATACATATCGACTTACTGCCAATTATATGATGGGAAGACTATGCCATATCTATGGGAAAAGTATTCCTATCTCTTTTAGTTGCATATAGAACTCCCCAGGCGCTCGAACGTACTAGGGAACTGATTTAGGACAAAAAAAACGAAAAAAAAAGACCTCTATCAGTGCCTTTTTTTTTTGGAATTTCAGCAGTACGTTCTATTTTATTGGGCATTCAAGCAATACCATTTTAAACACAAGAAATCTCTGCATTATCAACAGTACCATTTATTTTTTGTCACACTTTGGAACAGATATTTATATTCCAAATATTTTTAGCAACTATTTTTTTCCGACAGTCTTTATGCAACTGAAATATAAGTTCCTGATCCACGTGGAGTTTTATAGGGCAGGTGTCTATGTATAAAAGAGATAAGAATCGAATTAGACATTAATATTTGCATTCCTAAATCTTGTGACGGTCTATTTTCTCCCCAAATTAGCAACCAATGTAAGTGTTGTCCAGATTTAATGTTTACACATAAATCTATTTTTTAGCCAAAATTTAGTGATTCTATCCTACAACCCTGGTTTTTTGGTAAACCTATCCAACGGTTGATATCTCTTCCTAGTTAAAATTAAATTGTTTATTGTTCATCCTAAAACACTAGAAATTTGTGCATTTGTTAGTCTTGGAGCTCGGGAACAATAAAATCCTAGTCTAGTAGGTATCCAGTAACTTCTGTTCTGATATCACACTTCAATCGACTTTTAAATTATCCCCTCGGAACAAAATTATAAAAATTACTTTCTCATCGTATACGTTGGAGTAGAATGCTTTAGTAAACATAAAAGACCGTGGGAAAGAAGAAGAAAACATTTTACCATGAGAAAAGGTGGTTATAATATACCATGAATTTAATTCACTACTTACATCAGAATAATAAACTTAAAAACGTTATTACGAAGAAAGAAGGCTTATTAATAACCAAAGGAAAAACAAACTATCATCAATATAAATTTATACATGTAAGGTCCAAACGACAACTTCTTTCTATGATAGTATAATCTTTCTAACTAGTTATATCAACAACCATTTACATTTCAGTAAATCTAAGCAAATACTAACAAAAACTCCACCAAAACCGACTTTTGCATGTAAAGGTGAATCATATGGTTATTAAGATAGGACCCACCATTATCATATGTGGTTCACCATTATTAGGGAAGTCGGGTTTTGAAGTTTTTTTTTAATGTATCTTAGTATTATTATTTCTGTTTAGTCTTTGTTTTTAATTAAGATTTTAGAAGACACAATTTTTTATTTTAATTTACCTCTTCCAAGATAATGACTGATTAAGATAGTTGGGAAAAAAAATTGAGCGAATATTATCATAAATCTCGTTCTGACTGTAACGTCTTGGTACGGATTTTTATTTAGATTTAACTTCTATTTCGGTACTCGAGGTGTTATAGTAATTTACTTTTCTTTGATTTTGTTCAATTAAACCGCAGTGTTTAGAACTTCTAAGTTGGTCTATGTGATATATATTTTCTTGGTGTGTAAAGGAAAATAAATATATCCTAAGACATGAAGAAATTGGTGACACTAGATTTTTCTAGCCATCTTCAAATATGAGATAAAACATGCATTAAATAGTCTGAACTTTATTGTCAAACTAGCTGAATACAAAAAATTCTTATAAAAAAACGCCAAAAGTAATCAAAAATTCCCTAAATAATTCAATAAATGGTATACGGTGATGTCGAGCGTGTTCCTCTTTCATATGAAAACTTGATAGAGAAAATCGCGATTACTCCCACTATCAACATACTGTATGCTTAAATGCTGAAATTAATCAAAAGAAAAAAAAGAAAAATACATCTAGACACTTAAGCTTATTGGGGATTTTTGGACCTCGAATACTAAGGATTACGGCATTTGTTAACACACGACAATGCATTCAAATGTAAATTTGTGCACCGTTAAAAATTAGAATACACATTCTTTTGATTAGTATGTTATCTCTCTCCTAAAAACAACTATGTTATTAGTATTTTTCATGTTTCCAATACATATAATAAATTAAAACAAAATAAATAAATCAAACATTAGTCAAACGAATAACCAAAAAAACATGGAAAATGTGCACCCAGGTTTTAGGAGGTGCACAAATTTATACTTAAATGGTTTATTAACTTGTAACCTGTGAGTACCAAAAAGTTGCTCTAACACGTGGCAGCAACGTCAGCGT
>JAJJMC010011023.1:822226-860763 GCA_023531435.1 Papaver californicum | reverse complement strand
ACTGGTGAAGGATGGGATTTCAGGAGTTGTGATAAGTAGAAAGCTTCTTGAGAATACGGAAAGGATAGATATACTGGTGAAGGATGGGATTTCAGGAGTTGTGATAAGTAGAAAGCTTCTTGAGAATGCACACATTTTGTGGACTTGTACTTCCATTAGTAAGCACTTATATTTCACATCATTTATCAATTTTCACGGAATGGTACGTATATCTGTTGCGTGATAGATCTCAGGCAGTAAACATTGTTAAAGCGCTCAACACTGAAATTGAATGACCATTACAAGTTAAACTGAAAATCAGGGGATGGGATTGTGGTGGTGAATGTTATTAATTTATGACGCTGGGGCAAAATCCTTGTCCGTTTGCTAAACTATACACAATGCCTGGGACACCTCAGAAGAATGGTGTTGCTAAACAGCATAATATACATGATTAACACTCTGTTAAGTCATATGACCTTACCCTTTATGTTGTGAATGAAGCTTTAAGACCTGGTTTGTGCATCATAAATCGAGATCCCAGTAAATCAGTTCTTATTACTCTCTAGGAGTTATTACACCTGTATGTCTGGGATTGTGCAATGGAAGCTGGTAGGGTTGTGCGATGGAAGCTGGAGTCAGTATCCCACCTGGTAAGAAGTTGGATTTTAAAACCAATATATTTAGCACAGCCATTATAATGGAAATGACAGTTGTTATAACAGTAATGGTCACTTGTTGTTAGTCTGTGTAAAAAATCGTGTTTTTACCCCCTGCTACAACGGTAATAATGGTCGCTGGTGAAACGTGGCCACTGTATCCTGGGTAGTTTCTTTCTTCTTTTTTTTCTTTTTTTGGAAAAGCATGTGTTATAACGGTTAAAAAATAACAGTATGATGTTTTTTATATCGATTCAGTACAGTGACTTCGTATGTTGTCTTTGTCACCTAAAATTGTTTTAACAGTAACTATCATAGTTACACCTCTATAACGGCCGTGTTCAAACTTCAAATATTATTTTAAACTATTATTGGTTTCTTAGTTGGATACATGGGAAGATCTAATGCATATAGGTTTTCTGAAGATTTATGGGTGATCGATCATATATCCATGAAATCTTTAAGGCTTGTTGTTCCCTTCACTAGTCAGCAGACTGATTATTTGGAACAACCTGACAAGTCATGAATGGGGAGCCACAGCCTGTTGAGTTATGCAGATCTCGTATTAGTGAGGAGACATGCTATCTCTTCTGATTAGGTGGTATATCTTCATGAATGTGATTTTGACATTCGATCAAGTAAGGGAATGGTTTCAGTATAACAAGCCTTGGAAAGTAATGATTCGTCTAAATGGAATATATCTTCTTCTTGTATAATTGGAATATACCTTGTCGATTTGATTTTTTTTATTTTTTTTGGTGAATCTTGTTGTAAGAAAAAGAAATCTAATCAAAATATTGTTTGAATAAGACAAAAACGAGCTTGGCGCTAAAACAATAATGTCACAAGATTAGTATACCTTTTATTGATTTTGAATTGCTGAGCTATTTTACTATGTAGCAACTTTGGAAGTCCTAGATCCTTCCTTCATGTCTAGACTAGTTGTTTAGCATGCATGATAACACCAAGTCAACTTCGAACTGGAAACATAAGGTCATGTTAGTAATAGGGTTTCTGGGTTACTGTCTGACACTTCTAACCTGAAATGAACTCTGGTATGTCAGGCTTCGACCCTGATACCTCAGGTTTGAAGTACATTTTACTGTATTCGTTCACTTTAGGTGTTTATTTGACATGTTATAGCGCACTCGTTTACTTATTCCAAGTTTTATGTGCAGATCTTGAGAAATCTGAAACATGCTTTCTGGCCGTTCCAGTATGACCCTACCATGACCTTATTCTTAAGAGCAGCTCGTGCTGCAAAGTGCACTGATGAATCAGACATTGGAGAAGAAAGGTCATTCAAGTCTTACAGCAATGCTATTCTTACTATCTCATCTTTGTAGATTCTTCGATGTACAGAAGTTGCATAGCAGTACCCTATTAAATCTTGTTACTTCTGTTTATTTATTTATTGAATACTGCCTTCTTTCATGCAGTGGACTTGAGCGTGCATCTGCAAAGGCTGCTCAACGTAGGCTAGAACGTGGAGTTTGGACTAGTGTTCGTTTGGGGGATATGCGGCGTGCATTATCTGGTATTGATAGTTTCTGTATATAATCTCTTAATGGTAGAAAATTGTTTTCTGATGAGTAGATTAAATATGAAGTATACATTTATTTCATTCTTTCAAGTACAGATGCTATTTGAATAACCTCAACTGGTCTCTGAGAAATGTGAGCATAGTAAATTTGAGATATGAAACATCAGATGTAGATGCAATCCATATGTGAACACATATCAGTTACTATCCAAAACCTGCACAGTGAAACATATTCACTTTGTGGCAAACGAAGTTTATTGCAGAGTGTATCATAATAATAGATTCGGGATGCATTATGATCTATTCGTCTTTACTATAAAGTGTAGTTGTCATAAGTAGTCGATAACTAAGGGATGGAATTAGAAGTGGATAACATTGACAGCTGCATGTGTTAGTGACAGAATCACATATCAGGCATCGACATTGGAGTAGTCTAAATTGTTGATTTAGTAACCCTTTCCATCTTGCATTTAAAGGGTTGCATACAATCTTTGCACGACATCCCTGTATTATTTTGTGATGAGTGCCCAAAGTTTTCCGATCTTAAACACAGAGTACATGATTCATCGAGTATCCATGCCATGTTTACTTAAAAGCTTATTTTGCCAGTCATCTTTATTATATGCCAAAATAAGTGTTCGTGCTCATGTCATGAGGATCTTTCAGTACCTTATCATGAGAAACTCTTTTCCATGTATTCATTGCTTTTAGGTCTGTCGTAGTCTGAAAGACTCATCTTCATTTCCCTTTTGGCAGCTTGTGAACGTCTTATCCTCTTAGAACATAATGTAGACGAATTCAGAGATTACAGCATTCTTCTTTACCACTGTGGGTTTTACGAAGAATCTATGAATTACCTAAAACTCTACCGATCATCGAGAGCAACTTCTTCGATATCAGAGGAATCTTCCTTGCGAAAAGAAACGTCGGATGTACTCAGAGACTCGGAGTGTATTGCTGTTGAAAAATTGATGACTCGCTTGAACCTCATTTTGATGGATGAAGGCTGGACTAAACCTTCAGCCCGAAAAGGTTCTCTTGGGAACTTCTCGGAACCATGGTAGTGTGCAAGGAAGTATTCCCTAAACTCATATACACAATCAGATGAGAACGCTACAACCAGTCAGGTGAGATGTACTACAGTTTATTTCACTTTAATCTGTATGACGTATTCTCCAAGTAATTGGCAAATCTTGCTCGGAAACTTAAATTTCAAGCTTGTTCTATGTAGTCAGAAAATGTTGACATATCTTTGTACAAAAATTATATCAAATGTCTAGCAATGTATAAGGTGCCTGTTTCATTCTCTGTAGTTAGGTACGTGGTTTGATTGCTTTGCAGAAACAGAACAAAAATATTTTAAAAATGAATAGTCTCTGATAACTGGCTATGGGATTGGGCTACCTGGCTATGTGGAAGACCCATAGAATGCAGTGGATGGAATCTAAAGATGTTAATCAATTTCCTATGAGATTATGTATTCTGGAACCTACGGAAGATGCGAAATGAAATTGTGTTCTCAAACACAAGATTCTCTACTGGTCTTATTCTAAAAAGAGCCATGAATGACTACAGTTTGTGTCTAAATAACGGTTCAGACGGAAATATGGAGTCTATGTCTAGTACTGGGGAACAAATATTAATAGCTCCTCCTGAAGAATACGTTAAAATTAATGTAGACGCCTCCTTTATCCCTAATCAAGGTGCAGCAGGAGCTATAGCTAAGGATCATTATGGACGATATTTGGGCTGTGGAATTAGTCAGTTTAAAGCTACATCACTAGAATGACTATTAATGTCAGAAACTAAAGCTTTATTGGGCTTCACTTTGGCTGGATAACTTCAAATTCAGAAAGTATCGTTGAAAGATACGCTGCTAAGTGTTCTCAAGGCATGCTGAACGATGGTGGAGATATCTTATGGATTATTCGATCATTGGTGCTAGCAATCAGAGAATCAAGTCTGCAGTATTCAATTTCTATACACTCCGTTGCTCATAGTCTTTGTCGATATGCAATGCATTGAAAATGTAACTAGAGGGTGGGTTTCTTCCTTACATCCTCCTTATATTCCTCCCAATAAAAAGACTCTTTCCTTAAAAGAATATATAATAATGTTAGTTTGGGTTTTTGGAATACCCAACTATCGGGCTTGTAATTTTTTTTATTATTATTATCATTATTTATTTATTCTTTATAAAAAGGATAAATATTTTAACTAATTAATATAAAAAACTGTTAGTAATTTCTTGTTTACTGAAATCATTACAATTGATGGTGTGAGTTCGTCGGTGTATATGTGTCGATATGTGTTGTATTTTTTGAATTTTTGTTGCCTTTGCCATTTTATCCTATGTTTTGTTTTTACTGTTGATTTATGGTAACTAAGTTTGAGGGAGGTTCTTTGAAATAGACATAGATTTGAGGATTTTGTTTCTTCGAATCTTTTTGCAAAATAGTCTTTGAGTTTTTGTTGTTGACTATATGTCTGCTAATTGCTTGCAATTTGTTACTATGGTTACACTTGATAGTATATTGATGCTTAATTAGTTGCTTGTTATTAAAAGTGCTTGTGCTTCTGCATGAAGTGCTGAAAAAGCCCAACTCGATCAACATGCTTAAATGATTTATTGTCTACTGAGTAGAGTAAGAAGGCATAACTCGTGGATAAATCTTCTTCTTTAAACGAGGCATCAATAAAAATGATCCAGTCAGTATCCATTGTAAACCACAGAGGTCTAATTGTTCTGGAATCCTAATCCTGAGATGAAGCCGATGATGGATTGTTGGGACTTCTTGAAGATACTTATTAATTTGATCAATTAAGGAGATAGGATAAGGAGTGATATTTTCAAATATCAAAGAATATTTATGTTTCCAAATGAACCATAAAATTATTACAATTTTATTAGAGAGGGGTGCGTATGTTGGAGTAGTTATCCAATCAGAGACCCAATCGGTAATTGATACTAGGGTAGTCATGGGTCACTGACGCTAGTGAGAATGATAACCAAATTGCTCTAGCATAAGAGCATTCTAAGAATAGGTGTTGCTCCATTTCGGGGATTTGAGAATGATATATAAAACATGCAGGAGTTATTTGCGGCACTGAGAGGATAAATGGCACGAGGTTGGAAGAGCCTTGTTTACTAGTTTCCATAAGAAGAGTCTAATCCTCAGAATAATTGGGAGGCTCCATAATTTTTCTCATGTAAAACTAATACTATTATTGGTGGATTGGCTCACAAGGAAATTATAAACATTTTTTTACTGAGAAAGAGCCGGAGACATGATGTTCCATATAATATATCGTATCTGATTAGGATAACTGCAGAGATAATGCTAGGATTTTAGTCTTAATTTCTTAGGAAAAAGTTCGTCTATCTTGGAAATGTCCCAATTTCCTTCAGGCGAGATTAATTCCTTAACCAAATGGTGAACTAGTTCCGCCTTTTTTATTGGTTTGGGTATACTCGAAAAATTAAGAATCCATTCATCTTTTCAAATTTTTGTTGATGCCCATCTCTGATTTTCCAAATATAATTATTCTTAATGAAGGCTAGCTTGTAATCTTACCCTAGCATATTACCATAAGAAATATCATCCTTAAAACACCCGAAGAAATAATAACAAATGATAGCTATGATGACCAGCCACATTTAACATATCTGGTATACGATGTAGCATCCAAATACTTTTGACAAACCAACAATCGAGAATCAAATAATAAAAAGTTTTTGTAGCAGAATCACAAAAAAAAATTGTTATTATCATTTGCATTGACAAAGCCTCCTATCTTTTCTTTAACAGGAAGAGCATTACTCAAGCATTTCCATAAAAATAATTTAGTACTCAAGCATTTTCTTTAACAGGAAGAGCATTACTCAAACAAAAAACTTTTCTTCTTCCCAACCGTAAATCTGCTTCTCTTCAACTCTCCTTCTCCCCATTTTCTTCTCCATCAAATTCATCGTCTTCGATTAATCGTCGATTCGAAAATTTATAATCATCAATCAAACACTATAATAAAGATGACAAATTCTACTAAAGGTATAGAAGGTAGCAGTGATTTGAATCAAAATCAATCAAACGAAGAAAACCGAACTCATCAAGAAATTGAAGAACATACCGGTGGTAAAGGAACCCAAACTCCCCAACCACAACCAATGGTGTATATGATGTATGATTCTACAATAATCCATGTTATTTTTCTCCTTTTTGTGATCGGAATGTGTTAGAATGATTGATTTCAAAGAAAAAAAATTAGGTTTCCAGAAACATTTACGGTTGGGTTCTGTTCAAATACCAACCGTAAATATAAGTTCTCAAGAAATTACGGTTGGGAATCCAACTGTAACTGGTTTTTTCTAAAATTTTACGTTTAGGTTATTTCCAAACCCAACCGTAAATCGGGATAAAGGAGATGAAAATGAAAGTTTACGGTTAGGTTCGATTCTGAACTCAACCGTAAACTATTTTGCAGTAAAACAAAAAATGGTATTTACGGTTGGGTTCGATTGTCAATTCCCAACCGTAAATTTTCCTGGATAGTTCAAATTTTTTTGATGATTATTTACGGTTGGGTTCGATTGGTTCCCAACCTTAAATTTTTCTGGATAGTTCAAAAAAAAATTATGATTATTTATGGGTGGGTTCGATTGTCTATTCCGAACCGTAAATTCTCCTGGATAGCTCAATTTTTGTTTTGGTGATTATTACGGTTGGGTTCGATTGTCAATTCCCAACCGTAAAATCTCCTGGGTAGTTCAACTTTTTATTGATGATTACTTACGGTTGGGTCCGAATGTCATTTACCAACCGTAAACATGTTTACGGTTGGTTTTAAATCCAAAAGCAACCGTAAATTTGTTTACGGATGTGTTTGATATGTGTAACCCAACCCTAAAGAATTCTGAATTTTCAAATTTTTGGTTATTTGTGTTGAATTGTTTGGAAATTATCTAACTTGTGCTTTCAATTTGTATTGATTGTATGTTGTAGGAATAAGGATAGGGCAAAAACCCAAGAACAAGAGGGGTAATAATTTAACACCGATTGATCACACTCTCACCCCTCACCACGAAGTTCATTTAGGGGTAGATAATAGAGACTTGAGAAAGAACGATAAGAAGAAGAAGAATTTTGAGGTAGGGGGTGGTAGCTCTAGACAAGAAGTACTACCTCAAGATGAATCCCATGTTTTCGAAGAATTCGAAGATCTACCGATGGTGAGTGGAGGTGCGCTTGTGATTAGAGAACCACCACAAGAGGAAGAATGTGATGAAGAAGAGACGGACGGAGAACAGTTGGTCGATCAAGGCAAAGGCAAAAAAAAATTTGTTGCTTCGCCTCAACCTCAAGTGAAGGAAAGAAAGCCAAGGAAGAGACCTTCACCGAAAGGCAAGCATATTCCCAAAGGCAAAGACGTGTTGTTGCCTAAGAAGAAGAATGGAAGACTTTGGGGTGAGTCCCCAGACAGGTCTGCAATGTTATTTGGTTATCCGCATTCATGGGCTGCCAAAGTTGCTGAGACTAGGATATTAATCTAAAAACTTCTCTTGTTTTGTTAAATTTCCGTTTGTTTAACTTCAAGTTATAACTTGTTGGTACGATTTTGATTAAAAAAGATTGTTTTTATTCTTTGTAGGATCATACACAGGCCGTGAAGAAATTGGTTCGTCAAAGGGCTCAACATTGGCCGTTAGCTGAAGAATGTAAAGTCGTCCGTAATCTCGTAAATGGTACAGGGTTAACTCCCGGAATTACCAATTCTATGTTGGAATATGACAGTGTTACCTGCACATCCTTCAGGGAACGTTATTGGCCTGAAACCGATACGTTTCATCTCCAATTCGGCGAGATTACAATAACGTCGGATGATGTCAAGTCAATTCTTGACTTACAAGTTGAAGGAAAAGCCGTGTATGAATATTTTGACAAAAACATGTCTTGGAGTGATCTCTGTGTCCTTGTTAAAGACACACTTGGATGGGAGAAGACATAAGCCGAGTTAGAATTTAACCTGGCTGCTGGAGATAAACCGGGTGAAGTTCCGAAGAAAGGTTTAGGTATGACCAAGAAGATCTTTTTGCGTAGTCTGAGGGAGAAGTTTGGAGGAACCCTGCAATTGGAAAAAGGATGGGGTCGTCATAGATGAAACTAGAGCTATGCGTACAACCAGGGCGTATCTGTTATATATGTTTGGTACCATCTTCTTCGCTGACAACTCAGAAAATAGGGTCAACGCTCACTTTCTACAATGGTTGAAGGATCTCCAGAAGACGCATGAGTATTCATGGGGAACTGCCACCCTCGCTTACCTACTTTCCAACCTTAGAAAATCTTCGAGGGTTAGAGGTACTGAGATTGCCGGGAATACTGGTTTTCTTCAGGTAATTTATTGTTGGAATTTCAATGTTTAACTTAAATTTTTTTTTTGCGCGTTATCTTCATATGCATGGGTCTATGATCACTTTCTGAGCCTGGCTCCTAAGACGGAGTGGAGCGGTGATTTTACTAGACCTACAAGAAAGAAATTAAGATTCACCGGTACTCAACATAAACAAGTGCAGATAGAAAACAAGAGAAGTGAAATTGATGCTTTCACCGCTGAAGATGTGGTGTTTGATCCTTATGTGAAGATTGACATAGATGATGATGGGGTAGTTGGAGATTTACGTCAATTATCGGACGTGTCAGGCTACAACTGGCCTTTGTACCATCCATTTGGGTTCGTGATGTGCAACCCTCGCCGAACTCTCTGCCAATATGGCTATGTCCAAACCAAGGTAACAATCGAAGCCTTTAAATTGTGTGTGAATGGCTCCATGATCGGAGGCCCAAGCATCGTGCTCAACTATATCCCAACGCCTTCGGTCGCAGTTTGGAACAACCGCCATCAACCGGAATATCAAATCCAAAGGGAGGAGGTAAATCCATCTCCGGGCACAAAAGAAGGTGGTATCGCCATTTTGGTCATCGAAATGTCATTAACATTGATCAAGAATCTATGAGAATACTTCAAATGGGTCAAGGAAAAAACACAGGAGATGGTGTCATTGATGTTTGGAAAAAGACATATTTCAATTTGGTACGTAAATTACTTATGTTATTAATGGTTTTAAGATTTATTACTAAACACTCAACCAACATTTTTTTTCATATGCGAATAGAAAAATAACTTCAAAAAGAAAGCACTTGCATTGGCAGAGTCTATGACTCCATGCCTAAGTAGAGGTGATGTGATGACGTTTGAGCAATTAAAGAACCTGCAAGCCAAAATGAGGAAGCTTCATGAATCAAACGAAGATGAGACGGTGCGAAGCTTAAAGAGGAGTAGAGCCGATACAAGAGGTGCGAATACTAGCCAAATAGAGCCGCAACCTAGTGATGAAGACACACATGATGAAGCCGAGGATGTGCAAGGTGGTGCTCATACTCGTGGCGGTCGTGTTGGTGCTCGTACTCGTGGCGGTCGTGTTGGTGCTCATACTCGTGGCGGTCGTGCTGGTCCTCGTACTCGTTATAGCACGAGCAAAAAAAGAGTTCGTCATGGTGATCGACATACCCCTCCTCCTTCTCCTTAACTCTACGTTGATTCTAAAAATTGCGTCAAACTTAGGGTTTTTTTTTTGTGGGTGGATTATAACTTCTTGCGACAATATTCATATCTCAATTTAGTTCGAATGTATGAGAAAGTTTTTATCTTAAATTGGTCTAGCTAAATTTCATGTTTTATTTACACAAATTTCAATTGGAAACCAAGCAAGTCCATACCTAATCGTAAAACAGTCAGAACCATATTTATTAAAGTTACAGTTGGTTTTTGAATCAAACCCCAACCGTAAATATTCCTGGACCCTTTTACAGTTGGGTTCGATGGACAATTGCCAACCGTAAATTATCCTGGATAGTTCAAATTTTTTGTTTTGAAGATTATTTACGGTTGGGTTCAATTGTCAATTCCCAACCGTAAATTCTCTTGGGTAGTTCAATTTTTTTTGATGATTATTTACGGTTGTGTTCGATTGTCAATTTCCAACCGTAAATTCTCCTGTGTAGTTGAACTTGTTTTGTGTTGATTCTTTACGGTTGGGTTTTTGTTTGTTTGAATGACTCTATTTACTTTAAATCTAGTAAAATTGAATGAATAAGTTTAAATTTTTTATTTTTAAACCCCAATTGGAGTGAAAGGAAATACAAAAAATAAGGGTCCAGGAACATTTACGGTTGGGTTGGGACTCAAAAACCCAACCGTAAAACTGTATGGAAAAAATGACAGGTTTACGGTTGGGTCCTATGCTAAAACCCAACCGTAAAACTGTTATGATTGATTGTTCCGCCATGAAAATACGTTTACGGTTAGATTAGGATGAACATCTAACCGGAATTGTTAGTTACGGTTGGGTACGATGCTGAAAACCCAACCATAAAACTGTTACGATTTGGTTTTCCGCCATGAAAGTACGGTTACGGTTTGGTTAGGATGAACACTTAACCGTAAATGTTGTCTACTGGTTGGTTCGACAAGAAAACCCAACCGTAATGTTCCCTGAATCACAAAAAAAAAAAATCATATTTTTTTACGTAATTTCATCAAATTTGAGCTATAAAAAGACCAAGAGTTTAAGTTAGAGGTATACGGTATACCCGACTACTCTGGTTGAGTGAATCAAAATCTAGGGTTTTTAAAAAAACTACAAAAAATTCTATATCATTTCTTCTACTTTTTCTTCCCACCAAACCAAAAAGAAGAAAAATTTGATTTGATTTGATTAAATATAAGATTATTTTAGATTAATTATTATTAGTCTAATCTATTAGCTAAGTAGTTTTACTAATCTTAACTAAACATGGACAGTTTAGCCATTATGAAAATATAATGGATAAGAGGTTTTTAAAATTCATACTTAATGTCCCTATTTTGTCTTCACATAGAAAGCCCCTCTATTGGAATAGGAAATCCCATATGAGGCTTATATTTTTAACAATCATCCTTAGTTATAAACAGCATTTGTTTGATTTATTTTTTCTTTTCTTTTCTTTTAATACGAAAACAAGAATTTATTAAAGTGATGAAATAATTTCATTGATTGTGTCTTCCAAGGTTGCACCAATAATGAAACTTGGAGGGTAAGATACCCAAACCTTATGAATTTTTAAGAAGTCTAGCATGCCTAGCTAGTTTGTCATTAGGCTTATTACAAACTCTCCTATTGAACCTGCATCTATATAATGGATGATTGCTTAATTTAGTTGTAATGTCTGAAACATATAGATTGATTCTTCCGTGCTACTTTTTAATAGTCGTTATTGATTACCTCAGCCACCAGTTTTGCATCTAGATTAAAGAGTGTATGTTGTAGTCCAAACTCTTCTGTCCACTATATAGCTTGTAGCATGCCATCACATTCATCTTGCTCCGCGGTCAGGAATACAACTGTATATATGCATCTTGCCTGTTCATATCTACCTGCAAAGCCATGAAGTATTAGAACAATTTCAGAATGATGAACAATTATCTTTATTTAAGAGGCATCACAACAAATTGAGTATAGTAAAGGTTTGTAGGTAGATTCTAACTATTTTGAGTGCTTTGATGCGTGTCGTAATCGCAACAAATTACTTTTGGTATCTTTCGCTAATACTAACAAGTAATATAAAAATAATAAGTATCGTTCCCATGAGGAGATGTGTAACTGTTATTTGTTTTCAACTTCTTATGTAATCTGAGGGGGATTGTAAATTATAAACTAAACTATAATAATAAAAATAAAAACGAAGTAAATAAAGACTATCAGAGGAAAGAAAAGATTGGTTAGGGGTTTCGTCTTCCATCACCCAAACTGCTCGTCAATCGATTCAATTTAACGTTCAATCATTTTCGTATTAATAACCCTAGAGCATCCTATTGCAGGCTTACTCCGGGAAAACTCCTTGTATCATCAAAGGCACAAGAGGCACTATTTAAATCATTCTCGATGAATAATTTGGCTTAAAAGTCTCTCTAGTTTAACCCAATAAAACAATAATCTTCCTAAATTAAGGTTATTTTAGATAATTTGGTGCATGAACCATACATATTTTACTTAGGTTAAGCTTCTGCACATAATATTGTAACATCGCGTTATTAACAACTATGTTATGCTCCTTGTGATTAGAGATCTTCGGTAATTCTGGATCTCAGATCCTAGTCTAATTTTAGATATGAACACATGAATGTTCAATCTACAAATTAAATGAACAAATCTTCAGTCATAAATCTCAGAATGCGGGACAGAATCTACCGATCAAATATCTGAGAGTCAGTGGTTGGTTTTATCGATATGTATAGATTGTTGATTTAAAATTGATAAATTTTCTAATTGCCAATCCTATAGGAAGTAGGAACTGCCCTTAGACCATCCTAGAAGAAAAAGCACGCTGTCTTCTGTATTAGCCCTACGTACAGCATACTCTCTCTTTCTACAAACGGAGTAATCAATAAATAGTTTATTAAGGAAAAAGTGGAGAAGGAGAGAGAGTGGGGATAAAAGATATGGAGATCATTTTAGGCTGATAAATGATGGTTTAGTTTTTACAGTCTCGAGGTCGAGGGGAGCAGTAATGCCCAGTGAGTGATATTGGATTATGGGTCCCACGGCTCAAGAAAAACTCATTATTTCGTCACTTACCCTACTGCTTAACAGATAATCAACGGTTACAAATTACACTGTAAGTACATACTTGTTAATAACCGTAGCATGTAGGGAGAACCTTCGTACTAGTTGTAGTAAACAGCATCTAATGAAGCAAACAGATTGGGTTGAGTTGTTAATCCAACCTTGTGTTAGTTTGAAGTTTTAAGACACTCTTTTGAAAAGGAGAAAGTGATTAAGTACTATACCACCACCTAATTTATAAAAAGGGATCAAATCGATTCATTACTTAAACAGAGAAACAGAGATAGGAATAGGAATGAGGAGTGGGTGTTGTCTTGGTATTCATTTTTAGCAACCTGATTCTCTCTGATCCCTTTCTTTTTTTCTTTCTGAAGAGCGCCGCTTTCTTTTTCTATACTCTTTTCCTTTTTCCCCATAACCCCACTTCCCAATATCATTCATCTCTCTCCTTCCCCATCTCCCTCGATCATCGGTGTTTCCCCTCTTCTCTTTCATCACACGCTCTTCAGAAGAGAAGAAGGCTACTAATTCTATAAAATATTCTGAAAATTTAAAACTAATAATTTTAAAGGTTTTGAGTGGTCGTATAAAGGGTTGCAACCCGTACGAGTACGACTTCCATCTAACAGGACCTTTACTTTTCCTTAAACAACTTTTTTATTCTAATTAAACATTCATTAATGTATTCTTCCTTTTCTTTTTCGCTTTTATTCTTAACTTTATTTTTAAATTTCACTCCATTCAGGATCACCTATGCTATGTAATAATGTAATCTCTTAATTAGTGGCTCCATTCATCTGGAATTATGTCTCTTTTGATCTTTCGGCTACTTTTGTACACTTCCACTCAGTGATCTCATTTTGATGATTAGTGGGGTCTAGGTCTCAGACAAAAACCCTACTGATATACTTCCCTGACCCTTCGATTGCAATTAGCAGTCGGATCCTGTGGTCTCATAATAAATGACTCCTCCATAAAAAGCCAAAATCCAAATAATTGGCCTGGTATATCTATATTTACACCCCATATTCATCTGATTTATAGGAATTTTTAGCGGGTGTTGCTTATCCCCAACCAATTTAGTTATGTCTGCCGTCTGAATGAAATAACGTGTGAGAGTTTCATTAAGCTAGTTGATAGGTTAGGTACCTTGGATTCTTGCGTTGTTTTTTTGTGTGTGTATTAATCTTCTTCAGTTGGTCAACTACCTTGTTTTTGAGGGCAACAAGAATGTGTCAATGATTTGAAGAGAAATATAGGGACATGTCAAGTTAACTGTTAGAAAACCTCCTTATAATCATAAATATATGATCAGGAATTGGACCAAGAATAAAATTTAGCTTATGCTCTATTGGATTTTAAAAATAACGTGGAGTTGTGGTCCCTGGGAATCAATGAGAAAAGGAGAAATTGTAAGATTTAACTTTGGCAAGATAAAAGAATGGTTACGGATTTCGTAAGCTCTCAAAATAATATCTCTCTCATCATATTGAACAAACTGCCGTTATTTCTAACAAGTTAGGTTGAGTCTAGTGGTCGTTCAAGATGAGTATTTAACTTCAAAAACGGTGGTCTATTTTCTTGTGATTCAGAAAAAATCTTGAAATAAGACGCGGAGCAAGGAAGAATCGCGAAATGGTTTCGTGCAAAAGAAACAAAAAAATTATCTATCCGCATAGCCATATAGCACTAATAATTTTGGCCATTGATTTTTTAGTAATTGGCCCATTATTAGAGATCAATGACTGAGATTCTTTGCGCTAAGGCATGGGAAAAGCTCGCTCAAATTATATCGAGGTGGTTTTCATCCCCAGTCGAAGACAAGGGCTTAAAGAATTATTCAACTATTGGATTCACCCGATTACTGTAATTTTCTCAATTGCAAAACTCACTTATTATAGCTAGAAACAAATAGGGCAGCAGCTGGTAGACAAGATATGTTTTAGATTTTTATTTCTATCTCTATTTTTTACTTTCACATATGCACTTGATTTTAAAATGCTTGTAAAAAAAAATACAATAATACTATCTTCGTTTCGGAAAAAGTGATAGTAACTCTTTTTCAGAAATGGAGGGAGTACTAGTTAGATCTTACATATTAATATTTGGGCATATGAGGAAATAGCTTGACGCGACGAACACCCTAGCAAAACTCGATGTCATGTGACTTTTTGGGGATTATGGGGCAGATATAACAAAATCTACAATACTGTCAAAAAATCAAAAGTCACTGTACAGGGGAAAATGGAAGAAAATGTGAGTATATGATATACTAAGAGCATCTATAGTGGAACGATTAAATCTTGGACCAAATTTAAATTTAATATTTGGTCCGTCCAAAATGGATCACAGTAATGTGATCAAATTTAGATTTCGGTCTATTTTTATTATTGTTTTGGATCATTTTTTATCCCAGAACCAAAGCGGAATATGATGGAATGTGCAGCTAACCGTGCGTCTCGTGTTAGACGTGACATTGGCTTTCCGTCTCGTGTCAGGCGTTTTCCTAGACGTACGTCTAAAGATTTCTAGGATTATTCCCCATCAGACGGTTGTCTAGGGCTACGCCTGTCACTTGGCGCGTGCTTTTAGACGTGCGTCTGATGATTCACCAGGCGGTTGTCTAGGGTTACTCCTCATCAAGCGGTTGTCTAGAGCAACGCCTGTCACTTTGGCATACTTTTACACGTGTGTCTATAATTAGACGTTCTTCTACAAGCATTAGTTTAGCATTATGCGTGATCAAAATTTACTTTTTCCTTGTTACACGGAGAAAACCTAAATTCTTTTAATCTTTAACCTTTAGGTTTAGTCACGTCACTGTGGTGCCGTAGGAGAGAGCACTTTCTATCTCTCACTGCTCCCCCAACTTTGGCTTTCTTCCTTCTAGTCTCTCTTTGAAAGTTGAACTGACCAAAACCACACAAACATCAGACTGAGAGAGAGGGACACACATTCAAAAGTGAAGAAGATAAAGTATATATTTATTTAAAATCTCATTAATAACAGAAGAAGAGATAACAACAAAAGACTGGAGAGAAAAACAAGTTCAGGATATACAGCTCTCTAGATTTGAGTGAGAGAGTAGTACTCTTCGCTTCTTCACTCATCAGACAGACAAGTTCATTTTTTGCTGCTAAATTTTATCTCTTGGACTTAAACTGATGATTTCACAGCTGCCACACTGTTGTTGTTGTGCTGCTGCTTACTGTAAGGACGAGAGAGGATTGATTGATCAGTCTCATTCAGTTTCGTTTTTTCTCTCCTCCTCTCATCTGTGACATACAAATATTACCTACTTTTTTCACTCATCAGACACACAGAAAGGGCCGTAACAGTATCCAGAGTCAAGTATAAGTAGAAGTAACAGTAGCAGTAGTAGCAGTAGTAGCAGCAGTGTTTTATTAGAGACATTTAAAGCTTTTAACACCAAAAGTTCCATTTCTTTTTTCTTTTCTTTCTCTCATCATCATCTCTCTCTGTATGTCTGAAAGAAAGAATTTTTAGATTAGTCCCCACCCAACCCAACCATACATACCCACACATAACAGACTTCATACCGACGGAAAGAAAGAAAGAAAGATAGGTTTTTGTAATTTCTCTGTTTTTATTAATTTCTTCTGTCTAACAAGTAGTTGTGGCTACTACAAGGTGGTTAGCGTCAGATTCAGGAGCTTTTGCAGATTGGGCCAATTCGTCTTCTTCAATTGCTCTTGTTGCTGATGATCTTTCCCTTGGTTTCAATGCCGGTCCTTCCGGAGGAGCTGGTGGCAATCATCAATCTACACCATCTACAGCTGTGACAGGAGAAGGACACAACAATGGTAGTGGTGGTAATAGTGGAAGTGGTTGGAGACCTATTAATTATACTCTACCAGCAGTTCAAAATGAAATGGGTATGGTAGGTTTAAGAAGTAGTGATGTTCTTTTTGTTGCTCCTGCATCATCATTTCAGCAACATCAAAATCATCATCAAGATCCATTCTATACTCATGATCATCATCAACAAAACCCCATTAACAATTCAGGAAACAACAACAATTCTCCAACAGCTCTAGGAATCGGTGTTATACCCCTTCTTACTACAACTGGGTCTACACAATTATGGCAAAATCAACAAACCCATCATAATGTGAATTACCCTGTTGTTAAAAAACCCGTCTTGATCAATTATGAGAACTCTCTAAATCAATCCAATATTAGTATATTTAATAATAATAATAATAATAATAATAATAATAATAATAACCATGGAGCTGGTAATGTTACTATTGCTGGTTTTGCTGGTGGTGCTGATACTGGGAACAATGCTAATCTATCATCAACAAAAACTTGTCATGATTGTGGAAATCAAGCTAAGAAAGATTGTAGTCATAATCGTTGTAGAACTTGTTGCAAGAGCCGTGGGTATGATTGTTCTACTCATATTAAGAGTACTTGGGTCTCAGCGTCTCGGCGTCGTGATCGTCAGTTGATTTCTCCTTTAGGAAATGATGATCAGCAGCAAGGTGATGTTGGTGGTGGTACTTCATCTGGGTCTACTTCTGGTGTTAAGAAGCCTAGACTAGTTGCATCTCAGAATCAAACTGCATCTCATACTTCTACTGCCAATAATACTCCACCTAGAAGCTTTGACACCAGCTCTAGTCACCATCACCAAGGTCTGTCATTCTTCTTCTTCTTTTGTGAATTTGCTTACTTTTTTTTCTCAACATTATTCTATGTTATGTTATGTAGAAAAGTTGTTTGATTTAGAAAATTTCACTCAAATTTGAATTTGTTGTGTATTGCTCTAGTACTTTTAATCATAAGCAAATGAATTTTCTACTGAATCAAGATTGGAATCTTTTTTGCTTTAAGTACTTACCCTCTATATATAAGATAGAATGTGAATGAAATCTGAATGAATTGGGTCATTAATTGTATGTGTAGATGCAAGTTTTCGAGAAGCATTGCCTAAGCAGGTCCGAGCACTGGCAGCTTTTAAGTGTGTACGTGTGACACCAATTGGGGATGGGGAAGACGAGATAGCGTACCAAGCTATTGTAAAGATTGGTGGGCATGTGTTCAAAGGATTTCTATATAATAAAGGAATGGTGAGTGGTAATGAAGGACTTCCAAACATATCTGAGTTGCATTTGGGGGGTAGTGGAAAAAATTGGCCTTCTTCATCACCAATTATAGATCATTCTGATGTATATGGTGGAGCCGCGAGTGGATTGCTTGGATCTGGAGGTATGAGTTTCGGAATATCTGCCATAAATTGATCAGTTTTCTATTCGAGTCTGTAATTGAGTTTTTTAATATTTAGATTATGTTCTTTAAAATTGATAATGCGTAGAATTCGAGTTGTAAGTGAATTGTTCTTGTGAAACATGTATCTCTCTGATTTATAAAGCACTCTTGTTCTCATCTTTGCGAATCTTCAATTCTCAGTCCATAGTTGTTGTTTCACACCAACAGTTCATGTCTCATTTTAATAGCAAGATGTTATAGTTGTAAGGTCAACAGTAACTCTAGTTATCTTTTTTAAGGAGTAGTTGCATTTATGTGAATCTGTCTCCACGCTAGGAAATGTCACTTAGTACCTAGCTAACTGTCTACATTACCTTTTTTTTTTACAGTGAGTTATTTGTTTTACGTCATAACTATGTTTCCATACAATCTAATTATCCTAGTCTGATCCTAAGTCCGCCTTGGTTCCCCAAAAATTAGTTCTAATAGTAATGCTTGAAATAAGAGAAAAACCTTTCTTAATGAAATTCTTACAAATTTAACATGTAGTGTAACATTTCATTAATAGCAAAATAGTAGTTGTTATAAGGTCACTAGCATATTGAGAAATGAAAGAAAAGTATTAAATGGATGCCTTTTTCCTGCCTACCTTTCCTGTTTACACATATTTTTTCTCCCAATATAGAGATTGTGCCATGTAAAAGTGATCAGCTCTAGACTTAATTTTAATCTAATTTGGTTGTTGTAAAAGCTCATACCGAATTATATTCCCCCTTTTTTCGGAATGGTGTCTGACGATGCGTTAACCATGGTTTTTCTTCATGACCTAATTTGAAGCCATTGATTTATGCCTGCCCTCCTGATTCTGTTGACATTTCCTCTGATTTTTAATGATATCTGTTCTGCTAAACCATGCTTTGCCTGATTGTTTTCAGCACCTAGTGCGACCGGCCACTTGGTTTAATGTCCTGGGGTAAAATCAGTTTAACATCCTAGTGACTATCTGTATATACTCATACTTAGAATAGGCGGGGGATGGCTACTTTTGCTGTCTTAGAATTAAGGTGCTTGATTGCTGTTAGTATACGACAGTACCTGGTCAAAATAAATTGATGCTTATGGATTTGTAATTCTTTAGTAACTCATGCTTTTTGTTTTTTATGCTTGTCCAAATGTCATTATTGCATGAATGTGGTGCTGTTTGACATCATAAGTAAAAGATTAACCATCTGGATAGTGTGAATAAAGGCTATGGTAGGTGTACAAATGAAGTTAAATGACTAATCAAGAGCTTTATGCGCTCTTTTATTCCTACCCTTGATGGGAAGTTACACTCTGTGTTCTTACTAGGCTGTAACAAGATTAGTTACGTTATTTCTGTTTTCTCTTATATGTTGGTAATCTAGTTGGGTTTTTCAAGTTTCTGCGCACATATGTACATAGTTTGTGTAGGGCAATCTTATTGTTCTAAGAGATTGAAATGGTTACCTTTGCCACGTCCAAACCCATAATGTACAGGTGTACTATAGGGTTGTTACACTACTTATATTTTCTGCTGTAATATAAACACACTGACAATCATGATGTTGAGTGTCATTGGTGAAGTAATGGAGTCGTGAGACTAAGGTCACAGGAAACATATGTATTGTTCAGTTGAAGCCTTTTAAGATGCAGGGTAATGCTTCCAGTATACTCACTCATTGACTGCACTACATTATTAGTTATCAATTATTAGCTGTATATAATACTTTCAGACATGTGAATGTCAAAATTGAAAAGCTAGATATACCTTAGTTGGACTTCATATTCTGAAGATTTTATTTGGAGAGTTGTTAGATACACATAGCTGTGGTCCTGGTACTCCCTATGTTACATAATTTTAGATTCTTGAAGTAAGTCTAAGACTCTAAGCTTATGTAGGTTTAGTTCAACTTCATTGTCTCGGTTCCTGAAGTTTATATCAATGATTGTGTTTTGCCTCAAACCTTAGTTCTTGACTATGAGATCAAGCTGTTTTAAACACATTTACCCATTTATAATAATATCAATGTATTGATCCCAACTTATTCATGTATGTATGTTAAGCAGGTGCTACATTTTTATACTAGTAATACAATAAAATGACATGTATGAAGATTTCTGAAAGACATATTGTTTGCGTGGTATTTTGACGTTCATCGATAATGTTTGTATATGGGTATTGATAAGCAAATGTTCATTGATCTTTGAAATGATGTTTCACTTAGTTACCTATCCAGCCTATGCACTCCATAA
Organism: Papaver californicum; assembly: GCA_023531435.1. Lineage (NCBI taxonomy): Eukaryota > Viridiplantae > Streptophyta > Magnoliopsida > Ranunculales > Papaveraceae > Papaver > Papaver californicum. The sequence goes on along the minus strand of JAJJMC010011023.1, from coordinate 840,413 downwards.
ATGTTTTTCCTTGTGTCATCCTCTAAACCTGATTTTCGTTATCATCTTTGTACTCTACGAGGGTCCTGCACAACCATGTTTTCAGAGATGTAAGTTTTGAAAGAATGGATTTTCAGTTCTATGGCTTAGTCGTTTAATATTATGTGTTATGACTGTTACCTTTTTCAGTTAAGAGTATGGGAGAGAGTTTAGGGAAGGGGAGAATAAAGTGTTAGTTCGCAAGATGACAACCCTTCACTGTTACTTTTATCTCCACTTTTGAGGAAGAATCATCCGGTGCATGAGCAATGGATTTCAAGGTCTGCAAGCAAAATTATGGTTGATCCTAGTCCTGATTGGTGGCGGTTATGGATGATGATGTGCAAGAAATGTATCTACTTTGTTCAAATCAGAAGTATGTTACAGCTTACAGGAAATATAAATGCTATTAGTCTCTATGATTCAATATCTTTGTAAACCAGGTTGTTGACGAGGTCTATATTTAGTGAGCAATGCTGGATCAACTGCAAATTTGTGGTTTGGATAAATTTGTCCTGTTCTCGGTTGTAAAACGTTAAAACTGGTCTCAGTTGGCAGTAGTTTGACCTGGTAAATTTCCTAGAGAAGTCGCTGCAGCAGCAAAGCCCAGCTGCTTTTCTTGGGGCTACTGCATGCTTCGGGCGCCTAAGGCTTACCCTTGAGCAAAGGTGGTTTATAAGCAGAAATCTTGTACATGATACGTTCTGGTGTATGGCTTTTTTTACGTCAAGCCCTTAACTTGGGCGAGAGAATAAAAAATGTTTGCATTTGAAGAGTTTGTCTTTTCGCAAGACAACTTGAAAAAGTGCAGGTAGTGCTAACTAGTTGTTTCTGCACAAACAAAGTTATGTTGCACGATAGGGATGTCAACTCTACTGAAGTACATTGTTGGACACTGCCTCATTTTGTAGAATTGGTTTATGGTGATGTCGCCTCAACTGAAGAACCAATGATAAGAAGTGATTGTTGTGCTGAGCTGAGACACCAAGCAATTCAATGCCTTCATTTCTCCCCAAATCCTGACGCTTAACGGACATGATCTGTAATGTGCCAACTAACATTGTCAAATGCCTTTGGCATGTCTAGTTTGCAGAATAGCCCTTTCTTGTTCTTCCATCTTAAATATATTAGCTCACTAGCAATTAGTTTACCATCTAGGATTTGTTTATCCCCTGTAAAAGCACCTTGTTAATGGTCTGAACCTCCCGATAGCATTTTATTCATCAAGGCAAAGAAAACGGAAGAGAGGGACTAGATCAAACCTCAATACAAAGAGAAGGAATTCAATAAGGCAAAACAAAACATGATACAAACTATCGAGAGCGGTAAGTTGACAGACTCGATCTGTCACTACCTGAGGCAGAACGAATATGCACGGAGGCTTGTCCCACCATTATGAACCAGTAGAAGCTCCCCAATTAGACAATACCGCATTACCTTCCCCATATATGTGAGAGTATCAAAATTGAATTGTTGATAGAAACCTCATACAATTAGCCTAATGAAATGCTAACTTCCAGGGCACCAAAGAAAAGTCTGAAATAGCTCTGATGACATGCATTGAATCACATGCAAACCAAATACGAGTCATCCCCATAGTACGAGCAATCCTAAAGGCGAAAATAACTCCCCAGAATTCAGCCGAGACCGAAGTGTCTGTCTATACCAATAGATTGAGCCAAGCCCCCCATCACCGAAGTGTCTATACAAAGGCACTCTTCTTTTTCGGACGGTTGGTTAAAACTTAAAAGTAGTATCAGTTCTGCAATGAACAATTTTCTTTACTTTTTTATGTTGTTAAATGAACTTGATAGTATGGACGTCAGAAATAATCGTAAAATCTGGGGTTTTAGTGTGTATAGGTTTAGGAAGGTTGTGAATATGAAAGTGTTGATGGTTTGAGTACTCAAAATGATCAATGTAGTGAATTATAGAAGAGGAAAGAAGATTTCACATAGTACTTTTGATGATAAAGAAATCTGATTTCTTTCGTACCCTTGATGAGAAAATGGGTCAGATTCTATAGGATCAAACCTATGGGACTAAAGGAATGATGGAAGGGAAGAATGAGGGGTAAAGGGATTGATTGAAAAAGATCTCTTGTTTTTTTGTTTTTTTTATGCTGTTGGAATGAAATTCTAAGTTTGTGTAATTTCAATCTTAACCAAAAAAGAAAGCTTATAAGGATGTAAAAGATCTTGAGTTGAGAATGATTCATAGCAGGATGATAAGTAAGAACAACAGGAAAATCTCAAGAAACAAAAGGCTTATGTCATGATGACGGAGCAGAGCAATGTTCCCTGTCTAAGTCGGTCCTTCTGCTGTTGTCAATTATCCAACTGTTCATACTTCATAGAGCTGCACCCACTTGGTACGTACATGTTTTGTTTGGTAACAACGGATGTACGTTGGTTCATGTCTAACAAATGGCCTACCTTGCTTCCGTGTTTTATTTTTCCTTACTGCTCTTATGTTCTGTAACTTCCTGACTACTTCATATTTCTTGCGACGCTTCTACGTACCCCCTACTTCGTTCCCAAATGATGTGGCACCAATCTAAATCCTTCATCTACAGATGGTAAACCCTTAGGGAACCAAAGTGGGTCCCCGTTAAATCTCCATGGACCAATACCTTTTCAATCATGAAATAACCTCCAGGATGGATCTTTTTTTCTCTTCAAAAGATGCATAGATGAGTATTGAGAACCGCACAAATCTTGCAATTCTGCGTAGTAGCAAACTAGTGTGAAATGTGTAGTAAAACAGAGGTAAGTATCGGCTGGATTGCTAAAACAAATAAATAGGAGTAAATAAAAAGAATGAATGAATGCAGATTTGACTCTTTGTTCGACATTCTCACTTCTTTAATGGCAACCTAGGACAGGGAATGACATTAAATATGTGCACACAAGTTTCGTGAACTTAGTGATATTTCACGTTCTACTTCTCCCTCTACCCCGAATTTACTTTCCTTTTTACTTTTAAGTTTTAGTACTGCCTCCATTTAAATTTGTTATCTCATACTTCGTTTTCATGGGGTGTCTTATTAATAAGGGATGTCTGTAAAAGAAGCTTATATAGGGTAAAGAAATAGGTTGTTAGTAGTATAGGGGAAACTTAATATTTATTATACAGCAGCTTTATTCATCATACTTTGTACGTTGCATTATTGAGTTTGTCCCTCTTTTAAGGATTGGGTAATTAAGTTAATATATACTGTTGGCTTTTTGGTTATCTGTTTCAATCAAAGATCTTTAAACACCACTTTTTCATTATTTTGCATTCTAGCGACAGACAGAAAGTTCTCGAACGTGGTTACATATGGGTGGTGTACTCATGTGATGTGCAGAGGTAAGAAAGAGACTCTTTAGAGTCAAGTGACTCAAGTCTTAGGGAATTTGATGACACTTTTACTATGGAGAATATGACTCCATATGCGGTTGCTCCACAAATGTAATGGTAAAAAGATAGTTGTTTTCTCTCCGGCCAACACAATGTTCACTAGCTCCCTATCCCTCTATTGCGCGCTAGAGATCGAGACTCAATTTGTTTAGGTGCAGTGCATGTGCGACTAGCCACCATCTCTCATTTTGACAAATTAGCTAACTTCGTTAGGGGAAAGAGATGAAAAGCGAGAACAATCAAAACTTGGATCAATTACAAACTTGTGTTTTTCATCATTAATTTTCTGATACAAGAACTCTTGCTTGTAACAAGTACAAGCAAGTTATTTCTTTCTTTTTTTACTGTTTCATAAGAACTAGAATGCTAACAAGATTGTTAGGAAATAAAAGGAGGACGACACGTGTAAAATGATTAAGGAAAGAAACAGTGGTTCTAAGAAGAACGAGAAGCACACAATCAAAACAGTATGAAAGGATCAAGTAATGACAGATGTGAAAGACTGAATATATCCCTGCATGATTGACACATAAGATCGGAAAAGTAGTATCACACTGATCGAAACAGATAGCATTAAATGCTTATTGAACGGGAAAGTAAGAATAATAAATGAACATGGAACGGGAAAGTAAAGGTAATAATTACTCTTATTACTTTAACCACATGATTGACACCTATGATCGGGACAAAGATGATTCTCAAAGAACGAAGAGTACATGTTAATCATACAAGGTAACGGGCCAAAAAAGTGAAAAGCATGACCTGTCAACCATACAATCATCCCGATCTAAAGATAATAAGGAGAACGAAATAAGGTATCGGGACAAGAGGGACCCATTAGATGATCTATAAATAGAGGAGATCATTCAACAAAGAGGGGGTCGGTCAATTAAAAGAAGAATAGGCTAAGGAAGAGTAATCAAGAAGGAAAAAAAGATCATTAGGTATGTATTTATTGAGTAAGATATTATTTAAAAGTTTCACTATCATGATTCATCTTCTATACTTATAAAGATTATGAATTAGATACTGAATTGGAGACTGTAATTTGATCAAATGTTTGATAAGTAAATAAATGGTTAATTGAAACCTTTCTAATTAATTGATTTTAAAGAGGATTCTGTGTATCAAAATATTAGTTAAAATCTTTCTATTTACTGTACTTTATCAAATTAATGGTTGTTCATGTCAATGGGAATTTTGACATAAACAATTTGGCGCTAGAAATAGGGACAGTGTCAAAGGATTTATCCTACCTGTTCAAGAAAAATGGATTTTTCTGTTATATATGTATTTCAAAAAGTAAAGAAATTTAGTATAAAGAATTTGATAGCTCTATGCAACATTCTGGCTTAATTTAATCTTTGCCAACAAGTGATTTCTATTGCATAATAACCTATATGTGATATGCAAAATGGAAATTGTATGTCATTGAAAAGAAAAAGTTTTAAGTTTGAATGAATCTGTTTAAATGATTGATTTCCTTTTATATGAATTTTAAAGATTCATGGTAGATGATACAAATTATTTTACTAAAATTATAGATAGATTTTTAAAAAAAAGAATTAGAAGGTCAGTAAATTAGTGTCTGATTCATCTTTATTAAATAATCTATTAGAAATTATATGACAAACTTTTGAAAGATCATTAGAATTCAAGAGAGAAAAGAAACAATCAAGAAACAAAGAATCCAGAAGAAATATGTCTCAAGAAGCAGGCTCTGGAAATCAAGACAGTAATGTCAGACAAAATTACAGACAAAGGGAAGAAGAGTGTGACCAGAACAATAACAGAGTGATTTAGGAAATCATATACCTATTCAAGAATTAACACCAAATACCATTATTCAAAATCAATCGTCACATCATGAGAATTCATGAAATGAAGTAAATCATCTTCAAAATCTGTTGGAAGAAATGAATGAAATAAGAAGAGAACAAAGAGCCAGTAATAATCAAATTGCATTATTAACCAGAGAAAATCAAGCTTTGAAAAATGCGATTCAACGTGAGGAAAGACTAGCTGCAACAGGGTCACGAAGTCAAGAAGCAATTTCTGGAAGGCATGCACCCAGAAATGAAAGGGAAAATCAAGATCATAGAATGGTATTAGCAGGATCATCATCTCGGGTTAGGAGGCAACGGAAAAATCAAGAAATTCAACGTGCACAATGGCAAAAATGTATTGAAGCTATGGAGCAAATGAAAGAAGAAATAAAAGGGTTAAAAAATAAAGAAGGAGGAAGAATTGAAGAGGTGTTGAAGGAAGCCAAACGAACACCGCTGGCTCAACAATTGACATGTGTTCCATTGCCAAGAGAATACAGTATCCCTGTATTTGAATGTTATGATGGTACAAAGGACCCGACCTCACACTTAAAATATTATAATCGAGTGAAGTCACGATGGGACGGACACGAAGCAATAATATGCCGATGCTTCCCATCAAGTTTGAAAGGTTCATCATTGTTAAGGTATGACAGATTGCCAGAAAATTCTATTCAATGTTACTCACAATTAGTGAGGAAATTTCTCGAGGCATACATGTACAACAAGCCCGTTGATTCGGGAGTGGACATACTATATTCCCTTACTTCATGGCCAGAAGAATCGATTCGGTCATATACGGCCCGATGGCATGCAATTTGCCAAGCAATTGGAGATGTAGATTCAAGTACAACGATCAATCATTATAAGTGGGGAATCGCTGATCGGAGATGTCAGCTTTTTATTGAAATTCATCGTAACAATCCCAAAACTGAGGGACAGCTCAGGGAAATAATAGAAACATGTGCAAGATTGCAAGATGTGCAAGAACAAGGTCCAAGAATTAATTTGCGAAATCAAAGAAACATAAAAAGGACAAATTCAATCGAAGTATCACCAGAACAAAAAAAAGAAATTCCCTCTTAAATCTGAACCAAGAGAATCAAAACTCCCACGGCAAGGGGATAACAAAAATTTTGTTCAGCGATTTCAAGAAAGAGTGTTCACAAAACTCAATATACTATATTCTGAATTATTCGAAATCATAAAAAATAAACCAGATTTTCAGTGGCCACCATCAAGAGGCAATCATCCTGAGTTCACACAATATTCAAAAGATTATTGTGAGTACCAAAGTTATAAAGGGCACACAACAGATAATTACAGGAATTTTATTATAGTGGTACAAAGAATGATTGATGCAGAAGAGTTGAAAGAACTCATTCAAAGGCCCGAACCAATAGCAAGACCAGACAAAGGCAAGGCAGTGCATATCCCGTATAACAAACAAACCATTAATATGATATCATTTTCAGAAGAAAGTGATACAGATATGAACGCTGCAATCAATAAAAAGTTATGCAAGAGGATTCGGGACCATGAAATTTTTAAAGTATCAGGAAGGATAACGGAAGCTTGGGAAGACTGGATGGCATCCCCTTTAACTTTCTCGGCACAGGAAGTAAATCAAGAAATTGAGATGCATAATGATCCTTTGGTTCTTATATTGCTAATGTCAGGATGGAAGGTTAGAAAAATTCTTTTAGATGGGGGCAGTTCTTTAAATGTGTTGTTTCATGACATATTTTGCAAAATGGGACTCAAAAAAGATCAGTTAGTCCCGTCCCGTTATGTTGTTTATGGGTTTAATGGAATGACTTCAAGACCTAAAGGATATATTGATTTGGAAGTATCTGCTGGACCAATTAACATCTTGACAAGATTCAGCGTAGTGGATGCTCCATCCCCGTACAATGCAATAATCGGGAGACGATGGGCACACCAGCTGAAAGGTGTAATTTCAACTTATCATCAATATTTACGGTTTCCAACACCGCAAGGAGAAATGGAGATAAAGGGAGATCAAGATGATGCAAAGTTTTGTATAATGGCAGAAGTAAGAATGAATGAAGAAAGGGAACAACAACAGCGGGAAAGGAAGAAAGACCGCAAAATCAAAGCAAAATAAGAGGAGATAAATCAATACTTGAAAAGAAACATCGAACAAAAAGCAACAAATGAATTAGGAGAAAGCAGTAAGAATCAAGAAAATTCAACCAATCGGCAATTCGAAGGATCCTCATAGCAATTAAAGGGAACTCCAACTTCAATCGGGAATCCTAAACCAATTTTCACTTCTGTAGAAGAAACTAAAATTATAAATATTGGAACTACAGATTGCCCAAACAAGTGCGAATTGGAACATTGATGAAAGAAGACATGGAGCAAAGTTTAATCAAGCTACTTCGTGATTTTGTAGATATATTTGCATGGAATATGGAAGACATGCCCGGGATAGATCCAAATATTGTACAACATGAATTACAAATACGTCCCGATGCTATACCTTTTCGACAACGGATACGTAAGGTTGCACCGGAGTATCACGATCCAGTAGAAAAAGAGTTAGTAAAGCTTTTAAATGCAGGATTCATTCGTGAAGTACGATATCCAACGTGGATTTCTAATATGGTGATCGTTCCAAAAAAGAACGGTGGAGTAAGAATCTGTATAGACTTCACCAATTTAAATAAGGCATGTCCGAAAGATAGTTATCCACTTCCCAACATTGATCAGTTGGTAGATGCTATAGAAGGCCATAAGGCATTATCTTTTATGGATGGTCAGTCGGGATATAACCAGATTGCACTTGCAGAAGCTGATCAAGAACATACGGCATTCTTCACTCCGCGGGGGTTGTATTGCTATACTAGGATGACGTTTGGATTACGAAACGCGGGAGCAACATATAAACGACTGGTTGATGCAATATTCAAACCTTGGATCGGGCAAATTCTAGAAGTTTATGTGGATGATATGTTGGTAAAAAGCAAATTATCTATCAATCATCTACAAAGCCTCACTGAAGTTTTTGGTGCATTACGAAAATACAAGATGAAAGTTAATCCGGAGAAGTGTATTTTTGGTGTTACTTCATGATGTTTTCTGGGTTATTTGGTTACAAAAAATGGAATTGAAGTTGATCCAGCAAAGATTCAAGCAATAACAGATATGCCATCACCCAACAGCATTAAAAGTGTACATAAATTAAATGGATGTTTGGCCGCTTTAAGCAGATTTATTGCTAGATCATCAGAACGGTGCAAACCCTTTTTTGATATACTTAAGAAGAAAAATAAATTTGATTGGAACGATCGATGTGAACAAGCTTTCCAAAACATAAAAAAACATCTGGCTACATTACCAGCATTACATAAACCGGAACCTGAAGAAATATTAACTTTGTACATAGCGGCAACGGAAGATGCAATCAGCGCAGTGATGGTACGTACTAATGAGAAAATAGAAAAACCAATATATTACATCAGCAAAACCTTTAATTCAGCAGAAAGAAATTACACTAAAATCGAACAACTCATTTTATCATTGGTTTTTGCCACTCAGAAGTTACGTACCTATTTTCTCACACATTATGTTCGTGTCCCGAGCAAGGCACTGTTACAATCAGTATTAAAGAATACAGGAAAAGTAGGAAGGATCGCAAAATGGAACACCCAGCTAGAACAATTCAATATCATTTATGAGTTGCAAACCGCACAAAAATCTCAAGTTTTAGCTGACTTCCTTGCGGACTTCCCGATTGAAGAAGAATATGAGATTCAAGGATTACCAGGTTTCGAGGAAGAAGACCCACAAGATATTCTGAATTCCACAAATTCTCAAAGATGGGAAGTTTTTGTTGATGGGTCTCGAAACAAGGAAGGAGCGGGAATTGGCATTGTGATTACTGCACCAATGGGAGGACGAATGACACATTCATTTCGTCTTGAGTTTGAAGAACATACAAATAACATAGTAGAATATGAAGCTGTGGTTCATGCTCTAAAACTCATCATCGAGCTAGGAATCAGCAATGTTCGACTCACAAGTGATTCACAATTGATAATTCGACAAGTCGAATTAAAATATCAAACACTTGATGAAGATTTAGTACAATATAAAAACCTTATTCAAACCTTAGCAAATCAAATCCAAAACATTATTTTTCGGCATCTGTACCGAGACAAAAATCGACATGCTGATGCACTGGCATTCATTTCCTCCATGCTAAACGATCCCAATATCACAGCTATAAAAGTCGGAAGAATATATGAACCATCTATACAGATGAAAGCACTTAATAACATAGAAGAAGATGTGATAGAAGAAATTATTGATCCCGCAATACAAAATGCCGCACCTATGCCTCAACAAGTAGATGATCAACCAAATGAACCAGATTGGAGGATTTCGATTCATCAATATCTACAAGATAAAATATTGCCTTCAAATTCTAAAGAAGCGAGAAAAATTCAACTCAAATCGGATAATTACCAGCTTCGGGATGGTATCTTGTATCGTAAATCATTCCTCGGGCCGTTATTCCGATGCTTATCACAAAAGGAAGGATTGCGAATACTCAAAGAAATACATTACGGAGATGCGGGAAACCACAGTGGAAGACGTTCACTCGTATTAAAAGCTAAAATCCAAGGTTATTATTGGATATCCATGCTAAAGGACTCAGAAAACATGGTACGAAGGTGTCAAGAATGTCAATGATTCGCAAAGAAAAGCAAAGCACCTGCCACAAAGCTTAATTATATACTCAGTCCATGGCCATTTGCGAAATGGGGGTAGATATTGTTGGTCCGTTAGTTGAAGGGACAAAAAAGAGAAAATATTTAATTGTGGCCACCAATTATTTTACCAAGTGGGTAGAAGCTAAAGCATTAGCTTGAATCAGAGACATCGATGTGTTCACATTTTTATTTGAAAATATCATTTGCAGATTTGGGATTCCAACAGCCATAGTTTCTGATAATGGAAAGCAATTTCAAGGAAAAAATATTGATATGCTATTTGAAGCATTTAACATTCAGAAACACAAATCCACACCATTTTATCCCCAGAGTAATGGACAAGCTGAATCCACAAATAAAACAATCGCAACAAATTTGAAGAAAACATTGGATGGACATTACAAACAATGGTGTGAACAATTGCATAACACATTATGGGCGTATCGTACCACAAGAAAAGAATCCAATGGAGAGTCACCATTCCTTCTTACCTACGGACAGAAGCAGTTATACCAACAAAAGCCATTCTACCTACAACTAGAACAGAAGCATGGGAAAAAAAATCTAAATTCAGATTTAATGTTACAAAAGTTAGATGATTTAGAAGAAAAAAGAGAGGTGGCACTCCAAGAAATAGAAAATTATCAAAGAAAGTTGGCACGGGATTACCACAAAAAGGTCAAGTCACGAAACTTTGTCCAAGGACAATATGTTTTACGACATATCACGGAATACCATCGGGACAAAAGTGCAGGGAAGTTCGCACCAACCTCAGATTATCCGTACATAATACAAGCATCAGCGGGACAAGGATCATACTATCTTCGGAATATGCAAGGAGAAATCTTACAACATCCATGGAACGCACAATACTTAAAACTTTATATCCATGATTAACAGTACAACTATGGTGGCCAATACAGGTATACAAATTTTTATTCAATACTTTATCTGATGATAAGATTTTTTATGAAGTTATACTTAAAATAACAGTCAATTCCAGGAACACCTTATTCTGGAAAACGCTACGACTGGCGACATAATCAAAATTCAACTCCAGGAACACCTTATTCTGGAAAACGCTACGATTGGCGACATACTCAAAATTCAATTACTCCAGGAACACCTTATTCTGGAAAACGCTACGATTGGCGACATAATCAAAATTCAATTACTCCAGGAAAACCTTATTCTGGATAGCGCTTACGATTAGCGATACAATCGTAATATAAACAAAAAGGTAAATGTCCTTATAGAATTTTAATAATTATGAGATTCTAATAAAGAAGGAATACCTAATTTATGGTTATCATTTTCAGAGTACGTTCGGGACCAACCCTGTATCTTACCCCTGGCCCGGGTTTGTTTCGTATGTGTGGGATCTCGAATTACATGTTTTGAGGTATATATACTTCGATCCATTGTACTCATGAAACAATATGATTAACCTAAAGATTTCGTAAATGTCATCTCTTATGCAGGAACAATATTAAAAGCATATCCAAGCACAATAGAAGAAAGTCACAAAATGAAGTTTCCAATTAAAGTATGTCAAAACTCAAGATACAAAAGGATCGGGACATAAGAAAATAATATCAAAAGATGAAGCTATGAGCATTAGAACAAAGAACAAGTACAACTAGGCTTCGGAATTGGTGCGTCGGGACGGTTGAGAAGGAACCTTCGGGACAGTAGCGCGAACATTCAATACAGAAGGATCGGCTTGAGCACGATCCAAGGCAGCATCAAATGACATTGCAATTTTTGCCTTGGCATCTTGTCTCACCCAACTTGTATAAGCATGCCCGTAATCAATTTCTGATTGAAGCTCTTCAGTTTTTTGGTGATATTTTTCTACTTTTTTACCCAAGCGGGAGCTTTGATCTTTTTCAGCATTTAATTCCTTTAATAGCTCCTCAGATTTTGATTACTCTTTTACAATTTCATGTTCACGTGCTTCGAGTTTAGAAGTTTCAACATTCAAACAATTGCAAATCCCGAAGCTTTAGTGCACTAAGAGCTACGTTCTTTTCCGAAGTCTTCAACTCTTCAGTAATATTTGTTATTGTGTTATTCACAACATTGAGTTCAGCCTCTGTATTGTTACTCGTGCATTAGCTTCATTGACCTTCTTTTCTAGCTCTGAAACCGGAATAAGTATCAGATAAACCATATAATACCCTAAACAAAACAAGCATATACCTCTAGCTATAGACTTAAACTCTGTTTCTTTAAGAGTTAAAGTTTTCATAGCTTCCTGATATTTCGATTCAGCTCTATTGTGTCTCCAAGTATTCAACTCAATACTATCGGACAACTGTGCTAATTTCCCTTTAACCAATTCCATTTCCTTATTTACTTCTTTTGCATGATTGTTCAACTGAATCATCCTACGCTCGAACCTAAATAGGGATTCCAAGTCTCCCACTGATCCCATAAATGAAATTCAAAACTTGTGAAAAAAAAAAAGGTACGAACCCATAAAGGTACAGACCCATTGAGGTACGAACCCAAAATAGGTACGAACTAAGGGGCAAGGAACGAACCTTGATTCTGACTTTAAAGCCCTTGATTTTGATCCTCAAAATTTTGAAGTTGTTGTTGTTGTTGTTGTTGTTGTTGAAGATGTTGTTGAGGATAGTCGTTTTGCTGCTTGAGATTTTCATTTTCTTGCTGCAAATCATCATTTCCGCGCTTCACCATCTCTGCTTCGTTCTTGAACAATAGCTCCATCATTGTGGCCCGAGCTTTATAAAACTTATACGAAGCGAATAGGAAATCGGTGACATATTTAAGCTGAGCAAGAGCTTGTTGTCGGTAAGAATATGATGGACCCTCTGCAATAGCCAGAGCTTCATTTAAAGAAGAAGGAGGATTTAGCGGGAACGGTTGATCGTAGCATTCGTTATCAAACCAGGCGTCTCGAGCATCCTCTAGAGGAACAACACCAAGTGAACTCCGCAGCCTAGACATCGAAGAACTATCAGATTTCAATAAATCGGGACATGCAGAAGTTTTCAGAAGTCCTTTAGAAAGGAACCACTTGAAAGCTTCGTCCTCATCACCAGCAAGGTTGATTCCTTCCTTCATTCTCATATTTAGATCCACTTCAGAGAAGGACCTTTGAGCAGAAGGTTCAGCATCATGCATGTCAAAATCAGCCCTATCAACATTAGTGGGAGAACGAACCAATGTCCCGATGGGTGCATTTGATTCACGAACGACTCCAGAAGCATTTTTATCTACAAGGAGGTTCGGGACATTAGGGACATCTGTAACTCAAGTACTAGGAGCTATGTTTTCAACATCCGCTTCTTCAGTAACTTCATTTGTCTTTTCTTCTACGATGACATCTTCAACATCAACAACAACATTTTCTTCTTCAATATTTTCTTCAACAATAACATCATCATTCACTTCTTCAATATTTCCTCTTCAACAACAATATCATCTGCTTCTTCTTGAGGTAATCCAGTAAAAACTGTCGTTGTACTACTATTTGAAGCGATTGGCTCTATGTCGAAGTTAAAAGGAAGGGGAGAACAGGAATCATAGAAGCCGGTAGGAGCAGCAGTAGTAGGAACATCTTCAGAAATAGATTGAGCTATTGGAGGCTGTTCCGAAGAAATAATTGGTTCCCCCACGTTAACAGGAACAACATCAATGATGACGAATTGTCCCGAAACTTCTGCTTGGACCGAACCTTCAACGTTTTGTCCCGCAGCTAAGATAAGAGCGGAACTGTTATTCCCTTCAACAAAGCAATCTCTAATTTCCCCTTATTCTACTTCAGAAGGGTACAACTGTCTTTTTGGATTCTTTTTCTTCTTTTCAGGGAGAACCAATTTTCGTTTCCCCTTACCTTCAACAACTTCTTCCTCAACTCTTTGCCTACCTTTAACGATCTGAATACCGAGGCTTGGGCGAGGAGGAGGAACTTCAGTTTGAAGTTGGGAATCGGGTTCAACCTGAAGCACAAAAATTTGTCCCGTAAGAAAAAATTCAACGCTAGTTCGGGAAAATACTAAAAGAAAGAAGAGTACAAACCTTATATTCAAACTTGTAGTCATCAAAATTTAACCGCCAAGGACAATAGCTTGGGAAACGTTTACGAACCCTTTAAATTTCATCTTTGGAGATGTTACCAAAAACCCAAGGACCTTCAATTATAATTGGAGTGCGATACCACTTATAGTCATGATCTTGAAGAATTCTTTCTCTTGTGGGAAAATCAATTTTGGTAAATGGAATAAACTTGATTTTTGGATCGTCAACCTCATATAATAAGGGAAATCCCGTAAGACACTTACGAACAGGGATAACGCTCCACTTCACAAAATTCCTGATACTGACACCATCTCCGTATGTAGAATGAAAATTTTCAACTGTATAATTTTCACGTTCTAAAAAATTTGGAACGTAACAAGTAAGATTAGTTCGCCCTTCACTTCGGAGGCTACACTCATCAAGGATACGCCACCAATTTCCATTATATTGTGTAATGGATCAAGCTTGACCATGGGGAGAATCACCGCGAGATGCAAGAACTTCAAATTGGAAAGGATTTTCTTCTTCATATAGTGGAGACGAAGTCCGGCCTCTAAAGCACCAGCTGAAATTAATAAACTATGGAAAGAATAGTTAAAGCTCTGAATTGCTCCTAAAGTCAGTACATCATTATTTTTGTCATAGAATGAGATTTTAAATCCCTCAAGAGCATGTCTTCTCTTAAAATCCTCAATATTCATCGACCGATAACTATAAATGGCATGAGCCCGCTTATTTCTGGGGCATGATTAGCAGTTATAGAAGCATCAGGAGCTGGGTTACGAACAGACCGAGACACAACATATCTAGAAGAAGGAATTCTTGAAGGTCTTCCGGTTTCTTGGTGATCACCAGCAGCATTGGGATTTCTGGAACATAATGTTTTTATCTGAAAAGAAAATTTCAAAGGATCAATGTGTGAAGGAATCATCATAGATCATAAAGAAACAATCATAAAAATCAAAAACAATTATCAGTTCAATCATATCTTTTAAAAGCTAATCATGGTTAAATATCAAAATAAGATACAGGAGGTTGAAGAAAAATAATAACTTGATCAAAAGTAGAATAAATGTGGTTGATGCTAAAAGCTCCTGAACAGTTGGGAGAACGAAAGTATTTGAAAAGTTTAAGGAAGATAAAGAGCAGCAACTTTAAGAGGTAAAGACAGAAGTGGAAAAGACTGCATCGTATTTAAAGAAAAGAATAAAAACCGTCACAATTTGAAAAGGTGTTAATCCAGGCAAAGATTTGATTTCCTCGAAAAAAAGGTAACTGACACAAACGTGATAATGGAAGTTACTGCCTGCGAAAAACTCGTATAACGTGCGAAGTAATGGTAAAACGAAAGGTATTAATTATTCTTCTACTTTTTCCAAAACCTTGGATCGACCGTTGAGTTTTTGAAAAAAGAAGAAGAAGGGGGCAAGTTGTTAGGAAATAAAAGGAGGACGACACGTGTAAGATGATTAAGGAAAGAAGCAGTGGTTCTAAGAAGAACGAGAAGCACACAATCAAAGCCGTATGAAAGGATCGAGTAAATGACAGATGTGAAAGACTGAATATATCCCTGCATGATTGACACATAAGATCGGGAAAGTAGTATCACACTGATCGAAACAGATAGCATTAAATGCTTATTGAACGGGAAAGTAAAGGCAATAATTACTCTTATTACTTTAACCACATGATTGATACCTATGATCGGAACAAAGATGATTCTCAAAGAACGAAGAGTACATGTTAATCATACAAGGTAACGGACCAAAAAAGTGAAAAGCATGACCTGTCAACCATACAATCATCCCGATCTAAAGATAATAAGGAGAACGAAAGAAGGTATCGGGACAAGAGGGACCCATTAGATGATCTATAAATAGAGGAGATCATTTAACAGAGAGGGGGTCGGTCAATTGAAAGAAGAATAGGCTAAGGAAGAGTAATCAGAGAAGAAAGAAAAGATCATTAGGTATGTATTATTGAGTAAGATATTATTTAAAAGTTTCACTATCATGATTCATCTTCTATACTTATAAAGATTATGAATTAGATACTGAATTGGAGACTGTAATTTGATCAAATGTTTGATAAATAAATAAATGGTTAATTGAAACCTTTCTAATTAATTGATTTTAAAGAGGATTCTGTGTATCAAAATATTAATTAAAATCTTTCTATTTACTCTATTTTATCAAATTAATGGTTGTTCATATCTATGGGAATTTTAACATAAACAAAGATTATAACTCATGCCACGGCTATCACCTGAGGATTTTGCAGCTAGAATGTTTTACATATGAAAAAGTAGTAAAAGCAAAAGTACCACTGCAGGTACACCCAAAAAATCGAATCGATTAGATTTTTTTATTTTTTTTTTTGTAACTTACCATTTACCGAGATCTATTTTGCTTAAATTAGGGATATCCTTTTAGTAAAGCTTTGTACATGATGTGTTGGGGATAAAGCACGGAGTGTAATTTGGGTTAATAATATAGGTAGTGTAATGTAAATACACACTCCATGAATGATATGTTAACGAAATAGGGGAGTAGTACTTAGTACTACGCATATAGTAATGGTATCCCAATCCTAAAAGTAGGAAGTAGGGTTTTGTTAGTAAAAAGGGAAGCATGAATCAAACCAAAACAAACCCATGATCAACAAATCATGTTGTTTCTTTCTCTTCGCCCTCGCTTTCCCTTAAGATGTGGGCTAATGTGTTCCTATCTGGTAGGCAAAGTTAGACGCCCACAGTTTCTTCTGTTTGTGTGTGTGTTTTGTGAAATTGATGAGAAGAGGACATACGGGACCACTATTATAGTGTTTATGGCATATTTTCTACCTTTCTAAAGCATAAAACAATCACCATAATGGTAGGCTAATAATGCAAGCTAAGGTAGAAAATTAATTAATTCATTTTATTTTTTTATAAAGAAAGGTTGAAACTTAATTAATTGCCATCAAATATAACTCTAATCAGAATTATGGTGTCTAATCACATCCACACTGTGTGGGCTTGCCCAAATCTCCCATCCTGTCTTACTTCTTTCACGAGATTTTAGTTTCTATGTTTGTTTTCTATTTCCGGCTATCAAAAAAAATGAAAAGGATTACGGTAGCTAATGTTGTTCTCGATGCGGCAGGGTTATAATATGTTACATGTATTCGAGGACGTATTTCGACATGTACACTTGCATCACAAAAAGTTACATTAGAATCAGAGTGGATCTTTACATGAAGTTCCCTGAGCAGAAGAGGTAAGCAGCAATTGGAATCTACTGGATTCGACCCTATGCACATCCAATCCATTATACTGTAGATTTTAAATATAGCATTCATATTTAATTAAACATTCAATAAATGAACTTATTGAATACGGATGGATTTAATATCTTTTTTAAAATTACGTGATCCACTAACTGTAGAAGTTTACTGCTTCTGTTTATTGTGGATTAAATGAAATTAATGAGACTTATATTTGCGTCAATGCGTAAAGCAAATATAACTCGGTATTCAAAAGTCAAATAATTGATTTGGGAGAGGTAGGTACGGAAAGGTTCTGGCAAGGAAAGAACACCGAACCAGCTTCTTTTAACGTACTCCATTCGTTTTTAAAAAAGGATTACTATCATTTTTTTTAACTTGACCTATTTTTAAGATAAAATAAAAAAAATGATAGTAACACTTTTTTAAAAACGAAGATAGTATTATTTTAGTCACCGGATTTGTGATGGGAGCACACTCCTAATAAGAAAGAAACATGCTCGTATTGGGTGAGAAACGTTTCACTTAATCTAATCTAACTGTAATAATTATATTAGAGCATATCTAATATCTGGATTCATAACCCACTAACAATATATTCCTATATCTTTATCTAGTATATCATGTTTCTAGCTCCTTTATTTTTTAGTTTAGCTTTTATATAACCACGTAACATTTATATTACTTATCTAACTAGTTTTAATCTTTATTTTATTAAGAAGTTAGGGTCAGTGCATATCTCAGACTCCTATATAAATGGATACAATGAATATTTCATCCTCCCCTGCATCTTCTGCATCTTCTGCATCTTCACTACCAACCCCAAGTAATGAATATTTCATCCTCCCCTGCATCTTCTACACCTCCACTACCAACCCCAAGTTCACC
>JAJJMC010011023.1:700702-821826 GCA_023531435.1 Papaver californicum | reverse complement strand
GGGGGTGGGGGGAGGGGGCAGAGGGCTAAGTAGAATAGGGTTCTACATACATTTACAGGATAAACACTTACCAACCATGGAAGCTATGGGGGTAAGCAGGGAGAGGAACATAATGGACATTTCTGTTTACTTTGCTTGGGAGTTAGTTCTTTCCCAGCTACAGATGTGGTTGTGTTCAGATTGTATGCGCATTTATTCTTGGAAAAGACCTTGTAGGCAGTACAAATACATCATTGCCAGTCCTTACAGTGGCTCTTCAACATACTACTTTGTGCATGGCATTATCAAACCCAACCCCCCCAGCTCTGTGCCCTTGGTTCCTGTGGATTATGTTGTCTCTGATGCATTGGATGTGGACTTGCTCCATAGGGTTTACCAACAGAAGATTCCCATAGTAGCTAGCATACCCCCTCAGTGTAGGCTCCAGTTTTCCAGAGCTCTTAAAGCATCCTTAGACAGGGTCTTAGCCAACCCATTGGAGTTACCATCCTGGTTACATTTTCTTTTGATGCTAGTTTGCACTTTAAATCTATACACACCTAAGTGTTCCATGGAGGAGAGATCAGGGACCAGGAAGAAGTTGCATACTGCTAGCATTAACCAAGCCTTGATCAAATGAAATGAAGCTAATGGGTGTCTTAGCTTGGTGCACATCCTTATGGAACTGTCTAAACAACCTCAAAGGAGTCAGAACATCAACAAGGGAAATAAGTACTCTAACCTGACAGCCTGCATAAAGAAATTGAGTTATGGCCAATACACAACTGCAATTAAGGTTCTTGCTTCAAGTGGCATTGCACCTTGCTCCCCAGCCACTCTCCCTGAGTTGATCCACAAGCACCCAGAAGCCCCACTTCCTTGTATTCCTGAAGGCCCTGTCAGTGCTGAGGCACTTAATGTGGACAAGGCAGCAGTCTTGAGTGCAATCAAAAGGGTTCCCAAACGGACCTCATATGGCAGAGATGGGCTCAGAGCACAGCATCTCCTGGATGCCCTTAGTAGCCCTGTTGCTGCAGTTGCAGATGACCTTCTTTCATCCATGACAGGAGTAGTCAACTTGTGTCTTGCTGTCAGATGTCCTGCTGTGTTGGGTGCCTACATTGCCAGTGCACCTCTGACCCCTCTACTCAAACCTGGTGGGGCATCAGGCCAATAACAGTGGATACCATTTGGAGAAGGCTATGCTCCAAACTTGCAGCCTCAGGGGTCATCAAGGATATGGCCACTTACTTGGGGGACTACCGATTTGGAGTGGGAGTCCAATGTGGTGGGGAAGGTATCCTGCATTCAGCAAATAGGCTGCTGGAGGTGCAAGGTAACTCTTCAACTAAGTGTATGCTCTTGATTGACTTCAAAAATGCATTTAATCTGGTGGAAAAATCAGCCATAATTGAGAAAGTCTGGTGCATATGTCCTTGTATCTCCAGGTGGGTGGAGTTCTATTATGCAAAGCCTGCCAAGCTTTACTATAATGACAATTTCCTCATGTCATCTCAGGGAGTTCAACAAGGTGACCCGTTGGGCCTTTTTCTTTTTACCCTGATTCTACACCCCCTAATACTCAGAATTGCTTCAGATTGCACTTTGGATATGCATGCCTGGTATTTGGATGATGGGACCATTGTACGTGACACCTTGGAGGTGGCTAAAGACCTGCTCATTATTCAAGCTGAGGGAAGCAGTAGAGGTCTATCCCTTAACATTAACAAGGCAGAGCTATTTTGGCCCAACACAGACCCCAAGAGCTTACAGATTGGTGTTTTCCCAACAAGCATCAGCAGGCCAGCCAGGGGAGTGAAGCTGCTAGGTGGTCCTGTCAGCTTGGATGCCAGCTTCTGTAATAAGTTGGTTCAGCACAGGGTGAAGAAGACCCTTCAGCTAATGGAGTCCTCCTGTAGGACCCTCAGAGTGAATTGCTCCTCCTTAGAAATTGTGCTGGAGTGTCTCGCTTGTACTTCACCTTGAGGACCACTTGCCCTTCAGTTTTACACCAGGCTGCTGAGCAATATGACATGCACCTAAGCTAGTTCCTTAGGCATCTGTTCACTGGTGATGGAGCTGGCTTTGGCCCCTACCAGATGCGCATAGCCACACTGCCCATAAAGGATGGGGGCCTGGGAGTGTACACCATGAAGGATTCCAGCAGGTACTGTTATCTAGCTTCTTGCATTCGGAAAACTCAGGTGCAGAACTCCATCCTCAAGGTGCTTAGGGACATAGACCTTCACCAAAGATTTCAGCAAGCTCTGACTAGTTTTTTTCAGGTTTGTGGCTTGTCCCCTTCTTCGTTCAGTATTAAAGCAACTGCCCCACGTCTCATGCATGCTCTGGCAGTGTTGTACTTTGATATGGTAAAGAAGAACATCCCCAGCTGCTTCCAAAAGACTACAAGAGACTGTATCTTGTGGCAATGTAACAGAATGGCCCATGCCCAAGACTACCTCAAGGACATCCCCATCGCTGGGCTACACCAAGCAGTTGGGCCTCGCCAGTTTAGGGCCATTCTCAGCTATAGGTTGGGTATACCAATTTTTGTTGCGGACAACTCTTGTTCCTTTTATGGTAGGGTAATGGACGCCTATGGTGATCATGCCCTACATTGTGCTAGCGAGGTGGGCCTCAAATTCATGCATGATCTTATTAGGGACGTAGTTGCTGACATGTGTTTTAAAGTCGGTGTCTCTGCCCGAAAGGAAGTTAAGCTGGGCTTTTTAGCCGACAACACAAACTCACTGAGGCCCGCTGATATACTTGTTTATAACTGGGGGGAAGGCCGAGATGTGTGCTTTGACGTTACAGGGGTGTCCCCTTTTTCCGGCAGCGAGAGGGTCGCTATCTCCAATGTTGTCTCCCGTAAGCGAAACAAATATTTGGTCAAATGCAGTGACCATGGATACGACTTAGGTGTTTTTGCTTTTACGACCCTAGGCGAGCTGGGAGAGGATACAATGGTCTTTATGACAAGGCTGCAGAATTGCATGGCTAGTCATGATTACAATTACAAAATTGGCAATTCTCTTTTCTTTAGACTAGGCATTTCTATTCAAAAAGGTGTAGGGGCTCAGCTGGTGGCTAGGCTACCTACCAACTCAATGTAACTGCCTTTTTTCCTTTAAAATTTATTTTTATAATAATAATAATAATAATAACAAGGGTTATTTAGACTTTAGTACCTAATTCTGTGACCAAAGTTGTGTTTAGGTCTCAGAAAGTTCAATATTAGAGTTTGGTATCTAGGACCAGAGTTGACTGCGTTGACAGTTTAACAAATGTGTTAAATATGGAAATGACCAACTTAATACTAGATTTCAACTTATTTACAAGACAAGCCATGGTACTCTGTTAACCACGTATATGGTTAAAAAAAAATCGGTGGTATGGTGTTATCTATATAATAATGAACGTCTCTAGATTTGCCATCACTATTTCTAACCGATCTAAGTGAAAGAGAAAATGGTAAAGTCGCAGACGAGAAAGAAATGGTGAGAGGGAGAAAGATAGCACAAGCAAATATAATTCACGACTGTACCTAGATGATATGATCTACAACACAAGCAGTTGGCCCTGATCTTATTAAAACAAGATTTGGTGATTCATCTTTGCCTTCAAGATTCTCAACAACTCATTCTTTAACACCACCATTAATAATTCTTCTGATGATTATAACAACATTGTTAAAGATACTGTTTATGTTAACAAATCTAATTGAACCCGTCCTCGCGACCTAGGTATATTGGGGTTTTATTTATTTTTATTTTCTTAGAAATTAATTTTGATTGAAAGATTTTTAAGTTTTTCAATTTGGGATTTTAATTGTTCATATTGATTTCAACTATGTGTATGTGTGGTGAAGAAAAGTCATAGCAACACTCGTTCGAAATCGAAATCGATTACAAATGCTAAACATGTTGTTGTTATTGATTTATTAGTTGATATGGAATTATGGATTGTGTTGGATTGAATTGGTGTGGGATTTGTTCATATTGGGTTGGAATTAGTTTTGTTGGAATATTTCAATAATTCAGTTGTTAAAATGAAGAATTAAGAGAAGGTAGTGAACATTGATCATTGATATGTAATTCTTAGAAAAATTTGTTCTTCCTGTGTTCATGTTAATTAGTTTGTTCTCTGTTTATCCTAACTGTCGGAGGTGTGCAGGGTAAACGATGAAGTGTGCAACTTAACGGCAACTAACGACGTCAACTAAATATAAATTTATTTAAAATAAAAAGAAAATTGAAAACGGTCAAGACAGTCAACTACGGTCCTGGGTACCAAACTCTAATATTGAACTTTCTGGGACCTAAACGCAACTTTGGTCATAAAATTTGGTACTAAAGTCTAAATAACCCTATAACAATTTCAATTACAATTCAATAATAACAATAAACTTACGTATATTTTTAAAAAATACATTGATTTAGAATTAAATATACTAGATTTTAGCTCGTGCTACGCACTGGGCATAGTTGTTTGTACTTTTTTGAATGCATTACTCTTGAAAATTGATAGTTGCTTGTATCTTTTAGTTATATATTCCAACCAAGCTTTTCTTATTTCATTACGAGGAATCCACCATTTTTTTGAGCTTTCGTGTCCGTCTTTGAGTATCACCACGTATAAAGTTAACTTCACCGGATATAACTCTTTGGCAAGAGATAGAGTCAGAGTTTCAGCACAGACTGTTTCACGATTAATATCGTCCCGTGCAATAAAAAACATATTTAAATTGAAACAAATAATGATGATGAAAATCTAGTTGCATATACCTTTTTGGTATACCCTTGATAGACACATTTTTGTGTTTAATTCATTCATAATTCTTTGTATTATTAGTGCTCGATTTTATATTCATTGTGTGATTTTATGTGTTTGTAGGTATTTTTGGGAAATAAACATTTACGAAAAAACTGGCTTAAAGGTGATAAAGGCACCCACCAAATTACTAAAGGCACCCAGGAGAATTTCTAAAGGCACCCACCATTGGATAGGGGCACACCTCTTTAGAAATGAAAAAAATGACGGGAATTTCTTCTTTACACGTGAAGAGATAAACCTAATTTAGTTGGAAGCGAGTTTTAATGGATTTTGGAGATGATTTCGAGTTACCTAAGTTAAGAAATAATCAAACAGGTAAATCCTCGTCAAATAAAGAGTTGCAAGCCGTAAAACAAGTTGGGGTATCCATGTTACAGCCGGAGAATGAATTGGTTTTGGATTTGGATAAACTCGAGTTTTGATTTGTTTTGGAGAGTTGTTCTTAGTCCTTATCGAATCAAGAGAAGATATTAGGTTTAAAAAAACCTATAAATAACGCAACAGAGCCAGGAAAAAAAGGAAGGGGAGAAAACTCCCAAAACTTAAATAAAAAGAAAACAGATATTCCCTTGAGATTTGAGGGTTCTGTTGTATACAGAAAGGTTGTATCAAGTCCAACAAAGATTGAGGAAGGTTGGGTCGAGCTCAGGAGGCCAATAGAAGGAGAAACAAATCATCACATGACAAGTATGTTGTTGCTGCTGAAGAACACGAAGAACAGAGAAAAGGCAACGGTTTCTTCAACCGTTCTGCAACGTGTATCTTCAGCTTTGTAACGTTTATCTTCAGCTGCAATGGTTTCTTCAATCGTTCTGCAACGTTTATCTTTCACTTTACAACGTTTATCTTCAGCTGCAACGGTTTCTTCAACCCATCTGCAACGGATATCTTAATATCTGCAACATTTATCTTCAGCTGAGAACACTTTTCTTCTGTAACAGTGAGAACAGTGGTTTGCAGCACCATTACACCGTTGTGAACCATCTGTTTTATTATTTTTTCTTCTTTTACACACTTTTGAGCCATGAATAATTGTTTTGAGAGCGTGTACATCATGAGGAGCTAAACTCAACCACTGGGACAGTGGAGGAAACCATATTTCATGAATGAATGGTAACTATTTTTGATTCTTAATGACTTTTGCATTGATTTTTAATTTTTCTTAATTAGTTGTGATTTTGTTTGATGGTGTATGCTAGGACTTAAGAGCTTTTGATGCGCCATGCTTGTGATTTACATCTAATGTTTTAGAAATCTAATTTTGGCAAAGAAACAGAGTCAATAAAATAGTTATAATTGTTAAAGAATTATTGTAGAAAGCATTCAGAAGTGATTTTGTTGGAATCCTGAGTTCCAGTTCTTCCCAATATTATTAAAATCTTTTACTTATTTTCTAGTTTAAATTAAAATTAGGTCTAAAATGAATCTTCACAAGTCTCAGCGAACGAACATATTTTTACCACTTTTCTGAAACGATCAACCCTTCCACCGAGCCCTTTTTCTTCTTAACAAAATGTTGATGAAAATTGATAGTTTTCATATATTGTAACACATATAACAACGACATTAGCAGAATTTCACCATTTCCCAAGCTTTTGTAGCTGTCTTTGAGTATCACCATATTATTAATATAGTTCTTCGGCAAGAGATAGAGTCATCCGACAGAGACTATTTCAAGATTTATATCAGCTCGTGCAAATAAAAAGTACATATAAAATGAGACAAATAATGACAATAAAAATTGATAGTTGTCCGTAAATTTTTGTTATACCCTCCAACCCAACCCTTATTCATTCTAAAAAATGTTAATGGAAATTGATAGATGTCGTATATTGTAGCACACATAACAATGGCATTAGCATAATTCTAATATTTTCCTAATATTTTGTGTCTGTCTTTGAGCATCACCACAATATGAATGTATCTTTACCAATATAATTTTTCAGCAAGAGATAGAGTTATACAACAGAAAAGTAAAAAATAAGTACTATTTTTCACTTTTCACTAAAGGGATAGTTTTGGAAATTTCCTATATGAGGGATCGACATTAGTCGATTCTAATAAGCCTAGTTAATAATAAGCATTATGTAATGTCAACCCAATATAATCTACTACTATGTGTTCTTAACATACTTATCGTACTTGGAGACTCCACGGTTGATGCAGACAACTACTAAAGAAAATTAATAGTCAGATCTAATATAGAAAATATAAATATATTTGGTATTTTTTTTGTATAAAATATAAATTTCACAATAGCCGTTTATTAAAGATGATTAAACGTAGATCGTCGATCTAAGGTGTTGTTCACCCACTAAATGTGATGCTAACCCAGTATAATTAAGTATGTGGTATAAAGGAAGTGTAATAATTTGTAAATATAACAACCAATGCAAAAATGAGTTTCCCTTACCTAGAATATTTTCACCAATCAAACTTTCTGAAGTGTCCTTATAAAAATTACCGCATTACAAAAGACATATTTCGGCCAATAGAAAACGAGGGTTTCGTCATCATTCAATATGGGAGCTTTATTTGTCTAGGCCTTTAAGTTTTTAGGTTTGTAATACTTGAAACTAAATTATTTATAAGCCGATAAATTATAATGCAACCATTTTGGATAGGATACATATATTTGGATGATAGGCATACTTTTTAAATTCTCTTTATCATTTAGATTTTAGTTTACTAAACGCTCAACTGATTTTTTCTCATAACAACCCAGACAAAAAAAAAAGTGTTTTCACAAAAGTTGTAGCAGTACCAAACTAAGTCCTTGGTTTTAATTTTAGAACATAATATACGTGGATATAATTGGTAAAACATAATTTTCCTTTTTCCTATCGTTTTCATTTCATTTTAAATAACAAAATAGAATCAAAAAAGCTGGGTTGTAGAAACTCATAAAAATATAATTGTATGTAGTCCATATAAGTTCAAGGGAAATTATATGAAAAGTAACATCTAAGGATTATTCATGTGAATTCACACTTATGTAACTTACAAAATCTACAACCGTCGGATGTGGACAACCAAGATTAGGCTGAGGGGTGGAGTCCGCCACCACCAAATTTATACCTGGGGGCGGAGTTCTCCAATTAACAAACAATGGCTATATGGTTGTTTAAACCTCTAAACTGATGTGCATAATTTGCAATCTTCTATAACTCTATTTTCATGTTTTATTTGTTATTTCTTTCACGTAAATACTCTAATATTACCATTGTTTTTAATTTTGTAAGATATATCACGAGAAGTGGCAAAGGAAGAAAAAATGACTTACTTTCAATTTAACTGAAACATGGTTGAATAAGGAGAACAACCCAAGTGTCAAGCTTGAAAGATGAGTTTTGAGTGAAATTTCGTAGCTTGTTACATAATAAATTAAGAGTGTTTGAAAGCTTCTGGAACCAACATTACTAGGTGTAGATGGTGGGTATTTACCAAGGCTAAACTCGTAAAAAATATGTTTCTAACCCGGTATTTGTGGGTAAAAAAGGAAAAATAGGGTAAGATGATGATAATTCATATAATCCCTAAACATTTGTACTGTCGAAGTACTTTTAAGATTCGAGAGGTCAAAATCAAAGCAAAACTGGCCTAAACCAAGGGTTCACGTTCCAATTTCGTTTCGGTCACAAAGGAATGAGAAGGGTTGGTGTTAGGGAGGGAAGCAGAAGAAATGTTGAGGTCAAAGTATCATACTATGTGGGATGTGATAGGTATGTAATAGATATGAATAACTCACTGTGTATGACTGGAAATTTATATAGAAATTAAGTGATCGACCTGTGTGTTTTGTCTGTTCAGTAGATTGAATAATCTATTTATAATAGCTATCCATAATGTTAACTTGACCTCGTAGGAAGTGATTATTGTAGAGTACTGGTGAAATGGACATGATGGAAGAGTGTATCAGTAAACGTTCACCACTTCGTTTGAGGTTGACTTGACGGTTGCACACCTACCACTCCTCTACTCAACCATCAAACGAACTTTCCAGATATTTCTCTTTAATGGGTGCATTACTGCACTGCCAGACCAATACCCTAGTGAGTATCCAATTTATGACATCTTTGATTTCTCATATAATTTTTGTAGCATTAAACACTACTATTGTGAAGTCGAATGAGACTTACTTAGTTAGTCATTTGACTAGTGACTTGTCATGCTTGACTAGCCTGGTGAGTCTAAAAAAACTAATATTGTAAAATTAGATAAATTTAAATAAAACGTGTATATTATTTTATTGAATTTATGAGAAACAGTGTGAGTTCATATAAGTCAATCAACATTGACGTGCTAAGTATAGAAAATAGATACAGCATGCTGAGCGCAGAAACATGTGCGACATACCAGGTGAAAAAATATTTGCGCCATGCTAGGTATAAAAATATATGCGGTATGCTAGGTATACCATATACAACACTTACATATACGCAGAATCAAGTATTGGCCATTAACACGCTTATATAAGGTTTAGGTGCTTAAATTCACTGCCTTAAGCTGACCATCCACTCATTAAGCCAAGACTGTCCGTCCAAGTTCATCATTTGCAAAATTCTTATGTTAGCTTTCCACATATTAAGTTTAAGGTCCTCGACCAAGTAAGATGTTTGCAACGCTTATAAGCGTCGCAAACTCAAATGTTAGTTGTCCCCTTATTGAATTAGGGTTAGGATTCTACCTTTGCTGTTTGCAACGCTTATAAGTGTTGCAAACTTAATTTTAGTGTTTCGTAAGCTTAGGATTGGATTTTATTCTATGTTATTCACATGTGTTACTCCCTTAAGCGAGGATTGACATGGTCAATGCTAGATTTGGCTAGTAGGAGGTATATTTTGCGTTTAGCACAATTTTGATTTGATATCTAAGCACAATTGTGGTATTTTAGTCAAGTAAATTTATATATAACTTGCTACATACTTCTACACAAATTCGTATAGGTGTTCTAGTAAGTCAATATCATTCAGTTAAGTATAAATATTGACACAAGATCATTTTCTTGGGAATTCAGCCGTGGAATATAGCACCAAAGAACACTCAAATTGTTTTATACTATTGGCAATCCCTCTAGGAGCTTGAGATTTATTGTGTAAAAATAACAGAATATCTGGGAATGTCGTAATAAACACCAACACTATTCTAATAATTTCGTACATGGATAAATGTTGATTCATTTAATAAATTTAATCGTTTATATAATATTCTGATGAGTTCAACCGGGTGATGTATTCATGATATTATATATATACTGTTTGAGAGAGACAGGGATGAACACCTGCCATGTCTTAAATTTTTTTTGCAGAATATTGAAGTTCAATTATTTTTTAGACCCGGGACAGAAATATAATTCTTTACTATTTTAGCCGTGACAAAAACCCACCATCTACTCTCGGGTATCAGAATATATTGAACTTTAGTATATCTTATTTTGCAAAGAATCTTAGGAATACGCTAAGTCATGATATATGTCCATCCATGTCTCTCTATCTTTATATATGTATATATACAATCATGATTACTGTATGACTCAGTATCTATCTATGTATGAAATGCTTAGAAAAGTGCGTGCTCGTTATAATACTCCAGATATTCTATAATTTCTACATAATAAATCTCAAGCTCCTAGATGGATTGCCCACTAGTACAGAGCAACTTGAGTTTTCTCTGGTGCTAAACACTAAGTCATTGTCGCGCCATATACAAAGCTAAAGTCCCAATTGTCCAAGCCCTTATATTGGTCAAGCTCTGAATACGTGTATCCAATGTCGGTCGCACCAAAACCCCAATATTGGTTGAATACAACGAAACCCTAATATTGGGAGTGCAAAACCCTGATTTCTGACGTACCAATCACAATCATCTTAGAAAAACATACCAATTGTGAATAATTGGGAAAAAAATTCTAAATAACATATGTTCCCTCCAACGTTCTAAATATCATATTGGAAAGACGTACCATTTAGTATGTGTCTACTAAAAAAATACTAAAAGGGCATCTTATTCCGAGTAACGTTCTAGGAGATGTGTCCTAGTCTCTAGACGAAGTACAAGCTGAAAACTGTCAGAATTTTGCCTAAAATATTCCTAGATGGTTGTTGTTTGATCTGCTTGACTGCCAAAACGATCTCTAAACCTAAATCCTTCCGCGTTAGGAGATAGGTGATGATTTCAATTCCGAATTGGGATTGACCATCGAAAATGGACATCGTATGAAGAATATAGAACGTTTTTGCTAAAGTAACTCTTTTCGTGTCTGGCAAACTTGGCCCTCTAACTTGGCAGACAGACTTCATTTCATGTCTGGTCCTCCAACCAAGCCGGAAAAAATTCATCACATGCTACCCAACTTTCCCGGGCAAAAATTCATCACATGCTACCTAACTTTGCCGGCCAAGTTGGTTGGCCTCTCATCTTTTTGGTCGGCCCAAATCTTGTCAAAACGTGAGTATACAACTCACGTAATTTATTTTTTTATTTTTAAAAAGAAAGAGAGAAGAGATGAACGACACACATTGAGCACCGCCCAATATACATGGATCAACCATGTATTAAATCAACAACACTTATAAGCGTTACAAAGATCGTTTGCAAAGCTGACCATACTTAAGTGTTGCAAACCCCACCTGCAATGTTTGCAACACTTAACTGATTTACTATTCACTTGTAATAACACTTATAAGCGTTGCAAAGATCGCATGTAAGGTGCACCAACTTAAACATTGCAAACTTCACATGTAAGGTTTGCAACAGTTAGGTGTTATACTCTTCACTTGTAATCTATGCAACGTATATAAACCTGCGAACACTATACTTAGCTGCTTGCTACACACATATTTTTATTCTCAGTATGCTACATATATTTTTATACTCAGCATGCTATGTATATTTTTATACTCAGCATGTCAATACAGGTTGACACATTTGAACTTACACTGCTTTTCAGAAACTGAATAAAATAAAATAAAATAAGCATTTTATTTTAGTTTGTCTATTTTTTTTTACAAATTAGTCTTGCCAGACTCATCAGACTAGTCAAGCATGACAAGACACTAGCCGAATCACTAACTAAGAAAGCCTCATTCTAATTCATAGTAGTAGTGTTTAATTCTACAAAAATTACATGTGACATGAAAGATGTCACAAATGAGGGGATATTCACTAGGGTATTGGTCTAGCGATATACGGCATGCGGGTGTAGCGATACACCCATCAAAGGAAAGTGTCTGGAATGTTCGACGGTATAACTACTATTATAAATAGATTTCTCAATCTATTGAAAAAAAAAAACACTCAGAGCATATGAGTTACCATCTGAATTTCATAAAAGTTTTCTCACAGTCATAAACAGAGAATTCTTCATAGCATACCTATCACATCTTACAGAGCCTAATACTCTGATCTCAATACTTCCTTTGCTTTCCTCCCTAAGACCAACCATTCTCCTTCCTTTGTGACCGAAACAAAATTGGAACTACCGTCCTTTGGTTTAATCCAATTTTACGTGATTTTGATCTCTCAAATCTAGAAAGTACAGTACAAATATTTAGCAATTAGACGAGTTCTCACTAGCTTACCCCATTTTTACCCTTTTATTCATAACTTCGTTTATACCCACTACACGAGGTTCTAGAATCCAATTTGTTACACAATAAATTACGAAACAAAGTTAATATGAGAATTGGACCAACCTCCATGGTTCCAGAACCTACTACCCATAAACATCTAGAGATTTTTTATGCCAGATTTCTTAATATGAGAAGAGGACTCGAGGGCCAAGTTTGATATCTATATAAAAAAGACATCTAAGGCTCAAACAAGACATAACACACTCTACAACACAAGGCGAACAAGGAGTTAGGCGTTGGAGTTTGGAGTTTGGAAATCTTCTTCATAATATCTAGGGTTTGCTTCATTTTCTTCTTTCATATATTTATATGGATTTTAAGAAACCCATAACGAACTAAATATTTTTTTATCGGTTGATGAATAAGGATATAATCTAAATGCCAAGACATGTTAGTTGATTAATGTGCATCAGCTTTTTTATTTATGATCTCTTTATTGAGTATGTTCTGCTATGCATAACTTTTACATTTTATTGTTCCTCTAAGTGGATAGTTGAATGAGCATAAACACATAGTTAAAGTTATATTATGGTTTGGAGATTTGAAATTTTTGAATAACACTAATAATAAGGTGTTTACTAATATTAGTGATAGTACAAAGTTATTTCATGTGGAATTTGACCCATGTTGAATGAAACACATGGATGTGTCTATTGCATTGACTGGCCTATGTCATAGATCTCATTGCTCACGGTATTAGGCTATTCAATGTGAAGGATTCTTATATCCATCGTTGTGGTATAAGTTGATTTAAGGAAACTCTCGCACATGAGGGTACTTTAAAGATTTTAGTAATAAGAAATTGAATGATAATTATGAAAATTAATCATAGTATATATTTTATGATGGAAGATGAAACCTTTAACCATTTTTCTCATCTTATTGATACACCTTATTTACTCATTGATTTTGTTTACTTGAAATATTTATTACAATTAACAATATATCATTCCACGAGGAACAAATTCATTCTTATCGCTATAAATCAACTGACAACTAAAAAAAACCACTAGATAATTTGTATGTTTGATGTCTAATATTAAGGTGGCCAAACACTTAGTGGTTGCATTTAAAGTTTGTAGATTAGATTTCAGTTACGTCAGAGTTTAGGGGGATTTTGTTTCGTTTCATTACCTATCTACCTGGCTTTGTAAGGAGCAAATTTTAGTTGTTTTTTTTCCAGAAATAATTACAATATTTGGAGGAATACAAAAAGGATTTTATAGACGGTTGGTCATCTGTATATTGTGAAATGATCTCCAATACAAACAAAACATGGTCCATATAATTTTAACGCATAAACAACTTAGACGATTGGACTTTTTTCATATGCCATTAAGAGCACCTCATATGCTTCTGTTGATAATATACAATATAGAGTTCTTAATAAGGAAAAATTTTCTTAAGATTTTTCACGTGTGACTAGTTTAATTTTTTAGGCTGAAATCATCTCCAATGCTAGCTACGTTGTTTTTAGTACTCTATTTTATAGGCTTGGTTTAAACTAAATATAAATAGGAGAAAGTAAAAACAAAAGAAAAAACAATAATGATCTTAACAAAATAAAGTTATTTAGTGATGAAATTTTTATTTCATTAAAATGCTAACATGAACTTAAAATTTGAGTGACCAAGCACTATGGTGTACCATTTTTCTAGGCTATAGCTATATTATACCCAAGTTAAAAACAGTATGAAAATCATCCACTGTGGTAATTTATCTTTTCTTGGCTTATAGTGAGTTTCCGTCAAGTGTTTTTTAGATCCATATTTTGGATTTCTAATAAGTATATAGAAAAAATAGAAATATGGGGAGACAAATTAAAAAATAAAGACAAAAAATGAATTCTCGTCAGGTATTTATTAGGTAGTGAAAGGCACAGAGCTGCTCCACTTACTAGCCAAGTCATAACTTTTGGTCACATTATAGCCAAGAGATAGACCATAGTAGTTCATAAGGAAGAAAATTGATTTCTCCTTTCCATAGGTTTACTCTATTTTAATTCTAATAAAGAATTTATTAAAAAAATGACATGGAGATTTAATCAAATGTCTAAATATGCTTTTGTCTAAGAATCTTTAGTAGTCCATGTCACGATTCTAAAACTTTTGGAGATACTCTTAGGGCAAGCACTATGGTTTCTCTTAACATTGGCTAGAATTGTAAACACGGCCAACTTATATATATGTAATTTTAGAAATTAAAACTCTATATTATTGAAGATGTTTTATGAGTCAAAAGATATATTTTTTACCACGTATATAAATCTTTAAAAATAAAAGGTCAAATAAGACCTCCGTAATTTTTAACACCGATGCTCTAACATTTTATCCCTGCATTGTGTCCACATGGCGTGATCCTATAAAAGTGGGGCATTTGGATTTTATTTTTATTTTTATCAATTTACGAAAGTATCCCGGTCAGAACCTAATGTGCTTTTTATGTGAGTCAATGTGTTGGGAAGACATCCTTGTTGATACGAAATCAAACTCCCATACGTTCTAGGAAGTCTAACAAAACCACGTTCAACCGAATAAAAATGTAAATAAGTGGTAGTAGTACACTTAGGGCTGCACATGGCTCGGTTCGGTTCTTTTTTTGCCCTAACCATTACCAAAACCGAGAGTCTCGGTTTTTCGGTTTTGAAAACCGAGTATCACCATTAAACTTTTTGGTTCGATTCGGTTTTAACCGTCTCGGTTTCGGTTTTTTTGGTTTCTAGATTTTTTTTTAATAAAACAACCAACTCATGTTCCATTCACACATTATTCCTTCCTAATCCATTTCTACCATTTTTTTCCTATCTAATGTTACTACCGATCAACATATTTCAAACCAAGATCTGAAGATCCCTTTTAGTTATTTTCTTTACATATGATATTTTTCACACACATTATACCAACCAGCACACAAAATGACACAAAATGACAAGATGACAATGCAACCTAGCTATTTGCTTCACAAACTAAAGAATCAACAAATAGCTTCTTGTAGATCACTGACAGTAGCCGATTAGCTTCTTGTAGATCACTCACAGTAGTCTGCAAAACACACACAACATTTCAAACAAAACGAACAGAATAAGTGACATAGAAGACCTGCATATCGGAGAAGAATAAAGTTGAAAACAACTAGTGTCATAAATATGATGGAAGTATATCATCCACAGCAAACACAATGAAATTCTACATGAACTTAATGTAATAAGAAGCTTAATAAGTAATAACCACACTATAATTGTAGGATCAAAAAAGCTATACAAAGATATCAACTGCCATCTTCTACTTTATTTTGCTCACTTTTGGAAGTTTTAACTGCAACAAGAAAGAAGCCAGCTAACCTAATAATCGTTTTAACCACATAAGGAATAGTGCTATTTATTTATAGATTTTTTTTCTTCTAATTGTGATATTAGGTTCCAGGAGAAGTATATCACTCAGCACTCAGCAGTATACCCGCTTCATTACTAGATGAAGCTACAGAACAGAAGTAGACATGATTGAAATTGAATAAATAACAATTTTCTTACCATGTCAATGACAGATTGGCTAGAAAGAAACTCGAACACCCCATCGCTGGCAATCACAAAGAATGGATTTTCTGGTGTGAGCTCCAATGTAGATCACTGACAGTAGGCGAATAGCTTTTTGTAGATCACTCACATTAGCCTGCAAAACACACACAACATTTCAAACAAAACTGAGAAACCCCCAAAATCTATAATCTCAATCACATATCTATAAATACAAGAAAAACCCACAACGCTTTAGACAATAAAAAAACAAGATAATCAATAAAAATGGAAAAAAAGGTCATATTTTGAGATTCGATGAAATCAAAACCAAACCCTTTCTCCACAGAAGTAATACTCTTAGAAGCAGCAGAGAAATGTATGGATCGGAAGAGAAGAGAGAAACTAGCAGAGAAGAGGGGAAGAAATGTATGGGTCTCTCTGCAAATACAACAAAAAAATCATCAAACCCATTAATAGAAATCCCTAAGAAAAATTACTTCTATAATAAAAATTCAAAACTAGTGTCAATAAACATACTTCAAATCTAGGGTCACGCTTTTGACCGGGAAGATCATACACTTTCCTACTCTTAACAACCACACTCTTCTCCTCCACTTTCACCATCTTCTTCTTTACAGTTTTTGTTGGAACCTTTACAGATTTCTCTGCAGTCTTCTTAATGGTTGAATTTTCGTATTCTTCTGTGCTTACAGATTCTTTATTAAATCGAACATGCATCGAGTGTGAGAATGGTTTGAGTTGATGTTGTTCTCTCAAGCTTAGATCATTATATTGATGGTTGTGTTTTTATGATGGTAGAGCTGCAGAAGTGAGTGAAATGGAGAGAAGAGAGAGCGGAGGAATGAGACAGAGAGAAGACTGAAGAGAGAGCGGAGGCGGAGCATTAGGGTATAAAGGGAGGTGTGCAGAGAAGACTGAAGAGGGGAAGAAGAGAGAGGCGCAGGAAGAAAGAATGAAACAAATCTAGGTTTTTTCTTTTTATATACTAGGGTTAGAGATCAACGGCTAAAAACCCTCTGAATCCTATTAATCGGTTTTTTTGGTTCAATTCTAGGGTAGGACCAAAACCGAACCAAAATTAACCGGTTTTTTTCTCGTAACCGTTCATCGCCATTTAGATATTCGGTTCGGCTCGGTTCGGTCTTTTTCGGCTCGGTTCGATGCGATTTTACCGGTTTTTCGGTTTTTTGTGCAGCTCTAAGTACACTTATCAAAATTCATTGGGAGAGCATCTTATCAAAATGTTTTCTTAGGTTAAAAGAAATTAACACAAGATAATGGTAACATAGAATGTTTAATTCTATATGAGGTCCCCTAAAACAATTGTAGGACGGGTTAGTAGATATAATTCTAACTGTCTGCCACGTAATCATTATATACTCTTTAAATTTTGTTGTTGGGGAAATTTTGAAGTTAGATGAATTCAACATGGCTATAAAATGAAAAATACAATATAAAACATTGGAGATGTTCGTATTTAATTTTATGCACGTTTCTTAAAAGTATTAATTTAATATATTTATTTGATTGGTTAACTTATTAACACGTGGATATACTATCTTAAACGTAGAGAATTTCGTCTCTCGTTACATAATTTAATATTAAGTTAAAAGATGAAATTAAAATATAAGGTGCATATTTATTAGATAGCATGTTTAAAATCGGACTCGAAATACTTTTACAGTAAAACTATGGTTTTTGTCGAGATTTTTGTCGAGATTTTCTACAACCTTAACCCAATATGAAAGAAGTTCTATATATACATCTAGATAGTGAGAAGAAAACTCAATCCTAGAAATCAGATATACTTTTGAGAAAGAAAAATCCCAAATTCACCATCTTCATGGATCTGAATTATGTTGTATCGAAGGAATTTTATTTCATATTTTTTCTCTATTCCCATTTACCAAATATAAAGTTGGAAATTATATTTTTTTAGAATCGATTTATTCCCTCCAATTAGACACTTCTAAATGATCAGGCCCGTTGGCTGAGGATTGTTTTTACGTGTCATTGAAATGTCATAGGTTACACGTGTCATCGAGGAACACAATCAGGAACGGTTAAAAAGAAAAAAAAATAAAAAATAAAAAAAACAAGATTAGGGATACTTGTGATAATTGATGATACCAAATTGACCAGGATGCGACAGATTCCTGAAAAATCATGAATATGAAGTAGGTAAGCCACAAGAGTGGAATCATTCCAAACTTTATATTCTTGGAATTTATTATTATTTCATTCACTGGAATCTTTGCTATAGAAGCATGATTTTTACTAACTGGAGATATCCAATAATCGAGGGCACTAGCTTTACTTTGACTCCTACGTTATGAATAAAATGCCTACTTTTCTAGGGTTTTTTCGTTAGGGATGAGGAGAGAATCAGATGGGATCATTATGCTGATACATACTCAAGAAGTTGAGCCATTTTGGAGAACGAATCATATCATATTATTTTAAGCATCTTCTCGTCATACTTCTCCCCTTCAGGCTTCTGTAATAAAGTTTCATTTATTTTTCATTATTGGATTTATGCATTTAGCGTCAATGCAGGTGTTAGATTTCGGTTCCAAACAAATCTTTGGATGCTTATATTAAATTATTGAAACTAAGAATCGACAATTTGAATGATAATAATATAAGTATGCACGTTGATAATAATTAGTAGAGGCCCAAACGGAGACAATGTATGAATCTGTGTGGATGATAAATGATAACAACTAGGCTGTACAGGAACCGATCGGAACTGAAGGATCGAACTGGAATTGACGGAACCAGATCGGAACCAGATCGGAACCGGACCGAACCGAGTGTACAAGGTACAGGTACAAAAAAAGAGAACCGAGTACACCCGGGTACCAGGTACAGGTTCTACCTAGGAACCGACCTGTACCGGACCAGAGTACCAATATTGTTAATCGTTGATCATATTTTAGAGTTTCAATCTCATCCGTCTGTTGTAAGTTAGGTTACTCGTAGTCGTAACTCGATCGAAAGAATAAGAAAACAAATTTCGTCTGTCTACTGTACTATGTGTGTGTGAAAGAAAAAGTAAGGGTTTTTCTATACCATTAGGAGAAAAAAAACCTTACTTTTTCACTTCTACAACTACTACTATTACTACCACAGAGGCGGAGGTATCAGAAACCCATTTCTCACCGTAAGTTCTTCTATTTGATCTTTACTTTTGCTGTTGTTTTTTTTCTTGATTTTTTTTTGGTTAGTGGGGTTGTTTTCATAGTATTGTTAGAGTTTTTGGTGTTTCTGTATTTTTTTAGTGAAAACCATTTGATAAGATTAAGCTTTGAAGGTTGATTTTGACAACCCTTTTAGTTAATTTTAGGAATTAAGTTGAAATATTATGTTTAAAACCCTAATCTTATGTTAGGGTTTTGTGTGATTCATGGAATTTGTTATTAGGTTAAATATGTTGGAGACGTAGTTGGTTGAAGATGTAATATCTGTTGATTTTTCTGAAGATTCTTTGTTATAATGGTTTGTTGTCTTAGTTTGGTATGTGTTGGGAGGAAGGGGCAATTTAATTTGTTTATGAGCTAAGTTGAATCAGTTGAAAAATTTGAATTCTAGGTTTCGTATTGTGTTTTTAGTTTCCTTTCAAATGTATAAATATCTTGAATTGTTTTTGTGTTGTTTATTGCTTAGTGCATCAAACACCTATTGGATTTGGTAATTAGTGCATCATAAAGTTTTCTGACACATACTAGGTGCAATGATGGTGGAGCAATTAACCATCGGCTTCACACAGAATGTACAAACAACTGCAGAGTTTCTATTTAAGCCAAACCATATGATGTTTAACTTGATCTCATACCTGACATTCTAGAATCAAATGCATCATGTTGAGGAGCTTTCCCAGAATCTTTGGATTTGCTTCCCTGTTTTTGAACTCTCAGAGACCTCAATTTTGCTGCAGACTTAAAAGAATGTATCAAAGGAGCATCCTTCTCATCTTGATCTTCTTCTTCTGGACCTTCCTGGTCAGATGCACTAATAGACTCATCTCCCCCTTGATAGTATACCACTAAATTTAGATGTTAAATAACTTATGTATTTAAAGGAACTGAACTGTTTGCTAGATGAAATCAGACATTCTTATTAAGAGTCATACTGACATGCATACTTTTGTTAACAGATTTACATGGTGTCAGCGATATGTTCTGCAACAGATTTAGCACCATCTTTGAGTGCTGCTATAAACTCAGCAGCAGCCTCATGTATCTTTGGTTCATTTGATACAATATCAACAAAATTTACAGAAACAACATTTTGCAATAGACAAAACATATATTTTTCTTTTTTACTTTCAGTTTATTTAGTCTTTCCTATGGAAATAAGATTTGCTATGTTATGTGCGGGTTCAGTAAGAGTTAAAAACACAATGAGTATAATGGTTACTTATGTTTTAGAGATGCTGATGTCGGTGGTTTGTTATATTATCCCAGCCTGTTGACCTCACTCCCCTTGGTCAAGAGTACTGCTCTTTGTATACAATGTATGCATGTGTGTGAGATTATAGGTATTTACATAATTAGATGATTATTATTGTTGACTATATATTTTGTTGCCAATCTTATAATCAATAAATCAGAACAAAAAAAACATAATGCATTGTTACATTTGATCTCACATGTTATATTGATTAGTTTGAGTATGATAGCTAGCTATTAAGTTGAGTCTTGAGGAAAAAAAAAAGGAGATACATAACCGGAACCGAAAAAAAAAAGAAAAGAAGAAGGTACAGAACCGGAACCGAACCGAGAAGACGGATACGGTTCTAAAACCGAACCGAAAGTATAGGGTACATGGTACAGGTATACAGACAAACATTCGACCATAAGAAAGTACAGGTAAACGGTTCTACCAAGAACCGAGCCGAAACGACCTCTGTACACCCCTAATAACAACTATAATCTTTAATATTATCGTTACTGATCCATAATAATTATTGTGTTTTTTTCAGCTCAAATACTTTTCCATAAAACCTACTTAAGGGTCTAATAACCCATCATTAGCCTTTTGGGTCGCCTTTGTTTCTGCCGGGGTCAGAATTAGAAGAGGAAGAAGATCACCAAATGTGACTTAGGCTTTAGTAAGAAACCCTGTGGCAGCCATGTTTTCTTGGTTATACCGTAACAAGCTGTGTTCTGCATAGACAAATATGTGACCCAGTTCTCAAGTTAAAGCTTAAACCTAGATGCCAGAAGTTTGTTTTGGACGAAATTTTTATTTAAATTATTTGAGACAGAACTGAAAACTGTATCAGAAAACGTAGAATCAAATCTAATTTTTGATATTCCTATTCTTCTCCCAATAAAAAAAACAGATTGTTTTATTCATTCGATGACAAGAACCTTTGTTCTTTAATCCTAGTTGACTGGTGTCCAAGTATCACTGAAATATAAGCTCCACGTTTATTTGTCCCCAAGAGTCTAAATCTATCAGAGTATTTAAACCAGAAACACTGAGAAGCCTTAATTATTGTCTAACCGGAAGAAAACATATAATTTCTCCAGTCCAGAGTCCATAATTATTGTCTTTTCAAAAAATAAATAAGTGCTCTCCCATTCAGAATTATATATCTGTCTGTCTGGCTTTCCTCAAGAGAGAGACAGAGTCAAACCCCCTGATAGACCTAAAAAGAGCTAGAGAAGAGAGAAAAGGCAGCACGACCATATAATTAATTATTCTCTTAATTAAAACAAAACAAAAATAAGAGATAATTTAAGTTAGTGGGTGGTGGGAATCGGCAACTGTTTTGGTGTTAAGAAAAAAAGTCGTTGTAATTTTGATTGTTAATCCTAAAAATGGTTACATCACCATGAATTCGTTTTCTTGTTACAAATGCTAGGTTTCTTATTGTTCCTAGGAAAACTAATGTTACCCTAAATAAAGTAATTTTTTCAAAAAAAAAAAAAAAAAAAAAAAATTACCGGTTGCGTAAGATAGGGTAAAAAAAAAATCAAAATGTTACGGGTTTGCTGCTGATGTAGTTGTGGTTGTCTTTGAGTAAGAAAAGAAAAGGAAGTCCTTGGTTTCATTCCCACCTTATGCTTTTTCCCGTTAATCAAAAACACATTCCAACCCCTCCATCTGTCTCTCTTTCTTTCATCAACAGAAGAAGAAGAACTAAAACAGAGAAAACCCAAAACAAAATTCAAGATCATAATCCTTATTTTAATCAAATTTAGAGAAAACCCAGACCCTATACAGATTTCCTCTCTTTATTTTACCTCCATCATTGAGCATTTTGATGATCAAGTTTGAGGTCAAAATGGTGGAGGAGGAAGAGGAAGGGAGGAATATGGGTTTGATATAAGGAGGAGGAGGAAGAAAGAGCAGGTAAGTTATCTCGATCTCTAGAGAGAGAATGAGCAGTGAACAAGTGGGTTCTAAAGCCTGGGAAACAACCGTAAGAAAATCACAGGCAGCAGTTAAGAGACGTGGGAACAGTTTATTTACAACAATGTCAGTAGCTCATGTAGATGATGATGAAAATATTATTACTAACACAACAGGTGATGCTATTAATGGTGGTGGAGGAGGAGAGACTTATCATGGAGAAAGGCTATTGTCTAATGGAGATTATTATACAGGACAATGGGCTGAACATTTACCTCATGGTAATGGTAAGTATCTCTGGACTGATGGTTGTATGTATGAAGGTGAATGGTTTAGAGGAAAAACAATGGGTAAAGGTAAATTTTGTTGGCCATCTGGTGCTACTTACGAAGGTGATTTCAAAACTGGTTTTATGGATGGTAACGGTACTTATACTGGTTCTTATGGTGATACGTATACAGGTACTTGGGTTATGAATTTGAAACATGGACAAGGTAATAAACATTACTCTAATGGCGATTGTTACGAAGGCGAATGGCGGAGAGGATCACAAGACGGTCATGGTAGGTATCAATGGAAAAATGGGAATAATTATATTGGGCAATGGAAAAATGGTATCATTAATGGAAATGGAACATTGATTTGGTCAAATGGAAATAGATATGATGGGTTCTGGGAAGATGGATTTCCTAAAGGTAATGGGACTTTCAGATGGTCAGATGGGAGTTTTTATGTAGGTACATGGAGTAAAGATCCTAGGGAGCAAAATGGTACTTATTATCCTTCTGGTTCATCTCCTGCTGGTAACCTTGATTGGAATCCACAGGATGTTTTTTCTGTTGATTTGAATGATTGTAAGGTTTGTCCTAGTGAGAAAGTTTTGATTTTGCCTTCACAAAAAATATTAAATCTCTCTGGATTGGATGGCGGTGATCAACAAAAAAAGAGATCATCAAAGGTTAATGATTCAACTGGGAGGTTGAGGAGAACATCAGTTGATGGTAAGGTAGGATTTGATAAAATTTGTATTTGGGAGTCTGAAGGGGATATTACATGCGATAATGTAGACGGGAATTCCATTATTGGAAACAATGAAGATGATGGTTTGGTCAGTCTCCAGCTTGAAGATACGGATTCGCGAGGTCCGAAGCAACATCTTATGAGATTTCAGCCTAACCAAATGAAGAGACAGGGAGTCACTATTTCTAAAGGGCATAAAAATTATGAGCTTATGCTTAATCTGCAGTTGGGTATCAGGTATAACTGAAATTAATACATATCAGTGATTTCTAATTACGTTTAATTGAATACTTCGTAAATTTGTTTATTCTCTTTTGAGGTTCTTTTCATTTTTGATAATGCCTTCTTAGACTTATTGTTAGTGTAAAAAATCGTTGTTGATTGTAGGAAGTTGAGAGAATGGCTTTGACTTGATCCAAAAAAAATAAAAGAACTTTGTTGTTTGTTAGTTTCTGTTTTTTGTTTCATTTAGCATACATCATTTTGGGACTCAAGATTCAAGCATGGCTTCATGCCCCAGTTAGCTGGCAACTATTAAGGCTGAGGAATATTGTTTTGCTTTGATCAATTTAGTCAGACTGAATTAGAAGCCTGATTATTGTCTTTCCATTTATTTACTAAATTGAGAAATCCTTGATTGTTATAGTCAGACTTATATATAGAACTGGCTAAATTGGAAAACCATTCAAACCAGTGCATTTAAGCAATCCAGCTCTCATTTGCCATGTTGTTTTCTTTCTCATGTTATTTGTCTGTTTATGATATAACGTGAGCTATGTGCTACTACCATTTAAGCAGGTTATCTTTGTTACTCACTATCAACATATGACACAACGCTTATGCAGGCATTCTGTAGGAAGACCTGCTCCATCTTCATCTCTTGATCTGAAATCCTCGGCTTTTGATCCCAAGGAAAAAGTTTGGACGAAGTTTCCCCCTGAAGGAAGCAAATATACTCCACCACATCAGTCTTGTGACTTTAGGTGGAAGGATTATTGTCCATTAGTTTTCAGGTCAGAATTTATGTACGCTTACCTGTTGGGATCGCTATTGTTCCTGTTGTTTTACATGTACATTTCCTTCGTTTCATCCTGACTCTTTTTACTAATTTGCATTCAGGACTCTACGGAAGTTATTCAAGGTGGATCCAGCTGATTATATGATATCTATTTGTGGAAACGATGCACTTCGAGAACTCTCTTCTCCTGGAAAAAGTGGAAGTTTCTTTTACTTGACAAATGATGACCGCTACATGATTAAGACGATGAAGAAGTCTGAAGTAAAGGTAGGTTCCTTGTTTTCTTTTTGCCCGCAAAATAGTGAAAACAAAAATGAATTTCAAGAATCTAATTGAGTCCGTTTTCCTTGATCTGAGCAGGTACTGCTGAGGATGCTACCAGCTTATTATAATCATGTTCGTGCATTTGAAAATACTTTAGTGACCAAATTTTATGGTCTGCATTGTGTAAAGTTAACTGGGGCTGCCCAGAAAAAGGTAAGGATGAAGCTATGACTTGGTCCACACCATAAAATTACCTGCAGAATTTTCTAAATTTGACAATTCGGTTTCCAGTTATTCTAAAATTGGAATTTTTGATTGGTGAACCCAGGTTCGGTTCGTCATCATGGGGAATTTATTTTGTACAGAATACACCATTCACAGACGCTTCGACCTAAAAGGGTCGTCACATGGACGTACAACAGATAAGCCTGATTCAGAAGTTGATGCAAATACAACCCTCAAAGACCTTGATCTTAATTTTATATTTCGATTACAGAGAGCATGGTTTCAAGAGCTGCAGAGGTAGTTGAAACTACCACCATTGATTTCTAATATCTTTCAAAAAGAGGAAATTAAGAAACAAAAACGTATTTTGTTTTCCATTTGCTATGTTGCCATCTAAAGCGAGTGTTGTTTACAGGCAAGTCGATAGGGACTGCGAGCTTCTGGAGCAAGAAAGAATTATGGATTATAGTCTTTTGGTGGGAATTCACTTTAGAGAAGCGTCATATAGTCGAGATTTACCTATGAACCCCACTGGTTGCCGAATTCCAACTGGTTTGTTCTCATATTTTCTAGTATTACCTATCCTGCGAAGCTCAGCTCGAGTTTCATACCAAGTTTGTATTGGTTTTGAATGTTTCTTATAGGTAAAGGTGACTCTGAAAATGGAGCTGTCCGACTTTCTAGAGTGGACATGGATCAGCTTCTTCTTGATTCTACACGGTACATTTACATAATAACATTATATTGTTACTTTTAATAAAAATATGATTCATATAGAATTTACTTTTTCTAATTGAAACCAGTAAGAATGGTAATTTAGGTAATTCTACCTAAGTGGCTTCTTTGTATCTTCAACTATATAGATGATGCATGATAATGATATTATTTCATCCTCGTGATTTTTCTACTGTAATACTGCTTTCAGGTGGGAAACAATTAGGCTGGGCATTAACATGCCAGCAAGAGTCGAACAGACGATAAGAAAAAATGACTGTGAAACTCAGTTAATTGGAGAACCAACAGGGGAATGTTACACCGTTGTTCTGTTCTTTGGCATCATAGATATACTTCAAGACTACGACATAAGCAAGAAACTTGAACATGCTTATAAATCTTTTCAATATGACCCAACTTCAATATCGGCAGTTGATCCGAAGCAATATTCAAAACGCTTCCGTGATTTTGTGTACAAAGTTTTTACGGAAGACACGTGAAGAGGGGTGGTGGTCAGAAATTTCCTCATAATTTTGACGAAGAATTCAGTGACTGTATCCTTTGCCAGCTCATACAGCCAAAACATTTCTAGCGACTGGTAGACGTGTCAAATGTATAGTTATAGTGAAATCACAATCTGCTGAAAGCTGAATGGTTCTTTATGCAGATAGGACGCTGAAAGAGCCAGTTATGACGGCTGAGCTTAAACACTGGTAATGCAGAAGTCCCTCTTCTTTTCTAACTCTCCTCATTATATATAAATGTTATGAAATATATAATTCAGTACCGTTGTTAAGGCAACCACGCTCGAATTGTAAATGAATTTACCCAAGGTAAATCTGTATCGAAATTCTATTCTTTTTGTACTCGATATTTTTTATTCGTTCATCCCAGAAGATGATTTAGGATTCTGTGGGATTTCAACGTTGAATATGAATGAGCATGTACAGAGGGGAATTAAAATTGGTTCAAGTTCATTATGTTACATTACTCTTTCAAGTGTATCCTTGATTGGTCTTTTATATATAAATGCAATTCTTCACTCTTCTGTTTAATTAAAGACAGAAACAAACAGAACAACAACAACGAGCAGACCATCATGATAGACTTCATCGTCAGTGGAGAGTGGTCAGTTGTGGTATAGCTTCCCACAATCGATAGATGTAATGGCAGAG
The DNA here is from genome assembly GCA_023531435.1 of Papaver californicum. Lineage (NCBI taxonomy): Eukaryota > Viridiplantae > Streptophyta > Magnoliopsida > Ranunculales > Papaveraceae > Papaver > Papaver californicum. The sequence goes on along the minus strand of JAJJMC010011023.1, from coordinate 795,063 downwards.
TGTTCTAGAGTTCAATGATTCAAACTCCAACCTGTTTGATGGCATCAGATAAACTCTCTGATCTACATTCATGGTGCTCAATATTGAATGCAAGGATTGAAAGTAATGCAGATCGCAGTCAGGAAATATGTGTTTGCGGACTTATCCAACTCCGCACTCAACCAAGGCATCCCAATAATGGCACCTGAAGGAAATATCTGTTGGAGGGCCTATCTAACTCAAATCGAATAAAGTCTACTGCGTAAAGGCGTACTGGAGCCGGACATGGCTGGGAAGTGAAGACACTAGCATGGTTTACCACGATGGTTGTAATTTTTTAATCGATGGCATCACGTAAACTCCGATCTAAATCCATGGTTCTTAATATTGAATTTAGTCATTGAAATTTAAGAATAATGACTGGAATGCCTCAATTTTGGGGGGTCAACTCTCATTTTTGCCTCGACGAAAAAAAATAAACAAAAATGTCTCAATCCGTTAGTTTCTCAGTTAAGTTGGGGCGTGTGAATTGGCACGTGCGAAAAAAAGGCCAAAATACCTCTCACATTTCATTTTGGAAAAATACTCTAAAAAGAGATTCATGTACAAAAATGCCCCAAAATGAAAAACTTATAAAAATACTCCAAAATGAAAAAAGTTATAAAAATACCCCAAAATGAAAAAAGTAACAAAAACATGAAAAGTCTTTAAACAGTGGTTACATGTTTAGAGACTTTTCATGTTTGTGTTACTTTTTTTCATTTTGGGGCATTTTTGTACATGAATCTCTTTTTAGGACATTTTTCCAAGATGAAATGTGGGGGGTATTTTGGCCTTTTTTCACACGTGCTAATTCGCACGCCCCAATTTAATTAAAAAACTTACGGATTGGGACATTTTTGTTTATTTTTTTTCGTCGGGGCAGAAATGAGAGTTGACCCCCCAAAATTGGGGCTTTCCAGTCATAAGCCCATTAATGATAGATAAAAAAGTTGTTGGGCCACTTATCCAACAACTAACACTAGCTTAACTAAGGCTTCCCAGGCCCAGAAACTGCATCCGAAGGACTCGCAGTGTCCGGGGCTAAGCCTACGGGTTAGCTAGGGCCTATGACAACAATATGTAGTTAGTCTACGGGTTAGCTAGGGCCTATGACAACAATAAGTAGTTAGTCTGGTCATATTAGTCGGGCCTCTGCCATTAGAAATACTTTTTTAAGTTGGGAAACTACATAATTATAAAAATATGTGGATTAAAAAATCTAGTTATATTATCATCCACTAAATCTAGTTGTCGTTATATGGACAATGTCATGGCTTATTCTATTTGAGAGAGTTATATGACCATAAATTTCTAACAATTGTACATAATATAATCGATTTCTATGCGGAATCTAATTAAAAAATTTTATAGCTCTAAATTTCTCATTTCCATCATAAACTGTCATAATGATTATAGGCTTATCATCCTTTACGACGAGATAGTAATCGTTTTTGGCGTGTTTTGGAATGGAAAAAACCTTTTGATTTTATAGGTGAAGAAGAGAGTGGAATCAACTCACCAATTAAGCAAAATCAATTCTACAATTAAGTCAGAATATTATGTGCGGAAGAATGTTAATAGCAAGAAAACGGTCATAAATAATGTCAACTTTTAAGACACATAATGTTGCAGAAGAAATTTTTTTGTAGGAAAATTATCCCACATCGGATTATAACCCCTCTCCAATATAACAAAATTCAATTTGATTTAAATTCATTTAGGAAAGATAATTCAAAAATATTTTGTCCAAAAAACTAGATCTTGGTTGATCCCCAAGCCCAAGCCTGCTTGCCCCGCCCGTCCAACCGGAGGAACAGATGTCGATGACATGCGTGCTTCGGTGCAAAGTACCGCGTATGAGTGAAATATGTGGATGCACCAACTAGCTCATTTCCTAAGTCATCACTCTCACACAAAAGTGTGTTGACCCAAGGGTCATACTTAGTTTCTTAAGAATCCTAGTAATATAGAGAAGACGCATCTTTAGTTTCCTCTAAGTGGGGTTAAATTTTACCTTTCATTCACAAATAATGAAAATGATCTAGTGACCCATAGGTCATAAGATCAATTTCCACCAAGAACATATTAAAACATTTGAAAAAACTCATTTTCTCCAACAATCCCCTACATGAATGAAATGTTGATAAAACGAAAATCAGAAAATGGGAAATACCATTATATGCAAAAGATGTCCATTAGGTCTTGAACATTTGCTTAGTGAGAAATTACAAGAACTACTTGCTGGCTAGTGAACGTTATGTCTTGAAATATCTAGAGTTTGGTGTAGTTCATCAATAACTTTCACGCATGATATTCCTATGGGTGCTACCAAGTTGGTAGGAAGTAGCCCACTTCCATATTCAGATAGGTGAGTTCCATCAATAGTGTTTCTGCTACACCTCATTTCAAATGAAGTTCTGAAAATCATTAAGACTTCTAAAAAGTCATCCTTCACATGATATCACACTATCACATCTACACCATAAGGAAGGACAGATAATGAAATTCTCTGATAGTGTTAACCATAACTCACCACAAATTATTTATCTCATTGAACCTTGATCTTGGAATCTCTAGTCAGAAAGGTTGACTGTCCTTCGATGCTTAAGTCCCATCTCCCTTGATGCATTACTAACTAAATTTTTGGACAAACCTTTCGTCAAAGGGTCTATGATATTCTCTTTAGACCTCAAAAAGTCAACATAAATAACACCAATCGAGATTAGTTGTTTCAGGGATTTGTGTCTTCTACGAATGTGTATAGACTTCCGACTATAAACGTTGTTTTTAGCATTAACTATTCTGTATGGAGTATCACAATGTATAGATATAGATGGCATAAGCATATTCCATAGAGGAATTGTCTTCTAAAAATTATCTTAGTCGTCCGATTTCCTCTTCTGCATTATTTAACACAATAAACTCTGATTACATATTGGATCAAACTATACATATGTGTTTAGAGGACTTCCAAGAAACATACCCACTTCCTAAGTGAAAACATATCCGCTCGTAGATTTAGACTCTTCTGAGTCTGGTATCTAGTTTGTATCAAAAAATCCCCCAAGGACGATAGTTACCTCTCATAATTCAAATGAAAGGTGAAAGGGTACTTAAAGTATCTCAACACTCTAATAACTGTATCCCTATGCTCTTTCCATGGATTACAGGTATATCTACTTAATCTACTCACATCATAAGCGATGTATGATCTCCTACAGTTCCTTAAATACATCAGACTTCCTATAACAAATGAGTATTCAAGTTGTGAAACTTCATTACCCTTAATATTCTTGAGTCTACAACAAGGATCGTACGGACTAAAAGCATGTTTATAATCAAACTGATTATATTTTCTAATCACATATTTCAACATAATGAGATCTATTAAGACTATAACCATTATAATTTCTTCTAATTTTCATCCCTAAGATCAAATCAGTGGTGCCTAAATCTTTCATGTCAAATTTTTCAATTAACATGTTCTTAGTGGGCATTAATTAATTCATGTTTGTACCAAGTATAAACATACCATCTATATACATCGCACATACATTATTCATAAGTTTAGTATAAATACACTTGTCAGACTCATTAATTTTAAAAAGCTCTTCCTCTATATACCCCTAGAAACTAACGGTACCCCTTCATCCATGTACCCACGCAACTTATCTTCCTACCCCAACTAACTGCCTAAATTCCTATACCCCCGTCCGTCCTGGCGTACGAATAACAAACAAAATACAACAAAAACTATTAGCTTTCATGTTCTTTCCTCTCTTCACAAATTATAAAAGAAACTAGGGAGACAACCACTCATTCTTCTTCTTCTCTTCTTCGATTCGAAGAGTAAAATTTCTAATTGAAAAAGCCTAATTTCTTACCCTTAAATTTTACCCAAATAAACAAAAAAAAAAACCTGGCTTTTCATCTTGATTTCTCTTCTTCATGTTAAAAACCAAACAAATGGTATTTTAAACAATAATTTCTCATCCCCCGATTCAGTTCATGTACCTCTTCTATTTCTTTTATGTCTGACTCCCCTCTGCAAAAAATTCAAAAAAAAACATGAATTTTAGGGTTTATAAGTTCTATAACGATGATGTTTATGCTGGTGAATGGTCTAATGGGTGAAGCCATAGATGTGGTGTTCATACTTGTGAAGATGGGAGTGGGTATGTTGGGGAATTTAAGTGGAGTGTCAAACATGGTCTTGGTCTTTACCATTTCAGGTAATTTTCGCTTTTAAAGGGTTTGAATTACATGAACTTGAGGTGTTTGAGTATAGATTGATGTAGCAGTATATGATATTTATTGTCTACAGAGTGTACGATATGCAATTTGATACGTCAATTTCAATTTTTGTATAAATTTTTCATATGAACTAAATTAATCTGTTAACTTTTGTAGCAAACAAATGAACTTGAAATACCCAGAAAGACACAAACTTTAGAACTCTCTTGCAAAATGGTTACTGCTGCTTTTTATTTTAGAGATTTGGGAAGGGAGTTAAGCAGCTGTCGACGCCGAATGTGTTCACGGGCAGGTCAAATTTCTTACTAGAGTGATTTTTTAGATTTTTATCTTCTGTATATGTTCTTCGTTTTGAATGTTAGCTTGAACAAAGTAAATCTCGGCTTGGTATTCTCTTGTTTCGTATATTCAATTTGTTCAACAATTGTCACTAGTTTTAATTCAGGTGGCATCTTGTAATAATGTAATTCATATTTTGTGCTATGGCATTCTCCAATCATATCACTTTCTTATGTAGTTGTAGTAAAGGAAGAGGGAATAATTTGGAAGGTTAACACTTTGCCTAGAGTAATTTTTTTTTTCTGGAATATGCTTGTTGATGTATTTCCTTTAAGGTAAAAGATGAATGGTATTATGTATGCTGATTCTTAATGGAATATGGAACTGCTTCTCACTTATTTGTGTATTTCATACACTTGAGTTGTGTGGTTTATCTTAGATGTTAGATGTCCCGACTTTGTTGACGATTTTTATAACTAGGTTACTTTCTTTTCTTGGTTTAATTATCATTGGAAGGAGTGGTCTGAGTTGTTTAGCATTATCTGTTGGGGGATTTGGAAGAGTAAAACCTCTGTTATTTTTGAAAAATCTGGGTCTGATCCTTTGAACTGTATAAAACAGATTAGGAAAGACACAACTAAGTATAGGATCAAGGTACCTTTAGATGATAGGAAACGGAAGTGCAGACTGCGCAGAAGCCATTGCAGTGAAGGAAGCAGTGACAAAAGTGTCGAACCCCCATTTTTTAGGTTTTGTTATTTTGTTTCAACTGTTGTTCAAGTTAATTGTTATATGTCTGGGACTTGTCTAATCTTTCGTGATAATGAGGTGTTTGCAGAGGAGCTAAATGCAGTTGGGAATGTAATTTAGTTCCAGAGCATTCGCCTTTCCAGAGCTAAATGAGAAGAGCATTCGCCTTTCTATTCACTTATTGCCATAATAGATTAGACAAGTCCCAGACATTCTTGTTATATGTCTGAAGTTAAGAAACTTCTTAGTTTTTTTTTTCTTTTTCACCGTTTGGAATGTAATTTTGTTGATACATATTACAAAAATATAACAGTCATTCTTGTGAAATTTACTTGGAAGTCTAAAACCACGTCTGATTGGTACAGTCATTTATCTTCCTACTTGGTTGATAGCTTGGAAACTTTATATCCTTTTGTAATTACTGCTTCCTAAGTTGAGCGAAAGTTATTCTTTAAATAAAATAACAAGAAAAAAATTGATTGTAGTTTGTATTTGATATTCTGTTGCAATGTTAAAAACAAGTTATTTAGTTAAGGAAGAAGCAAATTTTTGAGACACAAGTGATCTGATGATAAACCTGCAATATGCAAGTTTCTGATTCCAGCAATATGCACATGTTAAACGAATTATGCATGTATTTAGTCCCTGAGTAGTACTAGGTCATTCACAAGGATTATAATACAACTGTGTATATTCATCACACTGTTGAGACCTTTGATTTACAGGTCAGGACTTGGACAAAACCGGTCACAAAGTCTAACATCTCCAAATTGCAAAGAACATACCATACAAACAAACATATCAAAAAAACCAAATTTGTAGATATAAAACTGAAAAACAATCCAATGCGTTATAAGAGAATACTGAAATAAAATACAGAGAAATCATAAATGTCAAATTTGCTACAGCTAGAAACTAACTAAATACCTAAAGAGCACCGAACAACAAATTTCTCACAATTACCAAATCCTACAGACCACCTAACCACCATAAAAAGAAACATAATTTGTTTGAGTTACGATTTTCATAGCTCGTCAAGGTCCATTCCTCTATAACCTGACTACCTTGCCCAAGGTGTTTTTGTTCGACGTTCTCCCATCGCCGATGCAGCATTTCCATGTGTGGAGTCCACAGAAGCACATACTCGGTGCATATTGAATTCCATCCATTGAGAACTGGTGGAAGAGGGGCACCTGGTTTCAATATCGCTTTAACAAAGTATTCATTTGTCAAGATTAGGAATCGTCACAATTTTGAAATCTGCTGGAGGCGGGGTATATCCTTCTCTAAATGGGAAGACACGTTACAGAAAATGTAGTATGTGCATAAAAGTCGTGTAGCTTTAGGAAAGATTAGATTTACAACACTTTGTAGTTAATGATCATCATCCTTAACTATTATCGACGGAAGATTATTAGCAGAATACAACATCCTCAACTGTTGTAGATCCCAAATGTAGTTCACAGTCTTCTCTGCAGACATAAAACGGTATGCGATAGTGAAGGTCTGGGAGGTAGATGTCACACCAACAACATGAAATAGCGGCATACACCATCAACTCGTTTTATAAGTATAATCTATTAGGAGCACTGTGGGGAAACATTGTGCAAGCTTAGAACCATCCAGGTTTGACCAACATAATTCCAACACTCTTCCTAAATCTGTTTCTCTTTTGTTCAACGTCACATAACGATGTAGTCTAATAATTACAATAATTTTGCATCTTTGTTCGCCCTTCCATTACTTTTACCCTAAATTTGGACTTGAGAGTGTATATTGTTTTTGTTGTGAGACATTCTTGGAATCACGACTCTTCATAGTAGGTAAAATTAAAGTGTTACTCCTTCCATTACTTTTACCCTAAATTTGGACTTGAGAGTGTATATTGTTTTTGTTGTGAGACGTTCTTGGAATCACGACTCTTCGTAGTAGGTAAAATTAAAGTGTTACTCCATTAACCGATAGAGAAATACACAAATCTTTTCCCTCGGGATTTAACCTACCTGAAAATGAATGGCCGATTAGTAGTCCATAAGGGGAGTGATTGTGTTGGCCCTGAAAACCCCGCAATTTCCAATTTTTTCCATCGACACATGTGATCCTGAACCAAAAAGGATAATTATATTTCTTTTGTTTCCGTCTTCTGAGGTTTTTTTATTTGACATCGAGCTGATGCATTTTGATCAACACAAGTTTTACTAACCACTTTAAATACACCAAATCTTTCACACGCCATTACGACAAAAGAGCCTTGTACTTTAGGTTTTTTCTTGGACTTTCTACTAATCACAACCGTGTTCGTCTCTCTTTCCTTATCATGACACCATTGAATAGCTTTCTCACAACTCTTAAATACCTACAACAGTAATTAGAGGTTATTTATAATTATCTTTAATTTGATTATATGTTATTTCATAAATCACTGCATTTGTGCCTCATCAGTTGAGAACTCAGCCGTCAAATCATAATATTCTTGCATCATAGTAGGAATTAGTTGAGGCTCTTGGGAGTCAGTTTCAACTGGACCAGTAAATTCAGAGGAGTTCTCAACATACGGAATCAAGACACCCTGCAAAAATATCATACCAATGAATAAGAAAATAAGTATATACAAACTAGCAAATCAAAATCCGAGATTAACCCAAAGATATCCCTAATAGGAGAAAAATACAGGAAGGGAAAAAACTATCTTATAACAATGGATTGTTTGGTAGTAAGTGACAGTATTTGAGATATAAACTCACAGTACAATAACTCACAGTACTTAAGATAGACTAGACTTCAATCGTTCTAAAACTGAATTATTAAAAACAAATACAAATTTAGTTTTCTTTCAAAAAAAAAAAGACGCTCTACGGTTTATCAGAATATGCTTCAATCTCCAAACTTTCCAAAGTTGATACCAACGATGCATGTTTATTTAGGGGTTTTCATACGAAACTATTACTCTAATTTTTTTAGAAGAAAATGAAGTAATTTCACGGTTTTTTCTTAATAAAGTGCTTACGATTTTAAAGGAGTTTTTTTTCTTTGTTTACGGTTATTCAAATATTCACACTATGATATAGGAGAGGGTAGATATATCAAAATCTTCATGTTTTTTTCAAAATTTATACTAACTAAATTTTAACTACTTTTCCAACTAACTGGGGGTACCACTAATGTTTCTGGGGTTATATAGAGGAAAAGCCTTTTAAAAACACTAGAAATTATCACATGATCAAATTTTTCAGTTTACAAACTTTTTCTTCACAACCTTTCACTACAGAGCCCTTAGGTTGGTCCATGTAATTTTTTTCATCTAATCCACCATTTTAAAAAGTTATTTTTGCATCCATATGATGTATCTCAAAATTATGAATGGAAGCCATAGCAATTAACATCCTAATATAATTAATTCTAGTGACAGGTGAGTAATTATTAAAGAAATCTACACTCTCTCTATTTGTAGCCCTTAGCTACCGATCTAGCCTTGTATATTTTCCACAGTTTTATCTACCTTAAATTTCCTCTTAAATATTCATTTACAACCTATGTCCTTACATCCTGGAGGTAAATCTACAATCTACCATGTATGGTTTTGTTAGATGGAATCCATTTCACTAATGGAAACTTCTTTCCACCATAGAGCTTCAGAAGAATTATGGCTTCTCTATAAGTATGTGGATCAGACTCATATAGGTATGTTATGAAGTCAAGTCCAGAAAAGGTTTCCGTTTAAATCCTTTTACTTCTCCTAGGCTCAATTTCTACTTCATCTTCCTCAAAAAGTAAAGTATGGCTGGTCGAAGGGACATCAAGGGGATCATCAACAAATCTTTTACGAGAGTTAAAGGAAAAATATAAGAAATTTCATAACCCACAACCATAAATCTATATGCAACAGTATGCTCAAGATACCCAATGAAAATATAGTGGGGTCCTATCTTATTTCTTTTAGGAAGAGGAATAATAATCTTAGCTAAACACCCCCATACTTTGAAGTATGCATAAAAAGGTTGTTTATCTTTCAATAATTCATATAGAATTTTATTTGATCCTTTAAAAGGTACTTTGTTCAGGATATAACAAGATGAGAGAACGTCACCCCCCACCCCATCCCATCCCCAAACCCCACCCATACACTCACACATACACAAGTTTTTCGGTAACCCTGAACTAATCAACTGGCATTCATCATCACTTTAAGGGTTCGGTTCTTCCTTTCGGCCACACCATTAGACTGTGGTAAATAAGGATGGGTGATTTCATGAATAATGTCATTTTTCAAGCAAAACTCTCCTACAAAAATTAGAATTTTACCATTAACAAATATAGGATTTGATAAGGTTGAAATAGATGTAAAGTAACAAACGTGGACCATAAGGTTATTTGTGGTTAGGTTTAGTAGTCAGACAAAGATTATTTTTGGCCCGGACCACCATATAATCCTTGATGTCTCAAATAATAAAAAATGTAGGATCGAATATATCTCATTTATGGAGGATTAAGTATATCTCACTTACGGACGGTCGATCCAAGCCGTATGATGCCTAAAATCAATTTAGATTACGTACATTCGTACGTGCAGCATATTAACATACACAAATCCATTTGAAAATCGAAGGATGAGCATTAATACTAATCATGTTCAAGTGTGAGAAAAATAGGAAAAGCTATATTGGAGACAAACATAAAAGAAAAGAAACAAAAGTAGAGAAGAAGGAGAATTCGTATGTATTATTTCTTGTTTATTTCTTCCTTTATGTATACAAGACAAGAAAGAGATGGAGTTACATGTGTTGGTAGTAGAAGAATAACTACACCCTGTGTCAAGCATGAAGATACAATCACATGCATAATGACACCTAAAGTGGTCATCCAATAAAGGAAAAGTTTACTACAACACTCCCCCTTGGATGACCACCGATAAAAAGTTATTGCTTAGTCAAAACTTTGCCATAAAATTCTGATGAGGCAAAAACTGGTCGAAAGAGAAAAACGATATTTGAGCTTCAAGAATGACGTCAATTGTCAAGACATTTCTCCTTTTTAGAGTTGTCTCAGGAAAAACACTTGGTAGAAAAACCCAAATACTTAAAAGAAGAAGAATGACCTGAACCGAGAAGTTGTATTTCTGGTGCTACTGTTGTCTCATTAAAAACCTTGTCGAGTAACAAAACCATGTGGAAAAAAATAACCTCGATGATGGAAAATAGTTCAATACACCTGATGTCAATTACGACATCATTAGATGCTCTCCCTGATGTTGAAATCTCTTTGTGAATTGCATTCATGGTATTTCCATTGTCTCATTAAAAACCTTGTCGAGTAATCAAAAACCCTGTGGGAAAAAAGTAACCTCGGTGAAGGAAAAGAGTTCAACACACTTTTATTGTCAATAATCATATCTTTAGATGCTCCCCCCTGATGTTGGCATCTCTTCATGAATTGCATTTCTGATGTTGTTATTGTCTCATTAAAAACCTTGTCGAATAAGAAAACACTGTGTGAAAAAGTAACCTCGATGAAGGGAAAAAGAGTTCAACATATCATTAGATGCTTCCCCTGATGTAGGACAATTTCTTTAGTCCAAAGCAGGTTCGGGAGTTCAGAAATTTTCTTTAGTCTTATTCATACAATCACGAGCTTCAGACAATTCCTTTAGTCTTACTCATGCAATCATGAGCTTCAGACGATTCCTTTAGTCTTACTCATGCAATCACGAGCTTCAGAAAGTTCCTTTAGTCTTATAACTTTCACATGTAATCCCGGAAGTTCAGACAATCTCTTTAGTCCTATACTTCTCATATGGTTTTCAAATGTGGACTTAGGTAATGACTTAGTAAATAAGTCTGCCGCATTTTTATCAGACTTTACTTTACTGACTTGAATGTTTGGAAGACATTGTTGTTGTTGAGTGTAAAAGAACTTCGGTGATATATGTTTCGTATTATCACCCTTGATATACCCTTGCTTCATTTGTTCAATGTAAGCTGCATTATCTTCGTAAATGCAAGTTGGCTCTTCAGTGGTAGAACTCAAACCATATATCCCTCGAATATGTGTAATGATAGACCTTAACCATATATACTCATGAACCGCCTCATGTAGGCAATGATCTTAGAGTGTTTCGTGGAGGTAGCCACAAAGGTCTGCTTGGTCGATCTCCAGGATATCATTGTATTCCCAATAGTGAAGACGTATCCAGCTTGTGATCGACCTTTCTGTGGGTCTGAGAGGTACCCATCATCAGCAAAACCAACCAAAACATTATTTGTGGTTTTGGTGTAGGGAGTCGCAATTACATTTGCAGCTCTCATTTCGTCTTCATACGGATAAAACAAACCCAAGTCAATGGTTCCCTTTAGGTATCTAAAGATATTCTTTAGGTATCTAAATCTTGCTAACAAGTTCATCGAGAATGAGATATCTGGTCGAGTACATTGTTCTAAGTACAATAATGCACCTATTGCACTTAGATAGGGATATTCAATTCCCAATACATCTTCATCACCTTCCTTTGGACGAAATTGATCTTTATATACATCTAAAGTTCGACCAACCATGGGAGTGCTAGCAGGGTGTACTTTGTCCATATTAAATTGCATGAGTATCTTTTGGATGTATGCAGACTGGTAGATTAATATTCCACAAGCTCAATGTTCTAGTTCAAGTCCTAGACACATCCGAGTTTTCCCAAGATATTTTATCTCAAATTCGGATTTCAAATAGCTTGCGATTTCTCTTATTTCATTAAGAGTACTATTATGTTCATATTGTCGACATAGACAGCTATAATTGCAAATCTGGAGCTTGTTTTCTTTATAAACAAGCAGGGGCAATTCGTTATTTGTATATCCCTTCCCAATCAAATTGTCACTTAGACGGGTATACCACATCCGCCCGGATTATTTAATTCGTGAAGTGAGTGTTTCAATTGAATTGCAAACGTACTCCATGGTTTAAAGTTACTTGATTTGGGAAATAAAAGGCCATCTGGCACTTTCATGAATATCTCTGTATCAAGATCCCCGTAGAGACATGTGGTAACCACATCCATTAGTTGCATTTCAAGTCCTTCTAAAACTAAGTAGTAGAACGTTATGACGTCCATTACTGGAGAGTATGTTTCTTCGTAATCTATACCAGGGATTTGTGAGAAGCCTTGCACCACAAGGTGAGACTTATACCTCAAGACTCCATTCTTCTCATTATGCTTTCTGACAAAAATCCATTTATGTCGTACATGCTTTACACCTGGTGAGGTTAGCACTATTGCACCAAATACCTGTCTTTTTTCTAGTGAATCTAGTTCAGCCTGGATTGTATCTCTCCGTTGAGGCCAATCTGCTCTCTTTTGGCATTCGACAATAGAGCGTGGTTTGATATCATCGTGTTCTATAATATCTCTAACAACATTATATGCAAATATATCATCAATATGCGTGGATGATCTTTCCATGAACACGTATGCACTTTCACAATCTATAGAGATTTCTTTGTTCTCTAGAATCAATTCGAACTTCTGGGCGTCCCCCAATAATTATTCATGGACATAACTGTAATCAGAGACAATCTCATGAGATGAATTATCTGCATTGATGATATATGGATAGCTTTATACCTTACTCGCCCTTTTCTTCCTTGGCTGAGAATCGATCGAACCAAGTGGTCTCCCCCCTCTTTCTTTTGTGGGCCACGGCCTCAGCTGCACTTCCACCAAGTGTAGCCTTGGTACCTTATTTAAGTTTCCTTGTCTTTTATTAGGGATTTCCAACATTGCAGGCACGTTTGCAGCTGGTATGCGTGATCTCGTCACTTTAGCGATATTAGTAAATGCATCAGGCATTGAATCTGCCAAATCCTGAAGATCGATAATTCTTTTCACTGCACTTTCACTCTGTGAAATGTGGGGATCTAGATGAGACGATTGATTGTTTTGTGATAGTGGTAAGAAAAGCAAGACTTGTGAAGATTTGGATTTAAACCTAGTATCTAAGACTAAAAATAGCAAAACTCAAATAAAATTGATAACAAGATTGAGAGAAAACTGAGGCTAAGATTCCACTATTTTCCAATTTTTAAAGTGATTTAATTCAATAATTAAAATTATGCAATTCATACGTTTAATTTGATTCTAAAATATTGCAACAAGTAGATTTTCAAAATAACAATTGTATAACGAAAGCATGGAACATCAAAAACCTATGCCAAGCATGTACCATCAAAAGAAATCATAACTGTTTAATAAAAATCATTAAATCAATTTTGAACCAAGGCAAATAATCATAAAAGAATTGTATAAATTAATCAAATAAATATTTCCACATAATTTTTGGAAAAATAGCTTCCTCCGTCGCCTCGGAAATGGGTTTAGCTCATCATATTAATCACTTGCTCAAAATTATGGTTCATGAATCAAAGTGTTTACAAATGATGAAAAAAAAGAGAAAAATAAAGAAAACAGTGAGTTTGCAACGTTTATAGGCTTTACAGAATCACTGTTACAGAGAAAGGATGAAGATAAACGTTGCAGATGGGTTGAAGAAACTGTTGCAGCTGAAGATAAATGTTGCAAAGACGAAGATATCTGTTGCAAATGGATGAAGAAACTGTGGATGGTAAGTTGAAGGAACCGTTGCCTATTCTCTGTTCTTGATGCAGCAGCAACAACAGACTTTTCTGGATTAGTTTCTCAGCCTACTCTTCGTCTCCTGAGCTCTCCCTAAACTCCATATCCCCTTTCTGTCTCGAACCCATCCTATTTATACACCACAGACCACTAAATCTTCACAGAATCTTCTCAATTAACAGAAAATAATGCCCGAGTATACTTATTTTATTTCTCGTGATCTGATTTGATCTCGATCTTTTCTTCTCTGTTGATTTGGTTTCATTTTCTTACGTTGTTTCCTTACCTCACATATTATCTTTTATCTCACAGCAAAACTCGAGATTTTATTTCCTGATTTTTTTTCCCGAGAGTAACTAATTAACATTTGCCATGATTTCGTTTTGATTTTGTGGTCTTCCAATCGCATAAAAACTCTCCATGATAATGGCAAGATAATATCTTAATTTAATAACAAAAAAGATCTCTAAAATCACGCTTTTGATTCACGCAGTTAAGAAGAAACATCTTCCCGCCAAAAATGTTGTTTGAATCGTGAAGAAGAAGGGGGTGCCCTTATCCACTACGCGGGTGCCTTTATTAATTTTGGGTGCTTTTATTTATAACTTTTTAAGCCCGTTTTTCCACAAGAGTTTATTCTTCAAAAATACCTACAAACACATAAAATAACACAATTAGTACACAATCGAGCATTATCAATATAAAAGAATTGAGACAAATCATACATAAAAATATGTTTATCAAATACCCCCAAACTTATTATTTGCTAGTCCTCGAGCAAATCTAATCTAGAAAATACAAATCCTAACTCACTTTCGCAGGCATCACGATTGTACTTAGCGTGTGCAACAAGCCTTTAAACCCATAGGTGTCCCTATCGGACGAGTTTTGTCTCGTGAAGGTTTACAAGAGATATACCCAAAAAACCTTTACTCCAAACTCTATCTACTTATGAATGATTGATGGTAGATACTAAAAAATTTATTTAGTTGGCATACTAAATTCTTCGGCTATGAGAATCATTGCCCTATATGAGTCCAATTGTTGTACAGGAGTTTGCACTCAGGATACTAAAATTCATACAAGAATTCAAAACTCTACCTAGATAGTCGTTCAACCACGATATTCAGAATCTATCAACGTACAATCACATGAAAAAGATTTAGAAGATGGATTTGGATAAAATGAAGTTTGCGCATGTTGACTAAGGTGAACGGTGTTTCCCATATCTGTCTGAAGGTCACTGCCAGGATGAACCCTAATGGACTAAAATGCGCTCCCGTTGGTCTTAATTCTTATACTAATATCGACTCAGCTGGTATATACAAGGGTCCCAACGGTCGATTTGTTGAAAATAAAATAATTATTATTAAATGTACTGACAACATGATTAAATTTTTTGACGCATGCTCTTTTTCAGCAGATTACATGATAGTTCCCATGGGTCCTGCGTTCAACGCTTGCTTAGGCGACGGAGACAGGGAGAACACACACATATTGCTATCAAAGTGTCAATTTTTTTTATTTAGTTTTTTTTGGAAAAGATGGTCTAAATAATGGGGCTTGATCTCAAACACTCTACTTCATCCTGACGGCGATAATAATTTGATATTGGTGCCCCACCAAATCACTTAGAGAAATACAAAAATTACAAAAATAAAAACAAAAGGTAATATCGTCGAGATAGACTCCGAGATATGGTGACAACTATCATCTTATTTCTAACACCTAAGCTAGGCATCCTTTTACGAATAGACCATTTAGCTGGGCACACCAATTCCTGTTGAAAAAGAGCTAAGTTTCCATCTACCTAGAATGGTTAGTGTCATCCTGAATTTTTCACAAGTTTCTAAAGTTTGGAATTTTATTATTTCAACTAAAAGTTTCTCCCTTACCCCCAAACTTAAACCTAGCATTGTCCTTAATGTTTTAAATTAAAGTGCAATACCAAAAAATATAGGTAACTAGAGGAATAAAGAGGTAAGTCAGAAAGATAGTACCTGGGTGAAGCGTAACAATCTTTCTTTGGAGAATAAAAAATAAAAATAAAAACAAAAACCTACAAAAAAATTTACTAATTTACAACAACATCCTTGATGGTCAATCAAGGTAAGCAGGGTCCTCCAGAGGGACCTCCTCAATATCACATGTATAAAAAGGCTCTAAAAATGGTTTCAATCTCTAACAGTTAACTTTGAAAGGACTTCTACCATCTTGAGTCTGAATTTCAATAGCACTATGAGGAAAAACAGTACGGACAACTAAAGAACCGATCCTCCTGGAGCATAACTTCCCGGGGAAGAGATGAAAGTGGGTGTCATACAGAGGAACTTTTTGACCTGGAGAAAATAACTTTCTTAAAATATTTATATCATGCACAAGTTTCATTTTGTTCTTATACTCCTTAGCACTATCGTATGCATCTCTACGAATCTCACCCAACTCATTGAGTTGGAGCTTCCTTTGAGCTCCTGCCTTGTCAAGCGAAAAATTAAGTTTCTTTACATCCCAATATGCTCTATGCTCTATCTCGAAGCGCAGATGACATGCCTTGCCAAAAACTAGACGATAAGGTGATATTCCAATGGGGGTCTTAAACGCAGTACGATAAGCCCATAAGGCATCAATAAGCCTCAATGACCAGTCTTTCCGATTAGGATTAACTATTTTCTCTAAAATATGTTTTATCTCCCTGTTGGAAACCTCTACTTGACCATTAGTCTGTGGGTGGTATGGGGTAGCTACTTTGTGGATAATACCATATTTCTTCATCAAAAGCCTAAATGGTCGATTATAAAAGTGTGACCCTCCATCACTAATTATAGCTCGCGGTGTACCAAAACGTGCAAATATGTTATCATTCAAAAACTGGATCACAACGTTGTGGTCATTTGATCTACATGAAACCGCCTCAACCCACTTAAACACATAGTCTACGGCGATAAGGATGTAAAAATAACCAAAAGAATTTGGAAAATGACCCAGAAAATCAATGCCCCACACATCAAAGACCTCAATAACTAGAATAGGGTTCAAAGACATCATATTTATATGGGAAATGGTTCCTAACTTATGGCAACGTCACAAGTAACACAGTAACGGTGGGTGTGTTTAAACAATGAAGGCCAGTAGAATCCATACTGCAATATCTTAGCAGCGGTTTTTTTAGTACTAAAATGATCCCCACAAGCATGATCATGACAAAAGGAAATAATACGAGACTGGTCACTCTCAGGTATACATCTGCTAATAATTTGTTATGGATAATACTTAAACATATAAGGATAATCCCAAAAGAAATGCTTAACCTCGTCTAAAAACCTAGAATGATCTTGTTTACCCCAATGTTGGGGTATTCGACCAGTAACAAGATAATTCATTATATTTGCATACCAAGGTAATCGGGAAACAAGTAAAAGTTGTTCATCAGAAAAATTATCCCTCACAGGAGGGGAATCATCAGGGGAATCAAAAACAAGCCTAGACAAGTGGTCCGCTACTACATTTTTTGCACCCTTTTTGTCTCTAATTTCTAGAAAAAATTCTTGTAACAAAAGGATCCATCTAATAAATCTAGGTTTAATATCCTTCTTGGACAGAAGATACTTCAAAGCAGCATGATCAATAAAGACTATGAGCTTATAACCTAAGAGATATGATCTAAACTTGTCTAAGGCAAAAACAATGGCTAAGAATTCCTTTTCTGTGGTGGTGTAGTTCATTTGGGCATCATTCAGAGTTTTTCTAGCATAGTAAATCACATGAAGTAATTTGTTTTCTCGTTGACCTAGCACAACACCAATCTCATAATATGAAGCATCACATATGATTTCAAAGGGTAGGTTCCATTTAGGTGCCTATACTATGGGGTGGTAGTGAGTAAAGTCTTAAGCTTCTCAAAAGCCTCTAAACAAGCATCATCAAAGACAAACTTAACATTTTTTGCAAGCAAATTACAAAGAGGTCTAGAAATCAAGCTAAAATATTTAATGAATCGACGATAAAAACCTGCATGCCCTAAGAATTACCTAATCTTTACGGTTTTCGGAACCTGTAAATTCATAATAAGGTCAACTTTGGCTTTGTCTACCTCTATACCCTTAGAAGATACGATATGCCCTAAAAAAATTTCTGATCGAACCATGAAATGATATTTCTCCCAATTAAGTACTAAATTCTTTTCCTTACATCTAGTCAACACTAATGTCAAATGATGCAAGCACTCATGAACCAAACACTGAAAAATCATCCATAAAGACCTCTAAAAACCGTTCTACCATGTCAGAAAATATGCTCATCATGCAACGCTGAAAAGTAGCGGGTGCATTACACAACCCGAAAGCCATGCGTATATACGTAAAGGTACCAAAGGGACAGGTAAAGGTAGTTTTCTCTTGGTCTTCTGGGGCAATAACAATCTGATTATAACCAGAGTATCCATCAAACAAGCAATAATAACTATGTCCAGATAATCGCTCTAGCATTTGGTCGATGAAAGGAAGGGGAAAGTGGTCCTTCCTTGTGACCTTGTTCAATTTTCTATAGTCAATATAAACACGCCACCTCGTGGTCACTCGGGTTGGAATTAACTCATTGTTTTCATTCTGGACTACAATGATACCTGATTTCTTGGGAATAACCTGAACGGGGCTGCCCCACTTACTGTATGAAATGGGGTAGATAATACCTGCATCTAACAACTTAAACACCTCAGTTTGAACTAATTCTTTCATGTTAGGGTTCAGTCGATGTTGCATCTCCCTAGAAGGTTTGGTGTCGTCCTCTAAATGAATCTGATGCATACAAACAATAGGACTTATACCCTTAATATCTGCTAAGGTCCACCCTAAATCTTCCTTGTTGTCTTGAAGTACGGTCACTAGCCTACTTTCCTGATCATTATCCAATTCGGATGCTACAATTACATGCAAAGTCTCAGATGGGCCTAAAAACACATATTTCAGAGTATCTGGCAATTATTTAAGGTCCAACTTATGAGGCTCTTCTAAAGAAGGAATTAAGGTAGAATTAGAAACTGGTAGTGGTTCGAACTTAGATTTTCATCTATTAGTATCTAACACAGGGGTAGAGTCTAACAGAGCATTCACTTGATCAAGGGTGCTAACATCGCCGAAATCTAAGCCAAAATAGGTTAAACAACTCTCTAATGTATCTTCAGATAAAATGTTTGGCAATGACTCATGAACTAATGTTCTTATCATGTACATCTCTTCAATGCACGTGTCATCTAGATCAGGGGGTTGCTTCCTAATATTGAAAACATTCATCTCAATAGTCAATATTACCAAAAGATAAATTCATAATACCATTTCGACAGTTAATGATCGTATTAGATGTAGCTAAAAATGAGCGACCTAATATCACGGGTATCTGGTTTTTTGGGTTAGGAACATGCTGGGTATCTAGGATAACAAAATCCACAGGATAGGTAAACCTATCAACCTCAATAAGAACATCTTCGACAATACCACGAGGAATTTTCACAGACCTATCAGCTAACTGAAGTGTTATCTGGGTAGGTTTTAAGTCACCAAGTCCTAGATGGAGGTACACATGGTACGGAAGTAAGTTCACACTAGCTCCTAAGTCAAGTAACACTTTCTCTACACGGTAGTTACCTATTGTACAAGAAATGGTAGGGGAACCTGAGTCTTTGTACTTATGAGTTGTGTTGTTCTGGATAATTAAACTCACATGACTAGGTATAAAGGCTTTTTTCTGTACACTAAGCTTTCGTTTTCGCGTATAAAGATCCTTAAGGAACTTGGCATAAGTAGGAATCTGCCTAATTGCATCTAATAAAGGAAGATTGATGTTAACTTGCTTAAAAATCTCCAATATATCATTAAAGTTGGATTCCTTCCTAGTTGATACTAGAAGTTGTGGGAATGGGGCTTTGGACCCAAAATCGGGCTCAGCGGGAACCACATTGGATTCTTTAGAGGTTTTATCAGTCTCTTCATCTACACGCTCAGAAGGGTGAACTACAGCATGTTCACTATCGGGCAAGGTTACCTTATTGTCTACCACTCTTCTACTCCTAAGGGTTTTAATTGAATTCATATGATTTGATGATTTCTCACCAGAATGTAACTCATAAACTCCTCTAGGGTTGGGTTGTGGTTGACTAGGGAACTTGCCCTTTTCTCTTTCTCTCAAAGACTCAGCGATTTGACCAACCTGGTTTTCTAAATTGGAAATAGCCTGACTGTTAGCCTGAATAATCTTTTTAATTTCTCGTAAACTTTGATTGAAAGGCTGCTGAAAATCTTTAGTGTTCTGAGTTAATGAGGCGACAGACTCTGCTAAACTCATGATCGTCTTCCCTAACGGATTCTGAAATTGTGTTGGTCCAGAAGGATTCTTAGTATAACCAAAACCTAGGGAACCTGAGGGTTACTAGACTGACCTTGATTTTGTCCCTTAGACCAAGAAAGTTTTGGATGGTTTCTCCAACCAGGGTTATAGGTTTCGGAATATGGATCAAACTTCTGACTGTTATCATATCTAGTGTTATTGTAAAGAGCATGGGATTGCTCTTCAATAATTTGTCCTTACCAAAATAACTTGGTCTTATTCCACAACTAGATTGACTCAATTATAAGGCTTTTAACCTTTTTGTTATAGCTTCAATTTTGGCATCTGATTCAAGAATTCCATTTAACTTATTGACATTACCTATGCTCAGTAAAAAATTCTACGGGGTTCCTTACTACATTCCTATTGCTGGGTCTTTTTGGAAATTTTATTCAAAAATGTCATTGCCTCATCAACAGTTTGAATATCAAAACTCCATAAACGCAATGACTTGACCATGGTCGTCGTTGGATAATCTAGGCCTTCATAAAGGATCTGGACTAGTCTAACCTTCTCTAAACCGTGATTGGGACATTATATCAATAAATCGTTGAACCTTTCCAAATACCTATACAAAGATTCTCCCTCTTGCTGCATAAATGTGGAAATCTCGTGCCTAATAGATGATGTGTTGTGCCTAGGGAAAAATTTAGATAAAAAGGCAGCAGTAAGCTGTTCATATATTTCGATGGATTCAGATGGCAAACTATATAACCAAGATTTGGCCTTTTATCTCAGGGAAAAAAGAAATAACCTAAGTTTCAAAGCTTCATCATACATGTTGTGAATTCTTAGGGTACTATATATTTCTTCAAATTCCCTAATGTGAAAGTAGGGGTTTTCATTTTCTTTTCCTAAGAAGATTGGAAGCATCCGTATGGTCCCAGGTTTTAACTCATAGTTTGCTTGAGTTTCAGCTAACTTGATACATGATGGACGAGAAGTCCTAGTGGGATTCAACAAATCTTTTAAAGTTGTCATTTCTGGCACAGCTGGAAAAATATGAATAACTTCCTTATTAAGAGACAGATTCTCAAAACTAAAGTTTCAAAAAATAGGGCTCTCAAAAGAAGAGTTTCCTAATTCTCAATTTCAAAAATAGAGTTTCTATTCTCGTCACTGATCAAACGACCAATAGAATCTCTTCTCAGACACGCTCACTCAATGCTTTAGGCGTCCTAGGCATGCAATTAAATAACTCCTACTTGGAAAGGATTCTAAACAAACACAAACAAGGCCGACTCAACCAAATCAAACCTATTGAATTTAGCAAACAAAAAGCATGATGGCTCCACTTAGATTGTTTTCCTAACCAGCTTTTATTCTTCCAAAAGGCAACTAGTTACAGTTTTAGTGAATCTCTTAGAAAGATCCGAATTAGATTAAGTCGAATAGAAACAGGATAATCTCTAAGGAGCTTTGATAACCCTTCCTCTTTGGCAACGTTTCCTTGGGTTACAAGGCGGCTCGAATCAACTTAAAATAATCTTCCTGAACTTTAGGTTAAGCTAACAGAGTAACCAATACAGTCCTTTTGAATAACTTTCCAATAAGCTCAATACCCTATCGGTCTTCTTTCTAGTCAAATTTTTAAGGATTAGGTTCGCGTTAAGTAACGTGTTCCTAAGGCGGGCAAGAAGGAAATGATGATGAAATCCGAGTCCTTATCTTATATGGCTAGTCCTTGCCCTTTACTAGAAAATAAATCCGTATTCAGTTCCTCAACATATATGCATTACGAAGGAATACATAAAACCCACTGACAGGGGATTCATGGGTGGTTAGAGTCTTACCTCCCATTCCAGACGGGCGATGAACCGCTGAAGTCGACTCAGGCCACCGACTCTTATGTCAGTGTACGAACCCAAGGGGCAGAGACAATATCGTAATTGTCGTCCTTCCTTGTGCAGTTTATATTTAATTACCCTTCCGTAAGTTTTAAAAATAATAATAATATTCAAAAGTTCAAAGTTCAAAATAAGAAAAAAACAGAAGAAAAAAAAAACATAAAATAATTACAAAAATAATAAGAATTTCCTAATAAAATTTTCTAAAAATAAAAATAAAAACCCTAAAAAAAATTAAAAAAATGTAACTAAAAAAAGATCTTGTTTTCTTTTTCCGTTCTTTTCGATTTACCCTTGACTACAAGTATTTAATCAATTAATATAATCTTTGGCTCCAATTTCTTTTTGATCCAAAACCTGTAATACAAAGAAAAATACCCAAAAACGTAAAATAGAACAAAAATAAAAAATAAAAATCTAACTAAACTAATTAACCTAAAAAAAACAACTAAAAACAAGTTTGCGTCGGCGGCGCCAAAAACTGATTGTTTTGTGATAGTGGTAAGAAAAGTTCGTTCAAGACTTGTGAAGATTTGGATTTAAACCTATTATCTAAGAATAAAAATAGCAAAACTCAAATAAAATTGATAACAAGATTGAGAGAAAACTGAGGCTAAGATTCCACTATTTTCTAATTTTTAAAGTGATTTAATTCAATGATTAAAATTATGCAATTCTTACGTTTAATTTGATTCTAAAATATTGCAACAAGTAGATTTTCAAAATAACAATTGTATAATGAAAGCATGGAACATCAAAAACCTAGGCCAAGCATGTACCATCAAAAGAAATGAAAATTGTTTAATAAAAATCATCAAATCAATTTTTAACCAAGGCAAATAATCATAAAAGAATTGTATAAATTAATCAAATAAATATTACCACGTAATTTTTGGAAAAATAGCTTCCTCCGTCGCTCCGGAAATGGGGTTTAGCTCCTCATATTAATCACTTGCTCAAAATTATGGTTCATGGCTCAAAGTGTTTACAAATGATAAAAAAAGAGAAAAATAAAGAAAACAGTGAGTGAGTTTGCAACGTTTATAGGCTTTACAGACTCACTGTTACAAAGAAAGGCTAAAGATAAACATTATAGATGCTAAAAATATCCGTTGCATATGGGTTGAAGAAACCGTTGCAGCTGAAGATAAATATTGCAAAGACGAAGATATCTGTTGCAAATGGATGAAGAAACTGTGGTTGGTAGGTTGAAGGAATCGTTTCTGATCCTCTGTTCTTGATGCATCAGCAACAACAGACTTTTCTGGATTGATTTCTCTGCCTCCTCTTCGTCTCCTAAGCTCTCCCTAAACTCTCTATCCCCTTTCTGGCTCGAACCCATCCTATTTATACGTCACACACAACTAAATCTTCACAGAATCTTCTCAATTAACAGAAAATAATACTCGGGTATATATTTTTTTTAATTCTCGTGATCTGATTTGATCTCGATCTTTTCTTCTCTGTTGATTTGGTTTCCTTTTCTTACGTTGTTTCCTTACCTCACAGATTATCTTTTATCTCACAGCAAAGCTCAAGATTTCCTTTCCTGATTTTTTTTCCGGAGAGTAACTAATCAACAATTGTCATGATTCCGTTTTGATTTTGTGGTCTTCCAATCGTATAAAAACTCTCCATGATAATGACAAGATAATATCTTGTTTTAATAACAAAAAAGATCTCTAAAACCACGCTTTTGATTCACGCAGTTAAGAAGAAACATCTTCCTGCCAAAATGTTGTTTAAATCGTGAAGAAGAAGGGGGTGCCCCTATCCACTGCGCGGGTGCCTTTATTAATTCTAGGTGCCTTTATCAATTCTGGGTGCTTTATAACTTTTTAAGCCCGTTTTTCCACAAGAGTTTATTCTTCAAAAATACATACAAACACATAAAATAACACAATTAGTACACAACCGAGCATTATCAATATAAAGAATTGAGACAAATCGGACACAAAAAAGTGTCTATCAACAATGTGGGAACACACCACGACAATTCCTGTCGTTCCCTTAGGAAATCTTTTTCCATACCTCCCCCTAATGACGGGAAGGTTGTCTCATCAAAGTGACAATCCGCAAATCTAGCGGTAAAGAGATCGCCTGTCGAAGGTTCTAAGTAGCGGATAATTGTTGGGGATTCATATCCAACACAAATACCTATTCGTCTTTGTGGACCCATCTTAGTACGTTGTGGGGGAGTAATAGTCACGTATAAGGCACAACCAAATATGTGTAAATGTGAAATATCAGGCTCATATCCAGTTACCAACTGGGACGTAGAAAATGGTTGGCTAATAGTGGGTCAAAAGCGAATAAGTAATGTTGCATGCAATATGGCGTACCCTCAGGCAGTAATAGGCAGGTTGGAACGCATAACCAATGCCCTAGCTATCATATGTAACCTTTTGATAGTATCTTATGCGAGACCATTTTGACTGTGTATATGGGGTACGAGATGCTCTACATCAATTCCATTAGACGTACAGAAATCATTAAATCCTTTAGATGTAAATTCTCCATCATTATCAAGTATGATGGACTTGATACGATGATAGGGTGGTGAGACCTTAATCGTATAATTTGTGTTAGGAGCTTTGCGAAAACAACATTTCTTGCGGACAACAATTCAACGTGTGACCAACGGGTCGAAGCATCAACCAGAACCATAAAATACCTGAATGGTCCGCATTCTGGATGTATAGGTCAACAAATATCACCTTGTATTCTTTGTAAAAAAATGGAATATTTTGTTTTGTATCTTTAACATAAGATAGTCTCGATCATGTCTTTGCTAAAGTGCAAGCTTTTCAAAATGAGTGACGTGCCTTCGACAAGGAAAACGAAGAAGAATGGGATATAGGGTTCACTTCAATTACTTTGGAAGACGAAGTTTTAGCTTCTCTTACTTTAGAAGGCAAAGATTGTGCATCAGTTACTTTAGAAAGCACATTGTTACTCCGCATTGTAACAACCTTTTGTCCCATTTTTTTTTCATTCAAAAGAAGGGATATTCGTGTGAGTTCTTTAAAACACGGATCATCATATCACAACCTGGGTTCCCTAGTCGATCATGACAAAGCTTGTATAAGCCACTGACTAACAACTCATCGTTGGTCACAACATGGGATTCTATGATCCTAATAGTGGTGATGTACAATCCACTAGAGTGACTCATTAGTTTCTCTAAGATGCGCTTCCTTCCACATTCAGTAGAGGTCACGTATATGTACTCAATTCCATTCACACAGTGAGTTTCCAAGTGATAACCATTTGCATGGATATCCTTGAAACTTAACAAAGTGCGGTTAGCTCTTGGTGCATGTAGAGCTTCTGTGACTTTAATCATTGTGCCATTTGGCAACAAAAAATTGAGCAGTACTTGCCCAATTATTACTTATGATGATCCAATCATCGTAGTCACAGATGTATTATAAGGAGTGAACTCACAAATAATTGTGCATTTCTTAGGATAGTGTGGGTGGTTGCACTATCATCTAAACATTCAATTTCTCCTTGAGACATTCCTACAAGTACATTAGCTAGGAATGTTATAAAACAAACAAACAATTTATCTCATTACATTAGAATCCTACTCTAAAATTGCGTCCTTTCCATTCTAATATACATGCTAAATAATAGATTATCATAAACAAAGTAAAATTTTATACAACACAGTAGAAAATTAGTATTGATGGATAATCTATACAGATAACTCAAGCATAGTTAGAACATGTTTAGCAACGGTAACACCTACTCAAAACATTAAACAAACAGTAATGCAAGGTAACATAAAGTACTTCAAAGTATCTACCAAATTATTTAAGGACAAAGTCTACTAAGTCATCAAACAAGAAACTAGATGTTTAGGCCCATGCAAAGTTGGGTGCATCCATTGATGGGGAAAAGTCCTTGTTTCCCTAGAACTTTGTGATTGTTAGATTTACGGCAGGGGTATGATCATTTTCTTTCATATAGTGAGCCTCATGTTCGAGAGTTACCCAATACTTTTTGTAGCTCGCAGCTACATTGGTACTAACCTTACAGTGTTTGTACCAATACCCGATAAATCCACACCTAAAACAAGGCGCGTTTTCATTTGCGGCCCTTTTATTAGTGGGATTGACATTAAAAGCGTACAATCATAGTGTCGAACCCTTATGTCCTCTTCCACGGGAGGTATTATCTCCACGTGAGTATGGATCACGGGGATATAAATCAGAGTATCGAACCCACTTTCCTTTGGGATTCTTTCCTCTATGAACCTTGCCATGGTTAGCTTCGGGAATTTTCATTTTCCCCAGAACTCTGACATTATTATTGACAAGAATCTCATTATTATGGTGATCAAGTCCTTCTGAGTCCATGATTATGGAATTTTGGTATCATTTTTTTAGACCAAATTTCTTTATGGCCAGGCTTGGACGCATAAACCAAA
Source organism: Papaver californicum (assembly GCA_023531435.1). Taxonomy (NCBI): domain Eukaryota; kingdom Viridiplantae; phylum Streptophyta; class Magnoliopsida; order Ranunculales; family Papaveraceae; genus Papaver; species Papaver californicum. The sequence continues at coordinate 768,485 of JAJJMC010011023.1, read as the reverse complement.
TTTCTTTATGGTTGTATATGTGATATGAATGTCATAGTCTGATTTTTGTCATATTCCCGAAACGACTTATGAGGGTATCCCATAAACAAAGTAAGAGATATCAATATGCTCAAGTCCTTCTGAGTCCATAAATATGACAAATTTTGATGCCATATTTTGAGACCAAATTACTTTATGGCCAGCAGTGGACACATAAATCAAATTCCTTTATGGTTGTGTAGGTAACACATATGTCATTTTCTGATTTCTGATCATAACCCATTCCATAAAATTAATTAACCAAATTTCTTTATGGTTTCTACAAGGCCAAACCGTTTGCTAACCAAATTTCTTTATGGTTTCTACAAGGGCAAACCGTTTGCTAACTAAATTTCTTTATGTTTGAAATTTTATTTTTGTAAATATTTTGGTAATAAGGTTGACTAATGGTCAACTGAAAACAGGCCCATTAGAAAAAATAAACTACAAACCCGTGTACAATTTACATGCGTATAATTATTAGTATATAGGTCATAATTCGTTTGCATATTTAGTATCAAACCATTTACGGGACAAATATTTTAAAAACGGTTTTTGGTTCATATTTGTGACATGCATAAAATAAAAATAAAATAAGCACTACAACATGCATATATACACATAGTTATTTTTTATTTGGTCATAACAATGGTGGGGAAATAACATAGATATACATAATGAATATTTGATAAATTATTTTGGTGTTAATATTATCAACATGCATTAAAAAAATATATTTAATATAAACGTGGAGTATATTTAGTTTTTTTAAAAAATATATATATATTATATGGTAAATCATTTAAGTGCTAATCATAGTATTTGGTGAAAAATAACATATACATATACTGATATACATGCATAGTTAGTAATACAATATTTATGACATGCTTTTAAAAAAAACATAATTTACATACATATACATCATAGATGTAATATATTGTCTTACTAGTAGAATGACATGATATCTTTCTTTCTTTAAGAAAAAATAAGTAGATGAATTTCTTAACAAATCAAAAAGAGTGAATTAGATTTACCTTCTTTTAGAAAATCCTATTTAGTTTAAGGATCAAACCAATAATTTTTTATTTATTTTTTATGTTGTGAAGGATTAATGCTCAATTGGTAAGCAAAATGCTGATAACGTGTGCTGTGAACAAAATAGGCAAAGCTATATTGGAGACAAACATAAAAGAGAAAAAACAAAAATAGAGGAGAAGAAGAATTCATATGTATTATTTCTTGTCTACTTCTTCCTTAATATACACAAGATAAGAAAGAGATGGAGTTACATGTGTTGGTAGTAGAAGAAGAACTACACCATGTGTCAAGCATGAAGAGACAACCACATACACAATAACACCTAAAGTGGTCATCCACTTAAGGACAAGTTTACTACACCAAAATCACCTCTTTTTTTTTTAATTTTCCAAACTCATAAGAATTTTATTGCCAAGAGTGAATCGAATTACAACCAAAAAAATTCGACAGAACTCATAGCCCAAGTGGCTTAACCTATACAGCACTCATCTAGATCTAAAATAGGACTGATCTAACTGTCTCCTTTTAAAGCTTTAGAGATTAAGATGCAAGGATTACATGTAAGAAAGGTCAAATTCAGGTGTATCATGTTAATTTCAGTGGAACACTATGCGCCATTGATTTAGGGCCATAAATGAGCTGATACTTCTAAGCTCACTCGAGTTAAGCTATGCATTGAAGCCACGGTTTATTAACTAAAAATCTCATGTTTTCTCAAACTATAAAAGATCCTCCTGTCCTGTTTGCAGTAAGAAAACAACAAAATAATTGGGAGGAATTTTGCTCCCATTAACCTTCATACAAGAATTCTTTCAAGTACTACTACAACTGAACTTTCGGCAGTTATAGTTCACCAGTTGGCCATTGCTATAATTATTATCATCCAAAACACTAACATAAGGGGTGGGTTGGGGGGTTGGAAATACAAAAAGAAGAGAACATTTTCTAAGAAATGTGACGGACTCAGCAAGCTGCCCTAGGAATAAGACTAGCATCACACCCAAAAACAAAGGGGAAAAAAACAATATGAAGAAAAACTACTACACATAAGCCAATAGAAAGAAGGCAAATACCGATAGATAGTGTTTGGTGCGAGGAGGTGGAATCAGCAGGTTCAAAGCAAAGAAGATAGAAGAACATATTCTCTTGCCTTAATAGGTGTAACCTTTAACGAACATTCCTTTCTTAGCTTCCTCATTTTCGCCTGCAGCAGAGTACCTGCCGAGCTGAGCAAGGGAATTGGCTTTAGCTCGGATGAGTAGTGCTTTCTGTGCAGCTTCGATATTCTCGGGACGTCCTTGCCATGCCTTCAGCACAGAGTTCTGAAGTGCGCGTGCATATGAGAACGACATGTGCCATGGGTTAGGGCTTTGGTTCATTGCATTCAAGTTTAGGGTTGCTTCAACTTCAGACTGTCCACCAGATAAGAACATAATTCCAGGAACAGAAGGAGGCACTCTCCTCCTAAGCATTGTGAGGGTGTTTTTGGCAACGGTGTCTGGGGAAGCCTTATTTTTGTGTTCGGCACCTGGGGTTACCATGCTGGGTTTAAGCAAAATGCCTTCAAACACAACATTGTTTTGTGCCAAGTAATAGAACACTTCTGCCCACACCTGCTCGGCTACCTCCAATGACCTTTCAATAGGGTGGTCTCCGTCGAGTAGAATTTCAGGTTCTACTATTGGCACCAAACCATTATCCTGCACCATGTTTTTGGGTTAATTCCAACATTGATGAAACAAAATCCGCACAGCTAAAAGTTCAAAATTAATCACAGCCTCCATACTACCTAAACTTTTCTTATTAGAGGAAGATCAATTATACCTGAGCAATTGCAGCATAACGAGCAAGTCCCCATGCGGCTTCTTTAACAGCTAGTGCAGAAGGGCCACAAGGAATACTAACCACTGTCCTCCTGAAAGTTTTCAATATGTCGGTTAAATGAAATGTGATGGAATAAACGGAATAAGAATCATACAGAAGATTTTAACTGATAAACATGCACATATCACTCATCCAAAAGTATATAGAGCAGAGGGTTCAGGCACTCAAATATATATTGCAATTATATAACAGAAAAAAAAGAGGTAAAACTAGATACTTAACTAACTATAATAACAGACAATGTACGGAATAAGGAATCTATGGAAGGAAAAAGATTGTAGCTGTAACATACTAACATGCAAAACATGTGTAAGCATGACCTAGAATGGCTTGAGACTCACCACTTTGCAAAACGAGCTCCTTGCTTGTAGTATTCAGCACATCGTGAAGCCAGTCCATCCAAACCTTGGCACCAGGACTCATTGTTGGATCCAGGTAGAGGAACCAAACCCTTCAAATGACAACAAATGAGATATTAATATCACAGGTACAATTGAACCTAGGCACATGCCAGTGGGTAATTAGTAAAGACAGTCACTAAGCAGCACAGTAATATGTTATAATATGGTTTTCACCTTATCCACTTTGATTCCAGGCATAATTTTGGCTTCACGCATGACATCTACAAATGACTTTCCATCTGTTGTTGACTGGTATAGAGTTTCCTCGAAGAGAATGGAACCAGAGATGTACTCGCCTAGACCAGGAGTTGTCAGTAAAAGTTGTCTATACGCCTGTCTGTTGGGTTCTGTATTGTCCAACCCAATTGATGCAAGTCTCTTCCCGACTGTTGCACTAGACTCATCAATGGCAAGAATACCGCGTCCAGGAGAAGCAATGGTTTTCTGAACATAAGATGGAAAAGAATAAATAAATTAAAAACAATACATTCCCTCACTGAAATGACAACAAAAAAATGAAATTTTACCACACTTGTACAGAATGTAAAGACCAAGACATCCTAGCTTTCCACCATTAGATCGATGGTTGCCTCACTTCAATTATACTCACTACGGTTAACTTCAGTCAGAATAATGATGTAATTCTTTAATATCACTGTTAGGGTATGGATTGACATAAAACGTATTCACAAAGGAAAATCTGGGTAACTGATCTAAAAAACAAAAGAATGAAAGGAATATATCTAATACCAACAAACAAAAAAACTCACGGGGTAATTCTAATTTACTCAATTATCCATTCCACTGATCTGTCAATATTCCGAACACACCGAATCTAGGTTTCTAAGACGGGGGAAATTCAACGATCTAGATCATACAAACTAAAATTCAAACCCTAGCTCAAATCTAAGCCAACATCATTAAAAATGAAAATCAGATGAGATCATAAACCCCCAGGGCATAAACAACCCAAAACACAGATCAGATCAGTTAAACGATAGTAAATATTAACGAATACAAATAAAGAATTTACTTACAGCGGTTTGAACGAGTTCATCAGTGTAAGAACCAGCTCGGATCGGCATAGAAACTCGGCGTGCAGAACGAGAAAATAATGATCCATTATTTTTTTGATGGAAAGATTGTTGTCCGATCCATTGTGATGACGATGCGTTTAACTTAACCAAACTCATAGACGCCATTACTGAAAGGATTATTTTACTTTCTCTTTCGCTCTGTTTATTTTCTTCTTCTTTTTAGGTCGAAAGAGTTTGCACGTACAGCTCTCTCTCTTTATTTCTTCTTCCTTTTTAAATGGCGGAAGTTTCTGAAAAGTTAGTTCTTTCTCGTTGAGTCCGTCACAGTTAGCCAAGACAGCATGTACGACCGAAGTGGATTAGCTGTTTACACACGTAGTAAGGTAGGTTAATGAGACCCTAGTTAATATGTTGGGATGTTTCTGGTACTAAGCTGTAGTTATTGGGTACTGTGAGTATTGAACTGTTATCAGCAGGGGTCGGTTTCATCTACCACGTTTAATGAGGTTACTGGTGGCAAGAGTGAATATCAAGAACAACTTGGGTTGGTAGGTAGTATAAGGAGAGTATCAGCCATCAGGACTCGACAATTGTCCTTTCATAGATACCAAGAAACACAGCCTTGTTGGACACCAACGATTTCCGTGTTTACTTTGCTATCAATTTTATTTTATTTTTTTTCATTTTCGTCATGAGCGGTAGAGTGTTAATAAAGAAAAAAAATGATACTTATTCACTAGTCCAAAACTTGAAATTCATTAACCAAAGATTCAATTGTGTTGTCAAGTGGCTCAGCAAATGCATTAACCCGACAATGATGTAACATTTAGCAAAGACAAGTGATACCATTGGCATATGTAATATTAATGGTGCAATATTACAAGCTGCGGATTTTATAATCGGCCGAACTCAAGAAAAGAATTAAAGATATAAAATAGGTTATGTAATGACCTATGTGCTAGTCAAAGGCGTGAACAAAGTCTGAATAATGTGAGAAGGATAATGATACATGTCAAACACGTCATCGTAGTCGGTTATGCGGGCAAGTAAAGTGCATGATACTTGGAGCAAGTTGACCAACGTTTGGATGGTTGTTGGCATGGACTTACTTTATCTCAAACGTCTTAAAGAGTAGGGTTTATGGTCTGGTCAGTTCCAATAAATGGCAGCATAAGAAAGACTCCAAAGAGGCGGTCATGATACAGTTATGTGCAATTGAAGGCTTTATACATTTGGTTGGATATGGGACGAGTTGGGATATTTATAAAGCATTTTATAACTGTAAGAGAAGTTACTTAACCACTTAGGACATGTGTGGCATCATTGGATGAAGCTGGAAAAGGCATAGTGGTTGAAAACACCTTTAGTTGGTTATGGAACTACTCCTTGGACATATGGATGTCCAAGGCTTGTGCATACAATTACGCATGGTTTTAGTCATTAACTACTATATAAATAATGCTAGAAAATTTGTAAATCAGTAGGCTAGGCTTTGAGAAAGTTAGTCTCAAGTTAGAGAGAGTTAGACATCAATATGAAAGTGAACGGCCTATGAACTCTTGTTTGGAAAATTTTGTAAACTTCCTTTGATGCAATAAAAGAGAGTGTTGCATAATATATTTTATGTTTATTACGGTGATAAACTTATATGAGTTAGTAGCATGAGAGACTTTCAATGCAGTATGGGATGCATTACAAAATAAAGAAAAAAAAAAGACTTCCTTTGTTAAATGCCTAAATAGTTAGGTGCCTAAATAGTTAAGTATTTATGGGTGAGATGAATTCATTGAACCACGGTATTGCCAGTCATGGCCCGATAGAAATTAAAATCCGTAAATTGGGGTTGTGGCAGTCGGGTATCAGAGATGTATTTAGTACATAGTTCGAGCATTAGATTCGAAAGTGTTGTTATGATCGGCAAATATCCTAACAAGTTTTTCCCTCATTGTTAAACAACGTACTATTAGTATCTTATTTTTATTTTACATCAAAGTAGAGAAAAATCTAAGGGTTTTTTTCTTTCAATTATTTGTCTTTTAGCATTAATAGTTTGGACCAAATTTAGTTTTTGAATTGTAATATCGAACTTCAGGTTCCTAGCATGTGAAATATTATTTCCTTATTGTTCATGAATAATATTAGAGCACTGCTCGGTTGAACCCACCAAGATTTGGCATGTCAAATTTTGTTCTAAAATTCACTGCCTGAATTGCTTATTAAAGTGAACTTCATTAGGTTAGACTTAAGACAAAGAAATGTTGATATAACCCCTGGTTACTCGTTGAAAACCTGAAGACGTATTGAAGAGCAAACGAAGACATCATATTTCGGATCGAGGTTAATTACTATTGACTTGACTTGTTTAATTTATATCACGTTCTTACAGTCGTATTCATTGAAAACATAACATGCAAAATATTTTTTATATAACTTTAGTATTTAGATAAGTTGGTAATTATCTATGTTTAAAGTATCAAGGGGAAGGATATACATTAGTTGTTTCTACAACTTAGCATATGGAGTTATGAAGGATAGTTTCTATACTTTCGAGATTTCGACATAACCCTAATAAGATGCTTTTTATTATTTACTGTTGAACTTTTAGCTTGAAATCCGTGCTTTGAAAACATTGTATAAACCAATTTCTTAGATATGTATTAAATGTAGTTTGAACTCGAATTAAGTTTCGTTTTCAAATAAGGATTGTAGGATCCATCTAAGGACTGATCCCATTTCAGGACCGATCCTGTAACCGATCCTCAATTGATTTTGGCATATGTATTCCAATTGTCTATTTACTTGCCTAATAAATTTCGATGTTGACATAAGTCGGAATAAGAAAGTTCACATGTTAGGGAATATTAAACACATATTTAACTCTAATATTTTATTATTTATATTTATTCCTTTGATACTCAAGGCTAGATCCTGATTAATATCTGATATTGATTTTTGATACCATTATTGGAATTGATATTAAGTGTTCTTTTCTTTCCCAAAATATTGCACATAACTAGTTAACTAATTTAGCCAAATACATGTATTTGCAACTAGCTAAATATGGTTGTTATAATAGTAGGATATCTCAGATATTAATATTGGAAAATATTATTGATTATATATTTTGGAAACAATTTTTTGTACTTATTTCAAATGAGTAATACATGTTACGAGCAAATAATATCAAGAATAAATTTAATTTCAGAAATGTATTAATTGCATATCTTTGAGAATTTCAAAATGGATTTACTTGTTTTCCAAACAAGCCCTAGTCATAACATTATCAAGAGTGGAGTCTTAGAAAATCATACCGGAACACACCTGATACAAATATGAGGTTATTGTCAGTAGCAAGTCTCTGATTCAATTTGGACAAAAGCATGATTAATTAGTTTTAAGCCTTCTTTTGGATCAAAGAGCACTAGTTGTACCTTTGTTGGAACCAAATTTTGTATTTAGTTTTTGTTGTTTATTACTCCCTCTGTTTCAAAATTTTCGCCCTTTATACTATTATTGTCTGTTTCAAAATTATGTCAAACTTCTGTTTATTGTCATATTTTTTCAATAAAATTTCAAATATACCCTTATTATTTTTCATTATAAATCCATGTTATATGGAAATCAATATATAATCATAAAAAATATATGTTTAAATAGAAACAAATATGGTTGTTATCTTTCTCTTTCATTTCCTATTTGTTTACATAGAAACAAATGAAAATCTTAAGTTTCCAAATTTTAGAATATCTTTTATTCTTTCTCTATCATTTCCTATTTAAAAAAGAATTAGGCAATTTCAAGTAATTTTTAGGGGTATTTTGTGTTACTCCCCTTCAAATATTGCTAATGAAGAAAACCTCCCCTAGATATCGAAAATTAGCAAAACTTCCCATCGTTACTTTTTCCATCCAATTTCCAGTTAGCTGAGTAAGCACTATTGTACACGTGGCAATTTAAAAAAAAAAAACTCCCTAAAATACCCTCTTTCTCATGGATAGCCTAAGTTTCCTCTTCTTCCATTTTCAACCACGATGGCTCCTTGCTGCTGCACTTCGATTCACCACCGGCTAATCATAGTTATAGTGGTCCCTAGCTTCACTTTAGAGAGAATTTTAAAGACCAAAGATAGCATAATGAGTTATAATGATCCATAACTTCATTTTTCTTTTACTACCACCATTAATGGTGTATAGTTTGCTGGTACTAATCTATTCAAATGGGTTAACTCGAAATAAAACAAGAGAAAATGTTATGTAAACAAAACCCATAAAAATATTAATCAAACAGTTAAACTTATGTATGATTTAATCAAAAATTTATACGAAATGTAACTGATTTTGCCCAAAAAAACAATCTCACAAAATTTATGCTCTAAACACAAACTGGGGTTATGGGTATGCTTGAAATAGGATATAAAGAGAACTCATTAAATTAGATTTAAGTTTGAATCATCTAATAGTTATATATATATATATACAAACATAGATACCTTTATTTAAGGAATACCCTTTTATCATATATTAATGTGAACAATTCAAAGTTTCATTGATCGATTGTGATGATAATGATGATGTTTCTTGATTAAAATTTCATGATCTTGATTTAATTTTTGCTTTATCCTAAAATTTGATAATGTCGCCATGAAAACATTTAGAGAATCCATTATCCCCCAATCTGATAAATAACTTGAAGAAATTGATGCCCTAATTTTTGAGTTTCAGAAACCCTAAACACATGAACTTTAGAGAGCTGGAAGAAAGAGAAGAAATATGAACATGTATTTTGTGTGTAGGGTATAATTAATTTGAGGAGAGATAAAGGAGATGCTATTGATGTTGGGTTTAGTTTATCTGAGTTTTTTTTTTGCCAATTAGATTTGACGATTAAGTTGCAATTCCCAACGAAGAAGATGAGGGTATTTTGGAGAATTATGAAAGTAATTTTTATATTTACCACGTGTATAGTAATGTTGACTCAACTAACTGGAAATTGGATGGAAAAAGTAACGATGAGAGGTTTTGCTAATTTTTGATATATAGGGGAGTGCTAATTAGCAATCTTTGAACGGGAGGTAACGCAAATATTATATTGTAAAAAAAATGGTAAATAAATAAGGGTAGTCTAGGAAATCCCATGGTCTCCTTAATATTTTGACTTAGTCAATGCGGACTAAAAATTTGAAATGGAGGGAGTACTTGTTATCGAACTAACACATATTTATCTTATATGTTAGTTCTTGTTTATTTCATGGTCATTCTCTTTTGATATAAGGTCACTCGAGAAATTTGAAGGTCAGACTATAACCGACTCAAGTGATTCAGAATTTATTAATAGAACTATTGATTTGTTCATGTTAACATACTCCGTTTTGCGAGACAAATCATACAATGGAATCAAGTGCAAGTTGTTACTTTTGAAGACTAAGAAGATTGAAGAATTTGAAGATTTAAAGACTGTGATATTTTGATCTTGGTGTGACTATATGCGAGCCTTGATTGTCTGGGGCTTAACAAGTTGTTTATTTAGATAAACATAAATCTTACGGACCTACGAGTGGTTTGTGATTTATCATAAACATAAATCTTTTAATCGAGTGTATTAGTTTTTAATCGACAATCTTGATTGATCTTGATCAATGAGTTTCAGATCCGGTATTATCTTGATATCTTAGATCTAAATGGAAGAGCCTTGACTCTGAGCTTAATCATTTATTATTTGTTGTGATTTGGTAGTGAGTGGTTATCAAACATGTTGTTCCTTTACTGTTTGAAAGACATCCTAAAGGAATTGGGTTGCAGAAGTCTTCACAACGGATCGTGATTGGCTCTTGACAACGGACTATGTTTAGGGATTCAGGTGCATCAGCCAGATTGGTTGTATGTGCAGGGATATTGTGGAAACTGAGTAACTAGGGATAGGCTATCATCTACTAAAATAATATATTAGAGTTTATCATATGTTTAAATATTATGTTGACGTTTGTGAACATTCCCAATCTAAATCGTGTACAACTCGATGTCTGCAGAAACCTGTGAAAATAACAAACATATCGCAAATGTAAAAACAAGTTAGAACTAGTCATGATCGGTCATGGGACCGATCCTTCCCACTAGGGTTTATTCCTGGGGTCAGTCATGTCCAGGGATTGGTTCTATTTCTAGAATCGATCATGGGATCGATCTTGAATCCTTTTTCGACTATGAAACAAGTTTCACAAGTTACTTCCTTAAAATATGTTTCTGAAATTGCTTTATAACATATTTATTAAGGTACGGATTTGCCCGGAAGTTCAACAGTTAAATAATAACAAGTTACCAATTAGTGAAATGTCGTAAACATGAAGTTTATAAACAAACTATACATCGTAACTCTATATATTTAAGTTGTTGAAACAACTATTGCATATCTTTCCTTTTGATATTTTCATCATAGTATTATGATTCATCACACTAACGTCATTGTAACCATTGAAGTCCATGGGCCTAACTAACCTCGGAAACCGGCTTACAAGGTTAGGATTGCCCAAGGCTTATAAACTGCAGGATCTTTATTTCCCATATTATGTGAGACTATTCTCAACACGCCTCCCTCAGGTGTAGCCTCGTTGGGTCTAACACGTGGAGATTAAATCGGGTGACGCGGAACACGTGCGGTCATATTAGACTCGTCACAAATAATCTGCTCTGACACCGTATTGAAGTCCATGGGCCTAACTAACCTCGAAAACCGGCTTACAAACTTCTTATAAACTACAAAATCTTTAGTTTCCCATACTATGTGGGACTATTCTCAACAGTGACAAACTTAACTTCGCATACAGTGGCGGAACTAAAATCCCAACAGAGGTGGGCTTGGTAAAAATCTACCTGGGCTTAAGCCTAATTTTTAGGCGTACTATTTAAAAAAAGATAAAATATGCTTATAAAAATAAGTTTTTTTGGGCTTTTCGGAGGGGTTAGATCCCGGGTAAGCCAGGCCCTGGTTCGCCCTGTTCACATGTTATGTTTTCAATGAATAAAAACTTGTAAGAACAATAGATGGAAATAGAACAAATCAAGTCTATAGTTACTAACCTCGAACTGAAGGATGACGTATTCGTTGTCTTCAATACATTAGTCTTTATGAGTAACTAGAGAAAATCTCAACATTTCTATGTTCCTAGTCTACCTAACGAAGTTAACTTTAGTGATCTACTCAAACGACTCGAGTTTTGGAACTAAACTTGACATATCAAAAGTTTGTGGGTTCAACCGAGCAATGCCCTAACACAGGTGTTTCATCAAAGGATGTTATAGTTGTATCCGAAACTGGTGTATCTTCAAAAATCCATCTCCCTAATTTTACCCAACATCAAGTGCAAATCAAAAAAGGGTTTCCCTTCTCCAATTTACCATAACTATGTTAATTATTTAGTTTTCGTGTCCGAGGCCATTGTGGTTACGTATCCGAGGTTTAAACTAGTACTTGAGCACCATCTTCATGTTGCTTATGATGATTTATGGAGAGTCATATAATGGGTACTTTCTCACTCTACATGACACGGTACTGAGAGCTGGTTGAACAACTATGTCGACTATTGTAGTGTTCATGGGTGGCGAAAGTTCAAGTGCTAACATCCCGCACAATATGGCTACGCAGCTGGCTCGAACTCAGTATGAAAAATAAGTGCCGTATGGTTTTCAGTGTTCTGGTGTTACTTTAATTTATCCTTACTCTTGGGATGGGATACCCATTGGTTTCAAGTGAGTCCGACTTTGTGCACCCCGCTTTAACCGGGTTGCACATTCCGTACTCATTTATTGGTGTTTTAAAAACGGAACTCAGTGATTATTGAGATCCTTATTTAGTTAAAAAAGTTAATTACTAAAAAAGCATATCATATTTTGATATGCATCTTTGTACAAGAGTGTAGGTGTTTATCTTCATCATTTACTAAAATATTTAACCTAAATAATTTGTTTGGATTTTTTAACAAAAAATATGTGGAATTAATATGTTCTTTTAAGAAGTACGATTCTGCAAGAATTGACGAAACTTCATGAATCACTAGATTGTTTAATTTGTTTCGGTGAATTCTATTTTTGATTTAGAAAAAAAGTGATGAGAATATATTTTACACAGAGTTTTGGATGAATACTCGTGATTCTCTTTTTTTCCCAGTAATATTGAAAGTAATGATGAAGAAGTGGGTTTAAGTTTGGAGTCTTCTAGCAACTAGATGACTGATGCAATAGTGGGAGGCCGACGAATGCGTACACCATATTTTGTTGTTAGAACATTTATGTATGTATATTATTGAAAACACAAAATACATAGCACTAAATAAAAAATAAAAAATAAAATAATAATAGTGAAGAAAATATTCTAAGAGAGATTGAGGATCAGTTTCATTGCCACATAAGCACCTAAATTCATCAATATAACAAGTAAGAGAGATCACTAATTAACCATGTAGTATTTTATAATAAAACGACGACTAACTGCTAATTTAGAATTTTACACCAATTTGTCCACTTTTCCACGTTTAGTAAGAAATACAACCCATGGCTACTAAGTTATTAAATTTTTAAAATTCATGAAGGGAAATTCCATCGTAATATTTTTTGTTATCTAATATATTTAACCTTGTTCTGGGTTGTATCAACGTGGACATGGACACAACAAGTTCCTAAAATTAGCAGGAAATAGACACGTTTATATATAATAATTAAATAATATTTATATTCATGACTATATGTTTGGATAATAATATAAAATATACTAACTATGCATATATAAACCTCAGAATTTAGCCATATTCTTGTTGTTGATATATTTCACGTCCAAAGTTAACTATGTTTGGACGCAATTGCTTTTGGGTATATATACACGTCAAAAGTAAGTAACAAACACAAAACACACATCCTGTTGAATCACATGGTCAGAAGACCAAGTCTGAGATAACTAAAGCCAGCTCAACCTGATAACTATGCCAACTCCTAGTCTTTAGGATTTCTTAACAGCTTGTTATATTATGTTATAGGATTTGCTTAGACTTTGTATCCTATGTAAACACTCTCTGCTATATAAGAGAGTTTAAGTTCACGTTAATAAACAAGTTGGAAAACAATAAAAAAACATCATAAATATTGTCTTCACTTGGTATCAGATCTCTAAAAGATCCAAAACCACGCACACATGGCTGCAAACACAACAACAATGCTTCAGCAACTACACATCAACCATATTATAAACATCAAACTCACAGAAACAAACTACCTACAATGGAAAACACAATTCAAACCCTTGTTAAAATGCTATAACCTGTCAGGTTATATTGATGGAAGTTTTGAATAACCTCCAAAATATCTACCAAACCAAACTGAGGTTAATCCTGAGTTTATAAAATTTGAAGAAAAGGACAACATCCTCATGGGTTGGCTCCTTTCATCCTTAACAGAAACAGTTATGACTGGTGTTGTTGGTCTTAACACATCTCAAGAAGTCTGGGAAGCACTTGAGGAACAGTTTGCTCCCAACAACCAGGCTCATCAGATGCATCTAAAAAAGGAGCTACATAACCTGCGCAAAGGTAATCTTTCTATGCATGAGTATATATCCAAAGAAAAAACTCTATTCAACTCATTAACTGCTTCTGGAGTCACAATAACAGAAGAAGATAAGAAACAATCAATCATGAATGGATTGAATCAGGATTATGATGCAATATTAACTTCATTAAGTACTATTGACAATCTAAGCACAAAAACGTTTTATGCACATCTCTTAACATATGATATGCGTCTGGAGCAACAACTAGCACTACTGCAGGAGCCCCTTGCTAATGTTGTATCACACAACAACTCTCGGTTCCAACCAAGGCAACCACAGAGAAGAAGCTTCAGTTCAAATTGTCAGGCTCAGACCAACAACTATGCTCCTGGAAGATATGAATCAACAGACCAATGACCGTGTCAGATTTACAAAAAGTCAGGACACATAGCAAAACGATGCTGGTTCAGATACAAAGAAGACCATGCACACCAACAAACCAATAAGCAAGCTTACATAACATTGCTTGGAAAATACACAAATGAAAACTGGGTAACAGATACAGGTGCTACTCATCACATAACTGCAGACATGAACAACCTTCACATTAAATATGAATATGATGGCACTGAAGAAGTCCATGTGGGAAATGGTAATGCTCTACCCATCTCAAACATTGATAAAGGTTTCTTCACTCATAATAATAGGGAATTTTACCTTAATAACATACTTCATGTCTCTTCTATAAAAGCTAATTTACTGTCAATGTCAAAACTTTGTGCTGACAATCATGTGTGCTTTGTTTTTCACTCAACCCACTTTATGGTAAAGAACCTGCACACCGGGAGAATTATTTTGCAAGGCAAGAATAGGAATGGACTCTATGTGCTCAAGGATATTCAAGACATCCAAAGGTCAAAACCAACTGCCTATCTTTCTGCATCAGTTCCCATCTGGCACCAGCGCCTAGGACACCTAATGTTACGCACAGTCTCTCGGTTCATCAAGAATTACTCACTACCTATCACCAATAAAGCATTTGAGTTTTGTCAGTCATGTCATGTTAGCAAAAGTTGCAAACTTCCTTTCATTGTTAGCAGTACAATAATAGACAATCCTTTAAGTCTAATTGTTTATGATCTCTGGGTTTCTCCAACTTTGTCTAGAAATGGCTATAAATACTATCTTCTGTTGATGGATGCATACTCTCATTATACCTGGGTTTACCCATTGGTAAGAAAATCTTATGCATTGCAAGTCTTTGTCCAATTCAAATTACAAATAGAAAATCAACTAAACAGAACTATCAAAGTATTTCAATCAGACAATGGTGGAGAATACAAAAATTCACAAACTTCTTGAATAACTCAGGTGTCATTCATATATTTTCATGTCCACACACTTCATCTCAAAATGGCTTAGCTGAACATAGGATTAAACATATTACTAAGTCAGGGCTAGCTCTACTATTCCATGAATCCATGCCAACATCTTACTGGTGTGATGCTTTTAAAACTGCTTGTTACCTAATCAACATATGTCCAGCTTCTCAAACTCAGATTAAAACACCACTAGAACTATTGTTTCACAAGACACCTGACTTCTCCTTCTTAAAAGTATTTAGCTGCCTTTGCTACCCAAGTCTCAGGTCCTACAATTCAAATAAGCTGCAGCCAAGATTCATTCCATGTGTCTTCATTGGCTATAGTGGGGCACATAAAGGCTACTTGTGCTTTCATTTACTGACAAAGAGACTATACATATCCAGGCATGTCAAGTTTGAAGAGATTTCATTTCCTTTCGAACCAAGCAGGAGGTTCAAACCGTGCAACAACTACCAGAGGTAAGCCCAACTACAAAAACTTTCACTTCTCCTTCATTTAAAGATACACTAAGACCTATCAAAACACATGGGTCACAGCAACTGTCAGTAAATAATCCCACCGTGTCTGCAACAACATCGACTGGTCCTAATCACACAACTTCAGCAGCAGTTACGCAACAATCTGAGCCCATTGATTCAACACCAACAATAACCCAACAAGTTCTACCTATACACCCCATGATGAAAGAGCCAAAACAGGTATCTCAAAAACCGTAAGTAAACTTTGTCTGAATGTTACAAAACACCCTCTTCAAACATCAGGTTATATGGCACTAACATGTTACAGCAAGGCCAGTCAGGATCCTTCCTGGCGTCACTCAATGGATGATGAATACAATGCTCACATCCGTAATGGCACATGGTCATTAGTTCCTTATATACATGGTATGAATATCATTGGATCAAAATGGGGTTTTCGGGTTAAACAAAATTATGATGGATCGGTTGCCAAATACAAATCCAGGTTAGTTGCTAAGGGATTTCACCAGCGGGAAGGTGTGGACTATGGTGAAACCTTCAGCTTATACCTAACTAATAATCCAGTCTTCCATGCTCGGACAAAGCACATCGAAATTGACTATCACTTTGTACGTGAAAGAGTTGCTGCGAAGGAACTTCAAGTTAGATTCATATCATCAAAGGACGAAGTAGCTGATATTTTCACTAAAGGACTGCCATCTCAGAGGTTCCAATACTTAAGAAGCAAGTTGAATATTCACCAGCTACCCTTCAACTTGAGAGGAAGTGTTGAATCACATGGTCAGAAGACCAAGTCTGAGATAACTAAAGCCAGCTCAACTTGATAACTATGCCAACTCCTAGTCTTTAGGATTTGTTAACATCTTGTTATATTCTGTTATAGGATTTGCTTAGACTTTGTATCCTATGTAAACACTCTCTGCTATATAAGAGAGTTTAAGTTCACGTTAATAAACAAGTTGGAAAACAATAGAAAGCATCATAAATATTGTCTTCACTCATCCAACATCTGTGCAAGGGTAGTTGTGGGAAAAAAAAATCAAATACAAAACCTAGAAAACTAATTGTCTCTGCTTCTTTTTCAGACAAACGCCTCTTTCTTTATTAACACCTAGTTTATTCCTCCCTCAGTTCACAGACTCATAATACAGAGATATACAACTTTCTTAACTTTGTCTTCACTAATAACAACTTCAAAGCATCGTTAATTATAAGGTTGAAGATCTAACAACAACAATAATTTAATAGCATGATTAAGCCGATTTATTAGGGAAAATTAATATGAAGATTTGTTCTTTGGGTTTGTAATGTATTTGGATTGAATCAGTTGGTCGCCAACGAATCAAATATTTACAGCTTTTTTATGGGTCACCAACGGATCGAAAGAAGCCCGGAAATCTAAAAGAAACGAGAGGGTTTTGAGTTTTTGGGTCTTGAAGGAAAGAGAAGGTGAAAAAAAGAAGAGAAAGGTGTAAAATAGTATCAATTTTCAGCTACTTCAAGTATCAATTTTTCGATCTGATCTTTATATGGGTGTGTTAATTTTTTATTCTGAGAAATGGGTTTGTGATTTTGATGCTTGGTTTGATGAAGAATGAGTCAATTTCACGAAATTACCGTTTCAGTTTTTGAACTTCCAATTACTTAGTTTTTTTTATTTTTAAATGTGGGTCGAACATGCGTCATTGGGTCGGACTCAGTGAAGTCCGTATTCGAATACTTCATCTTCTTTACCCGTTTCTCTGCTACTGCAATCTATTTACGGTCCGAATTATCTGATCGATTCAGTGAATGGTTAGATGAACTTTCAACTGATAATATGTTTATTCGATTGTAGTTGAAAGAAGTTTATGGACAATTTGATAGATTATCTCAAGATGAACCTCAATTTCATGAAACTAAAACCAATTTTATTTGTTTAGACAAACTTTGTGATGGACAAATGCATTCTAAGTCACCATATAGAAGGCCTCCTAAAGTCGGCCAACAATACTTCGAAATCATTGAAAATGCCAAATCATATTCAATTTAGGTTCATGTATTGTATATTTGTAAGACTACTTTGGGTATTGATTAGTTCCTGGAGAAATTTTATGGTTATTCATTCAAGCAGAGTACTTAGCAGAAGCCAAACTGCTCTTTATCCAAAATTTAATCCTTCGAATACCACAAACAAAAACAAGACCCAAACCCGGAAACACTCAAAATTAATCTTTCTCAATTGCACATGAAGCAAGATCGAGATCTCCATTTAAGAAAATATTCCAATGACCATTCAACTTAATAAAAAACTCAGTATCTTCTGGCTATACAACTCTATGTAATCATCAGCTTGAGTAAACAAGTAGTCACCAACACCCAAACTACACTTCTCTTTCTTACTCAAGTTTCATACCTTTTAGTTCTTTTCATTGCATAAAGGAAATTGTTAAAGCTGATAGTTAATCTAACCTTCAGATCTCCATTATCAATGAAGAAGTTTCATGGGGGTAAAAAAATATACGGAAGATAGAAGGATATAAAAAGAAAAACAAGAGAGAATTTAGTTTGAAATTTGTGTTAAATAAAATTAAACCTGTAAAAATCTCTGTTATAACCGGCTAATGAGGAAGGGAGGAATGTGCACCCGCGGGTGTACAAAGTTGCTCTCGTTCCGAGTAGAAAGATACGAGTAAGAAGATAATAATGGACAAGCTTTGACCAAACATTTATCCATCGTCGACTGGTCATGATTTATTATTATTATTTTTAAGTATTAAATTTATTAAACTACTAAGGGACTAAGATAAAAACTGAGTTCTTACCACAGTCAACAAAAATGATTGCTATTACAGACAATGAAAACAAAGTAATAAATAAAATTCTATTAATTTTGATAATGAATATAGGACCAGACAGATTCTTTATATAGACCAGGAAAGCAAACTAACCCTAGTAAAACTCTTAAACCTAATCCTAAAACTATTAGACTCCTTAAGGATTGAAAAACTCTTGCGAAAAAAACCTTCCAAGGAATCCTAAACATATGGAAAGACTGAAAAATAAACCTACTGGACTCCTAATTCCCTAACTTAGAGTGTGGTCGCACCAAACTAAGCCTTGATAGAACTGGATTCTATCAGATCTATTACACGAGGGTATATAATACCCCAAGATTCAACAATTACATTAAGAAGGTAAGACATGAATCTCCAGTAACATGATATTGGAGCAGAATAACAGTCTTCGGATCGAAATTGCATCAGGGGGAATGTTGGTGTCAAAGGTCGAAAGACCTTCGGTCAATGCTTTCCATAAAAAAAAGATGTATTTTTGATGAATACTAGATCAGGTGGTGGTGGTGGTGGTGGAGGTGTTCGATGCAATTGAATAAAGTTGATAATCATGCCTTTATATCTAAATATTGCGATGGGCTGCCCGAGTGATATCTATCTACTCATTTGATTTACAGCTTGAACAATAACACTCCTTTGTTTTAGATGTATACAACCTACTTTAACTATAACAAGTAATATAGAATGTGCTTTATTGGATAGCACTTACAAAAACTAAAGACCCAGATAGTACCTAGTAATATAAAATGTGCTTTATAAGTTAGCACTTACAAAAACTAAAGAAATAAATAATACCTATTGGGAATACTATCGAGGGATGACAAATATGTTTATCGCTTTTAGATTATCATTGGTGTGTGATTTAGGATGGTGGGGAATTTGGGGTTAAATATGTGATAAGAGGTCAATTGATAGGGATTCATATTCACGGTATTCAGATTAGCTTACAGAGGACCAGTTATTAAAGACGACCTAATGAAAAAAAAAGTCAAACTAGTTGACTTATCAATCTAGCCGAGAAAATCCAGCTAACCTCCTATGATGAACTAGGGTCGCACAAACCCGACCCAGACCAGCCACCCGACAATTTTGACCCGACCAGTCGATAAACGGGTCGGGTGCGGGTGACACCTTCTCTCACCCGACCCACCCGCCCAACCCGCCAAAAAAAAACCTTATTTTCTAGCCCATGGATCATATAGCTTTGTTTCATCGTGGTCGTTCCTTCTGTAGATACTCCATCTTTTACTTCTCAACTCAATAGTATCTCAATGGAATCTTCTTCACCGTTATTATCACCAAGTCCTTCAGCTTCATCAGAGAAGATTATTGGAGCACACTGAGAAATCGAGTCGATACCCTTCTTGAGAATCGACAAGAATCAATTAATCAAAACTTAGAACTCCCAGTATCATCGTCGAAAAGAGAAGAAGAAGATTGTTTGCTTCTTCTCAGAGGATTTGATTCCATTTCTTCCTCTTTGTTTCAACTTAAAGGCAATTTACATAAATCCCTTGAGGTAAGTAATTAGTAATCTTCAATTTCTCTACCATCTTTTACAATCTTCAAATGAGATTCAATTTAGGGTTTTTATTACTCAATTTTACAAGTTTATTTTTTGGGGTTGTTTACTAATTTATTGTAAATTCTGGGTTTTTAATTACATCCTCTGATTTGTATGATGATAGGGAGCAAGAGATCTATCAAAACCTTCATTTTACTTCCCACTCATTCTTAAGTCACATGGGAGATGAGAGATGGGTTCGAGGTGATGATGTTGAATGTGGTTTGCTGTGAGTTTTCCATAGATGTTATGAAAGCTGATTGACAGAGAAATCAGTCTAGAATCAGGAAGAGAAGTTGGTGTTCAATGCCATCAAAAGAAGATGGTTAAATGGATTTTGGTTTGGAACTGGTGGTATCAAGCGAAGTTGGTTTGTAGCTGAAACTGTAAAGCGATTGTGGAATTCAGTGAAAGATAATATGAGATAGAATGTTAGAAGTTGTTGACGTCAATTTGTTTACTGTGGCCGAAAAATAACTCTGTGAAGAAGATGGAATTAGCTGGTGGCTGTGAAATGAGATGTGTCTGATGGATAATTTGCTTGGTTTGCTATTACGTGTGATTGATTGTGATTAAATGATGAAGGGAAGAAGATAAGGTTGGATGTTTGAAATACAAACGAGTTTTGCCTGAAATACCGAACAGAAACGCACACTAAATGTTTGAAGAAATATCTCAATAAACGGCCGTGAATCTAGACGGACGACCCGCACCCACCTACACCCGACTCGCCGAAATGACGGGTCAGATCTAACCCGTTCTACGGTGAGTTAGGTGCGGGTGAAGTTTTCATTCACTTGCCAACTGACGGGTCGTATGCAGGTGGGGCCAAATCCAACCCGACCCATCTGATCGACCCATCTGATGTGCAGCCGTACTCTGAACACATACCTTTCAAATAAAAGATTTAACTTTTTTTTTTTATATGTACCTTTGAACTTCTTAGCAACGTCAGCACAATCGTCACCCAGAGAAAAACCTTATCTGCATTTACAAAGCTTGGTAATACGAACCTACAATGTTACGTGGTTTCAAAAAAAAACCTACAGTGTTACCGGAGACAAGCAACACTTAAAACGACGAAAACGAAAAAACACCCATTGTCTACAAAGATCAAACTATCAATTCCAAAACGAAGTAACATTGTGGAATTCCAATAAAAAAATGCCCTGCATAGAGATACGGCAACAAAGCGACCTAACTGAATTGATCAGAGATAGAAACCCGACTGCGATTGACAATCCAACACACCAAATCTGAATACTAATGATACAAAGAAACAAGCAGATGATTAAATTAAAAGTCCAGAAGAATAATTTGAAAGAAATAGTTAGAATCAAAACAAGTGAAGGAAACCTAAACCGAAGAGAAAGAAAAAGGGAAACAGACATGCAAACCATGGAAAGAGCCTAGGGAGAAAAAATGAATACCTGAGATTAAAATAGGGTAAGAATCTCCATCACCCTTTACCTTGACCTAAAAGAGAACCCCATATCATCAATATTCCCCACCATCTTGATCACCAAACACACTAATCCTAATTATTTTTTTTCTTCAATGAGCGCCTATCTGTATGCCAGCGAGCCCCGGAAAGGACCAACTACTCAAATATATCTTATTGTAGCAATTTCTGTGGATTTTACTTGGGAAAAGATCGGGTTTTAATGGATTTATTTGACTGGTCTGAACTACTTATCAACCCACCCAAATCTTAGGATGCAAAAGTGTATTAGCTTGTGTTGCAGAGGAAGACTTCCTCATGGACAGAGGCTGGTTGTACTATGAAACGTTAAGAAATAGTGAATGAAATGGTGTTGCTGAGATTATGGAGTCACAAAAGGGGAGAATCATGTGTTCCATTTGCTTAACCCCGATTCTGAAAAGGCTGTGTGAAGATGAAGGAATTAGTGATTTCTTTCTTCAACCATCAAGAGCAGATTCCCAGTCGGATGTAAAATTCTATGGAAGTTTTCTAGACGTGCAGAATATATATAGTTACTTGGAGTTCGATATCAGGCACATGTAATATACGCGCGCGCACACACACACTTGTTCGTTTTAATAATACGCATACTCCAGAAAGGATCAAACTTAAGGCCAAGTATACATTAAACCCATAGAGGTGACAAGGATAGACTTTGAGAAGTTGAAGAACAGAGTTAAGACTTCAGAGAAGGTTAACCATTTATTTTATCTGTCTGGGTACAAAAGCTAAAATCCCCATAACAGAAGCACCATAAAGGCATTATAAAACTAAGTTTTACATCTCCTGCAAAATACGAAAATAGGATAACTTGTAATTTCTGCCGATGCTAAAAAATTTATTACCATGACCATGAGGTCATTCTCAAGCTCCCCATCCCCTGACAAGAGTAGCGCGAGCAACACGATTAACTCCAAGAGTGAAAGCTCCCATACGGAGGTCGCAGTTGTGAGTCTTGCACATTTCTTTCACAGACTGGAAACCTTTTGTCATGTACGTTTTCAATTCTGTGTTTACCTTCTCTTCGTCCCACATGAAGCCTTGGATGTTCTGCATGCATTAAATGAACATCATATAAATGCAATGACATTCTAAAGGGAATGCCAAACCACCAGAGCTCTTTTATGTAATTTGGAAAGCAAAAGAAAATGAATTAAATGAACAGTTGAGGAAGAAAGAAAGTAATTTAAGGATTAAGGTTGCTACCTGAACCCATTCAAAGTAGCTGACAGTAACTCCGCCAGAGTTGGCAAGTATGTCAGGGAGTACGATTACACCTTTCTTTGACAATATCTAGATATAATACAGAAAATTAATAGGATCAGAAGCTTAGTTGTGTTTTGTGGGTCAAATTTCTACTGTTTTCCCCATTCATCATTGGAATTTTTTCTCTCACCTCGTCGGCTTCGGGGTCAGAAGGATGATTGGCAGCCTCAATAATAAACTTAGCTTTGATCTCTTTTGCATTTTCCCTGGTAATGAACAGAGAAAAAAAATGAAATATTTCTAGATAAAGCATTACAATTTGTGCATCACTAGCAGGGTAGCGGATCTTTCCCAAGTATAATAAATTAGTAACGAAAAAAACCTGTTAATAACACCCCCGAGAGCTGCTGGAATGAGAACATCACAGTCTTCGACTAAAATTGAGTTCGAGTCAATTTTCTGAGCACCGTTAAAACCTTTTATTCCATGGTTCTCTTTAGAATGTTTGAGTAAGCTTGGTATGTCAATGCCATTGCTGTTTTTTAAGGCACCAGTTATATCACTGACTGCCACGATTTTACCCCCTTTTTCGTGGATGAGTTGAGCCGCCCAGGAGCCAACATTTCCAAATCCCTGACAGTAACGTACAGGAAAATCTTTTATGAGGCAACTGCTCAATACTGGAGTCATTCTTATAAATGCAGACAACTCCAAAAAATTGATTGCATTTAAATATGGTTAATTTGAAACAAACATCAGCCAAGTTACAAATATAGGGAGGAAAGAATTACTTGAATGACAAACCGTTGTCCAGAAATACTTTTCCCGTACTCTTTAAGTAATGCCTCTGTTGCAAAGAGTACACCTCTTCCAGTGGCCGCATCTCTACCGAGAGATCCACCGAGATCCTGGCACAAATATTTATAAACATTTTCAGCCAAGATTCTGCCTGGATTGTTTTAGCAAAAAAAGTTATTGGCCATCCGAACTTACTAAAGTTTGCTAAATGATGATAATTTCAGTATAAACTGTTGTTACCTCTGATGGGTAACACATAAATGAATAATGTTGGTCTTAACTAGATACTCACAATAGGTTTTCCGGTCACTACTGCAGGTGAATAGCCATGGAATTTAGAGTACTCATCCAGTATCCACGCCATTGTCTGTTTTATTTATATCATTCCAACATGCACAGTTATAAAAAACCAAATTACAGAATAACTGGAGTTAACCCTATGCATGAATTCTATGAATACAATATGAGTAGTGTTTGGAACTAACTTGCGGATTCGTCCCCATATCAGGTGCAGGAACATCGGTATGAATTCCAATTAAATCATGTATCTTTTGTGTGAAAACCCGAGTAAGCCGCTCTAGCTCAGAGACACTTAACTTCCCTGGATCACATCCAATTCCACCTTTAGCCCCACCATATGGAATATTTGCTACTGCAGTTTTCCAAGTCATTAACTGTGCTAGGGCGTTCACCTCATCATGTTCGACCTGTCATTCCGACAAACTTGCTGAGTACTGTTAAAAAGATGTTGACAATGCTATATAGGACAATCAGATCCAAAATCAACAGCTCTTTTTTAACGAAATATCAGTATTTAATTTTATGTTAGGAGTTTTGCTTCGCTATTATGAACCTCTGGATGGTATCTAATTCCTCCTTTCATGGGTCCTCTAGCATTGTCATGTTGAACCCTGAAGCCAACATATGATGCCAATGACCCATCATCTTTCGGTATCGTGCATTCCACCTGAAAATCAAGTTGAAATGCAATTTTTAGTGTCGTAAAATCGCATATTGAGGTATACTATTTAAACCAGAGAAATCGTTCCTAATTGGGCCAAGAGGCATTAAGGGATGAAATTCATAAACATGTTGGAGTGTAGGATGAATGAGCCGCACACACAACGGAATGGTGCCTTTTGACACAATTCATTGACTATTTGTCAGGTTGACATATCAATTTTTCGAAGAATAAATATATGGGAGTGTGCTGGTACTCAGTATATGGAAGATTTGAAGGATAATAATATGTCCCAAAATAACGACATGATATTGATATATTTCCATAAATTCCTTTCGTATTCCTATTTTTCTCAAAATTCTAATATAAAAATATTGAAGCTATTTTTCAGACACTCAAAAAAGGAAAGAAAAATGAGCAATCTCACCTTAATTTCTCTGAAAGGAATAAGCAAACTCTTTTCAAGTTTTGAATCCAACCCTAAAAGCCTGGATGCTTGCTTGAAGTTCCTACTTGTAGCTGCTAATGCATTCATGATTCTTTTCCTGCAACACACAAACACAGACAACAAAAAAGAAGACTAATCTTCAAAGTTGGAATACAGTATCAGAGAAGAAAGTTCAATACTCATAACTCAACAAACCTATTAAGGACAATTCACGATATATACTACTAAGAAAAATAAAATTTGTAGTTTTGTGAATTTTTTTTTCTCAGAAGGCTTTCTCTTTTCTTTTTAGCTGTTTTGATGGGTATATGCACCAAACATCAACAAACAAATATTAGGATTGTACCTTAATGTGTTTAATAGTTAGACTTTATTTGTGAAAACGTTTTGAATCTTTCTTCAGTATCTTTTCTGATTCCAAGTACAATGACAGACAAAAGAGAATAATACAAATAAGTTTCTCAAAATCTATGCATGAATGTACTTCCCAAAATAACGCACCAATAAATAATGTCTCTTTGGAAGTTTACATAAATAAGATGAAAGGGCTTTGGATCTAAAGTTTGTTAACTCCTAGTCAGAAGAATACATGAAATCTGTACCTAGACTTTTGTGCGTCACCAACATTTCCCCTATAAACTGCTGGATCTATGTGAGTTTTGTAGAATAGGAAATTAACAGTGAGAAAAACAAAACTTGCATTTATTTGTTAGCTTTTCCCCCCTCTACTGCCAGATCTATGTGGATTTTGTACCAGGCCGACACGTTTCCGCAGGGCGATGATCACTAAAAGAATCATATTGAATGGCCGATCATTAAAATTGTCATAATGTGATTGACATATACCAATGCGCTTCTGAGAGGCCATAATCATTAGAACGATAATACCGTTAACGGTCGTTGGTTGCGCACGCTCCTGAGATTCTACAATCATTAAAATGGTGATACCGGTAACGTTATCGTTGACCGTTATGCCGTTAGTATCATTGCATGTTATTTTAAATTGCTATATCCAAAACCTCAACTTGCATGCCTTCGATTTTGGCAAGTATAAGATTTTCAGGTAGGATTTCCATAATTTTTACCAAGAAAAGAGTTGAATTTCCATGTATTATGAAGTCGTGTTAGATGATCTCCTCTTTGAACAACAAAGCCTATGTAACTGACTGTTTCTAGTTGACATGCAGGAGCACAAGGATCGATCCCTTTCCTAATAGAAGGAACTAACTTATAGCTCTACAAATCACATGAAAAACTGCACACATATACTATAAGCAGTGAAAGAAGAAACAAAACAACAACAAGAAAAAGCCGACACAATCTAGAGCCCCTGACTCTCCAGAGAGCAACAAGATATATCAGATCTAAAACGTGCTGCACAACATGCAAAAGTAAGGCTTGAACTCCCAGCCATTGTGTGCCTAGAGTAAACTATAAGCCATACCAGAAAACATTTTCGAAAAGCCTAAACCACAATTAGCAACTAAAAATAACTAAAATGGTAAAAAAAAAAACAATTTAATGAATTTACGTATACTATTAAACATAAATTTTGAAGTAAAGGAAATTCTAAATGAAAATTAGTCCAAGTAAGTATGTATACCTTAGTGATCAAAAGATGAAGTCACACAGATGGAGCAGAGCAATGGTAAATCTGAATAAAAATCCTGAAATATATGTAGAGAAACTAAGTGGCTAGCTAGATGGAATCAATTCTAAGAAACCAAAGCATCTAAGTTAAAGGTTGAGAACTCAACTTCTTCTGCAAAAGAATGAGATACTGATGCCTTTTTATTATTGAAATTTCTATGAATTTCGAACTTATTAATTACTACTTCTGACAGAGATTCCTGCTACCCACCTTCCATAAAACTAACGTCTGTAAGTAAAGGTTAATCAGTTGACTGACCTTATTCGACAAAATTTGGTTATTTCCAAGTGGAACTCCACATTGAGATGTATTCATTCGTTCGGATTAAATTAGGGTTTATACTTGATCACTAGGTGATATTTGAGTGTTTTGCTTTCTTGTCCGAGCTGAAATTAATTGAATTGGCCACAATATTGTTAGTATTTACACTGGTTAGGGAACTTAGGAGTACAGTTTTTTCTTTCTTCTCATTTAGCCTGTTTGGTTTAAACAACTGAATTTTTTTTAACTAGTTGTCTTATAAACCAATACAATAACACTTACTATGCTAATTGAGATGATAATTGATTGAATTAGAAAAAGAAATAGGTTCTGGTTTGCACCGTACCTTATGAAAATAACATTAGTATTGCGACAGGTAACCCATTAGTTTGTATCTCTAGTTCTTTTGTTTTTTTATTTTTCTTAGTTCATATATTATAGCAGAAATTTTCCATCTTAAATTTTACAAAGTCCTAAAATCTATAAAACAGAAAAATTCCAATGAAAGAATTTTTGTCCAAAAATTTCTGTATCTAACATATTACAATAAAACAGTAATACTAACTTCATTCGGAGTGTGAATTGAGTGCTTGGTCCTAATTAATAAAGAGGAAAGACTCACCTTTTTAATGCAATTAAAAATTTTAAATGTGGAGTCCATTTGGTTTGACCTATATGCATGGAAAGTAGATTATAATGTAATTTCAAGATTTTTTCAGACTGCACATAGTTCAGCACGAGGGCCATATCTCATAGACCATCCAAACACCAAACCCTTTAAACACGTTACAGAAGATATAAACGAACAACTTTCATTAAGGATGTTTTGCCTAATTCCTTACCACGCCGTACAGTTTTTAGGGCGAAGTTGCTATTATGTCAAAATTCAAAATTCAAAAATTTTGTTTTTTTAACACTGAGGACAATGTGAAGTTTAAGTGTGGGGGAGTATTTGTGCATATATCTGTTTTTGGTTTTTAATTAGTATTAAATTTCATAGGAATTATTTTTTCAATTTTTGTGAATATTTGCATGATTAGAGATTTTAGAGTCACATAGTATACTTTTAGCTAAGTTTACATACGAAATTCTTACCGAAATAATGAAACTTAGAATGACTAAAGAATACTACACATTTGGTGTTCTTAATCTCTGAGTGAGTAATCGTGATGAACTTAACCATGTTGGTGGTAAATTAGGTGCAGAAGGTATATAGTATTAGAGAGTTAATCAATCATTAGTGGATATTACCATATTGAGCGAGGCACCAAACCTTCAACATCCATTTAGAGTGTTTCATATGTGCTAATTTCGAGTAGAATGATAAGCTATTCAATCTTGCACCCTTCAACATTGCATTATTTGATAGTTTGTCATTGCAACTCTTGTTCCTATTAAAAATCTCTTTGTGTTCCTTTCGGTTATGAGATAAACTTTTGCGTTGCTAAAATCTAAGTTTCGATCTCATAAGTGGCTTACTTTCTTATGGTTTATGACTTTTGATTGATAGCTTGATTTCCGAATCTGATTTTTATGGATTGCTATATCAAAATTATAAGAAAGTTGTGATGATTTAACTCATATGTGAGTCATAATACTAATAATTTTTTATGTTTCATAATCTGATTGTTTAAAATTCATAGGAGTTTGTGATTGGTTTTAGTCTATCTTGCGGTAGGTGATGACTAAGATCATGCTATAACCTTTTTCTGGTAAAGGTTGTCTTTGTGTTGTTCTCTTGTTGCAACAA
This sequence comes from Papaver californicum, assembly GCA_023531435.1. Classification (NCBI taxonomy): domain Eukaryota; kingdom Viridiplantae; phylum Streptophyta; class Magnoliopsida; order Ranunculales; family Papaveraceae; genus Papaver; species Papaver californicum. Next base: position 739,753 of record JAJJMC010011023.1, on the reverse strand, counting down.
GGAATAACTCACACATGGGGAGAATACTAGTATTGAACTTATGTTTAATGATATATCTTTGTGGAGAGTATGGCTGTGGAATTCAAGGGAAAAATTATTTCTGATAATTATTTTCTTGATAAGTAACTAAATCGATTCCGGTTATAGTTAGACCTGTCGAATCTAGGGAAGTATTACTCTGGTTAATATCTTTCATGATAAGTAGCTAAGTTAATTCTGACCTTAGCTAACTTGTCGAAGATGGTGTGCTAGACCTCCAATTGGCTGAGACTCTTGTAGGTTGAATCGAGTTCTTATGAACTTGTGAAGATCTTTCAAAATACTTGTTGTATTTCATGTTTTGTCATTTTTCGTGAACAAAAAGGGGAGAAATACATAGAGTATAAAGTGATTCCAAGCACTTGAGAAAGAATATATGCGTTGTAATGTATATATCTAACAGAAAAGAGATAAAGTATTGATTAAGGGGGAGATAAATATCATGTTGTGTACTATTCACATATCACGAATTGAATAACAATTATGTTTGGATTGAATATATGCCTAGCTCACCTTTAGGGTGTAGATTTATTTTTATTCAAATGCTTCAACAATGGAATTTATTTTGAATATTTGTAGATCAAGAAGATGATGTTGAAACTCAGATCAAATGTATGAATATAAAATTAAGAGATTGTTATGTTGTGTAATTTATTTTATTAACTCTTGTATTCTCCATATGTAAAGAGTTTTGTCACTAAAATTAAAAAAGAGGGAGATTGTTAGAGCACTGCTCAGTTGAACCCACCAAGCGTTGGTATGCCAAGTTTAGTTCCAAAACTCAAAGTCGCTTGAGTAGATTACTAAAGTCAACTTTGTTAGGTTAGACCAGATATATATATATATATATGTTGATATTTGCTTTAGTTACTATTGAAGACCTGAAGTCGTATTGAAGACAACACGAAGACATAATTATTCAGTTCAAGGTTAGTAACTACAAGACTTGACTGATTCCAATTCTATCTATTGTTCATACAACTCTTTATTCATTGAAAACTTAACGTACAAAGTTACGTTTGTTATAATGAATTTAGTAATGGTGACGTGTTTACTATACAGTGATCAAAGTATCAAAATGTAAGATATACATTAAGTTGTTTTGGCAATTTAAAGTATATGGAGTTACGAAGAATAGGTTATCTATAAACTTTGTTGTTTATGACATTGCACTAATTGGTAACTTCTTATTATTTAGTAAGTTGAACTTCGGGAAAATCCAAACCTCAATAGATATGTTCGAAAGCAATTTCATAAACACAGTTTAAGAAAGTAAACTTACAAAACTTGTTTCAAAGTCTTAATGGGATTCAGGATCAATCCCTGAGTGAATCTGACTTTCCCTTTACTTTTTCGATTGGTATGTTAATCTTGATGTGTTTGTGTAGATATCGATAAATATATGAGTTAGAATAGAAAGTTCAATATAATGTCAACATAATGATTTGAACATGTGTTAAACTCTTATTTCTCGATGTTCAAGTATATACCTTTTTTACTCAAGGAAATATCCCAAGATATCGATTTTCCAATACCATATTTGGTATCGAATTATATGATTTCCATTCCCAGAGGTTTGCATATATGTAGCAAACTATAGTAGTAAAGTACATTTTATACGTTAGCTAATTTTAGTCGTTGGACTAAGAGTGAACTCGATTTTGAGTTGGATATTACTTGGTATTTGCTAATTTTGGAAATATATTATTATTGCATATCCATAGAATTTTTGAAATTGGTAAAATAAAGTATTTCCAATCAATGCCTTGGTCATAACACTATAAATATGGAGTATTGTATTCTTACAAACTTATTCCATAACACAATTTTTGTAGAGTGTGGAAAAGCCAGCTTGTTAAAGAGATAAGAGTAATCTAATTTGGTGAAACATATTGCCTTACCTTTAGTTTAAGGCCTTCTTTGGATCAAGAAGCCTCTAGTTTTACCGTTGGTGGAAAGGTAGATTGTTTTCTAGTTTTCAGTTGGTTACTTGTGTTTGAACTAACGGTGTAGTCATATTAATCAAACTATCATTATCTTCTGATATAAGGTTACTCAAGTTGGTTTCAAGATTTGACTAGTACAGATCTAAGTGATTCTGGATCTTTAGGGTAAAATTGTTGATCAATCAACGTTAACAAACTTCATTCTATGCGATTGATCAATAGTGGAATCAAGTTGTTTCACAACGGTTATTTTCAAATATTGAAGAATTGAAGGTTGAAGACTTGAATCTTTTTGGTTTTGATCTTTATGTGTCACTTTATATGAACTTGATTCCCTAGGATTACACAAGCAGTTTATTTGATAAACATTAGACTTGTAAAAAGTTGAACAAACTGTCGAGTTTCATTAAGTTGCTTGAATAAAGCTTGTTCATCAAGATTGACTATTTTGATAATCCTTGTCTTGGTTTGATCTCTTGATCAAAGGAATTTAATTGATTAACAGAAAATCCTTTGATTCTACTTCATCACTGATCCGAAGATTAATTATGGGTGATTAGTAAGTGAGTTGGTTACTAAAGCAGGTTAGTCATTTACTGTTTCGGGTTACGATCCAAATAGTCAGTCGAAGAAGTTTTATAGCGGTGAAGCGACTCAAGATAGTGGACTATATCTTGGGATTCATGTTCATAAGCCAGGTTGGTTATAGGTGTAGGGATACTAATGGAACTAGCTAAGTTAGGGTAGTTTACTTGGTCTCAGCTATACGAAGTTTCAATAGTCAATTTGAATAACGGCTTAACTCTGAGAATGTTCAAAACTGGACCTAGTTTCGGGGGTTTCTGCCTAGCAGTTTTCCTCGTTATCAAAATCTTGTGTGTCTGTGTGATTTACTTTACTTCCACATTATATTGTTCACCTTTATAATTAAAGTAAATGCACTTGTACGTTAATCCCTTCTTGGTAAGGATCCCATAGTTAGTTCGAATAGAACTTTGACTATTACCAAGAATCACCTTGTTGAAATAATCTTTTGGTCATTATTGTTTCAATAAGATTATATAAGGTGAATCTGCATATTTGATATCGAAAAGATTGTCGTGTACTTGGTACCCTCGAAATTTCACTTAACCCACCATGTCTTTTAGATTTAAATCTTTTTTCCAAAATTCCTGACATATATTAAGTTTGTTATCTTTTGCACTCCATACAAATATTCTAAATTTGCTCATCATCTTCTTCTCAACCTTAACGGGGAATATAAGCAAATATATACAGTTTGTTGGTATTGATGTTAGTGTACTTTTGGTAAAATTTATCGTTCCTGCTTTTGATAGGTATTTAGTCTTCCATTCTGTTAATTTTTGTTTTATTCTTTATATTGCAGTTTCCACATGGTAAAGGATGTTTGTGTAGAGGTAGACCCGTATCCCTGATTGACAAGGCTTCAGTTTTACATCCCCATACTTAAGATAACTTGAATATTACAATAATCTCTCACACTAGTCATATTTTTGTTTTCTAAGAAGGACCTCACTTATTATAAGTCATTTCAGAATATTATTATACAAGTCTCCTATGCTCTTGCATATCTGGGTTATATCTTCATTAATATATCTCATCAATTAGATGTGACTTTTAATTATATGACTTCATTGGTATCTCTTAGCAGTTAGTTGTGTCTATTAACAATCTGACTATTTTATGCATGCCTCTTCCATTCATGATCTATCTTCCAACTCCTATAAATATCTAGCATATAATATAAAATCTTAATATGTCAGTAAGTTGGTTTAGGAGTTGTTTCTCAAGGTAATATAAAATCTTAATATTTATCATATCCTATCATCTATATAAGTGGTGAAAAGTTTTCTTTAAGGGTTTTGAAGTGACTCTTTCAAGAAGCATATTTTTTAAAAATAAATTTGTGTCTCTTTAAACTAAGTGACATGTCTTAAACATGAGTTAAGACTCATGAGTTGCAATGTAAATATGATAACATATCAGCTACATGTAAGTAAGCGATGATGTGGTATAACCAAAAATCAAAATTATTGTGAATCCACCAGATCAACATTCCACTTTATAGAAAGAGTATTAATCTTAATCTGTAAATTGCAGATGAGAAATTAAATCTCTACCAAGTGCAACTTTAAGCCTTCAAATATTTTTTTTTCTAATTATAACATGATGGATTAACATGGTTAGGATCTTAGCTATCAAAAGGAAAAGGAAAAGGAAAGGAGAAAGTAGGTTTCCTTTATTTCATTAAGTAGGATTAAATTTTCAGATTAGTTTCAATTCACAAGTTGTTATATGTTAGAAGTAGACACACACCATTGAGTCTACAAATTTTTACCGGAGTATTCTAAACATCGTCGTCGTAATTAATTTAAGATCACCTTTCAATGATACCGTAATTAATTTACTATGATTTTTATAGAGAGTTTCCTTGATGACAGCATCCAAACCACCCATCATGTTTCCAATGCCACTTTTTTTTCGTGTGAGCAATGTTTAGATGCTAAACTCACAATTTTCACTCGTTTGTCATAGAGATATGAAGTTTCCAATGGAATTCGATAATCTTCCTCAACTTTAACTTCTATTTGTTTGAGTTCTTCCAAGTCACTTGTTTGTAACCTCAAGTTTAAACCTTTTTTTTTTAAGTTGTTGTTGGAGACTATAGCTTTAGCCAATCATTCTCATCATCCAAGAATAAAGATAATGTTTTAGTAAGAGCCTTAAGTTCAAGGAACTCTGCTCCTTCAATCCCCATCTTTATCATATTAACTAACCAGTTCCAGTCTCTTTATTATGAGATTTCAACAATCCCAACTTTGTATGTTCTTTGTTTCAGCATTAGAGTTGAAGAAGAAGGTAGATATTTGAAAACTGGAATATCTTTAGGTGAAGGTGGAGAAAGTAACTTGTTCTTTTAAATGTCTTTCCACCGGTGTTTTTCTCTAAAACTTTCAAAATATAACCGAGAAGTATCTTAGAACATCTTTTCTCTCTTGCAGTAATGTACTAAGAGTAAGATTGAGCTAAATTTCATTCTCTAATTAAATCTCAAAATTTTGTGGTATTCAGTGCCTTTAGTTTGTCTCACTTCACATATGTATCTGCTCCATCGTGCTCACTCTAATTTTTCCTACTGCTTTCCCTTTTACAAATATTAACTAACAAGTTCAATAACCATCCGCATTGATCAGGAAAGAACACTAGGCATGAATGATGTCCATTTTTTATTTTCTTATTAACTTACTAATTATCTTCTTAAAAAAAATCATTCAGAAATCATATGATATTCTCTCTATATCAATAGATTTTCTTCGATCTCCCAATGGGAAAGGATGATGGGGGGAAAATGATGCCATGAGAATGAACCTTCATAGTTGGTAATTATGTTTGAGAAACATTGATTTGCTTCCACCTCAATAATTTCTTCTCCAAATTTCTTTCGAGACTATATTTACTCGTTTTCATCCTTTCGATCTCGTGCTGACTCTCTCTCCCCGTGGCTTCTTGTTACAGAATTCTAATTGAATATATTTTAGTACGCTAATATGAAAGTTGATCTTGAAAACCCTTACTCTATGGAGGTCAATAACACTACTCTCTACTAGGTATGGCTGGGAAAGGATGATGAGAGCGAATAATGGCATGAGAAGGAACCTTCAGAGTTGGTAGATTATGTTAGAGAAGCATAGATCTGCTTACACCTCAATATTTTCATCTCCAAATATCTCTCGAGACTTTATTCTTTCGCTTTCATCATTTCGTTCTCACCCCGTCTCTATGTGCATGGCTTCTTGTTAACGAATTCTAATTTGTTATGAAACCAGAAAATAAAGAAGAAGAAAACACAAAATATGGAGGAGAAGAAGAAGAAGAGAAATATTATTCATATATGTGTAAAATTACAAGGATTTATGTCTCAATTTATAGGGATGGAGACTTAGTACCCAAGTATATGGAAACCCTAATATTAGATGCAAGGGCATATTAGTAATTAATATTTACGTTTATAACACCCCCCTGATGAGCATTGTGGCTAAGTTATTACAAACATATCAAGAAAACTCAAAAGAGAAAAATCTGAAATTGCATAAACAAGTAAAAACTTGGAACACAGTTTGGACACGCATATGTTGCCTCGTTAAAACCTTGACAAGGAAAACCCAGTGGGAAAAAACCATTGACAAAGGAAAAATATTACAACTTGATAAGTCCAGTAAATGTGTTGATGGCGCCCCCCTGATGAATACTTCATTCAAATCTTGGCTTGCGAATCTTTGAGTCGAGACTTTCACTTTCAATGAAAGAATTTCTTGAATTCAGGAGATTTCCATGCTTCTATGAAGAACTTTTCTAGTTGATGAAGTATTATTTTAATCTAGTCTTCTAATAGTAGTATTCTCGAGTCTTCATGCTTCTTTAAATACATACTTGTGTCATGGATTGCTAGCTTCTCAGAGATTTTCCAGATGTAGTTTCTTCAACAAAGATCCAAGGTATAGATACATTACCGTAAGTGAACATAACTTTATTTGTGATCACACCTTACATGGTTCAGAAGGACTTCCAATTTCCTAGGATGTGGTGATGTTGATTTGGTCTAATCAAATGTGGGCATCCACTAAATAACTGAAATTGTACAGTAACTTCACCTTAGATGACCACCATGGTGAACAAATTGTCTCACTAAAATCTTGCTAGTAAAATCCAATGTGACAAAATCTAGGCGAAGAAAAAAGAGCACAATATCAACACTTCAATGAAAATTCAACATCAGCGAGATGTTGCCTCGTTTGAACCTTGTCAGGATACATGAGACAAAACCTGAAACGAAAGGAAAATAATACAAATTTTGATGTAAATATGGATGTTAACTCAACTATATGAGTATTACAGAAAACAAGCATCAAAATAGAATGTATAGTCTATTTAATAGACAAGTTTTATGCAAGCATAATTCTGAAACTGTAGATCAAGAAAAAGAAAAAACTATGTTGCTTAAACGTGGATTTTAGTGTTTTTAAGGACTCTTCAAGACACCTAAAAAGTTGATATCATCGACTAATCCGGATTTTGGTACCTTACAAAACTTTTGAAAAACACTTAAGAATTGTTAAACCTGATATAATCGAGTTAGGTGGCTGCCTGAATATAATTTGAATCCTCCTAGGATAACAAATTTGATTATGTTTTCCAACCACATTTATTGTGTGAATGCAATACGAGTCCTTCAAGGAATACCACGCCAGATGCATTATACATGGTGAACAAAGTTTTATTATACCAATCCAAGGGTTTAAGAGAGAAAAAAAATTGAAACTCTTTAATTGTTTTTACAACAATCATATTTTTTATATAACGCATGAAGACTACACCAACTTGTAATTTTCAAAATTCAGGCTTCCACTTTAAGGTGTTAAGTCTTGGATCCAAATATTGCAATATTCAAGATATTTCAGTCCAAGATAATTTAGATTTTGTGCTTACCAATCACATATGTTGATATTTCTCTACAGAGGGGTTAATAACCACCTTCATTTCTTATTTCAGTAGCTATTGGAAATGAATATTCGACATTCATAAGTTTACAACGATCCCACACAATAGTATATGCATATTTTGAAAATTTCAAAATTTACCCGTATCAGTGCCCCGGGCATTATAATCTCCTCATCTTCAAACGAGGAGATATTAATTTTGAGAATGTGAATTGTATTATGATAGATTTTATCAGAGCACTTGTAGCATGTACTAAAACGCTACATGCTTGCTAGATGTGATTGGATTTTCCTTTTCAAACGGCATAATCTTATAGAAAAGCTAAATGAGATATTTTAACGCCTATTTAATAGCAACCTTTTTCGATTTAATCATGATGGTAGAGAAATTTATATAAATTTTAAGTTAATTAATACCAACCTCTCGTAGTGTGTAGTCTCCCCCTGATTATAGCGGAAATATTTTCATCTCATATATGAAAAAGTAGTTTTGTAAAGTATTATCCGATTAGCTCGAGGACATAATACTAATTTCTAGGTTTTGATGTACTATATATATATATTGACTTTTCAAGATCCATATACAAATTCCATCAACTGTGGATCTAGAACCCGAAATTTCATTAGTTTTAGTCAAAAGCATTTAAGAGATGCAAATAAATTAAGGAATGTTTAGACTTTGAGTCCCAACTTTATGACCAGTGTTGCATTTAGGTCCCAGAAAGTTCAATTTTAGAGTTTGGGTCTCAGGACTGTAATTGACCGCATTGGCAGTTACAATAAACCGTTAAAGGTGGAAATGACCAATTAAAACTTCGATTTATGTTTATTACTAACTTTACCACTAGTCTTTTGTTAGACACGTGTTTAGCGGAGAACCGTCCATTAATTGAGGGCTGAGATTAAAAACATCTTCGGTTTCTCTTTGTCCTCCACACACTGATCAATACGTTGAACATAAAACCCTCAAACTTACAAAAATTGATTTCAGTTCATAGTTATTTTTAGTTTCTTCCTATATTTTTTTCTTTACATTGGGTTGGTTAAAAACAAGTTGCCTTTGTCTTTGTTAGCAGGGAGAGTGGGCATGATAAGGGCGAACGCGTTGTTACTCCTGGGAGTTACAACAGAATTATTTCATGGTTGTCTTATTCTTTGTTGCCTAATAAGCGAACCCATATCTCAACTCTACATAAGAAAACTGATTTTCTTCTCAACACATCAATTTCTTTTTCTTTTTTAATTCTTCCTTATTTGATTAAAATTTCTGTGATAAACACACTCTTTCATTCATAGCTCTTCATTTCCTAAATTCTAAATCATTAACTCAAAGTGATAAAGAGTCCGGGAAGGAAGAATACAACCACAATAATAACCCATTTGGAGATACTTTTTGATACTCTACCTTTATCCTTAACACCATTGTTTATCACATCACATTTGTTTGATTTTTTGTATTTGATTTGGTTTAGATTGAAAACCAAAAATTTAGCGAGTATACAACACTTGTTATTAATAGTTGTGAAATAACTTACCACAATCAAGGTATAATTCAAGTTACCAACCAATTAGCAATTGCGTTGGCGAAATTTGAAATCCAACCAATCTCTTAACAATCAAGTCAGTCGTATCTTTATATACTTATCAAGAGACAAAAAAATGAGACACCTTTGCATACTGAAATTTTATGGGGTAAATGATGAATGAATAAGGTTGAGAGAAGTTTTAGTGTCCGTGTATGAGTAGAATTGTTGGGTATTAATCCAACTCGAATTTGCAGATAAGGAGTTGTATAAAAGGGTAAACAAAACCAGCAGCTAAGATATCTCTCTATCAACAACAACAAGATGCACATCATTTGCTTGTGGAAAGTCCTCAAAGAGTTCTCTGTGTCACCAGCCTTTTCGCACACATCCCAACGTTGGATTCTATCTATTTTAAGTGGCACGTGCTAGTCACATACTAACGGTAACTGGCGTCGTTAGCCAAATATAAATTAACTAAAACTGATATTATTTTGGTAACGATCAAGATGGTCAACTACGGGCCTGGGATCCAAACTCTAATATTGAAATTTCTAGGACCCAAACGCAATACTGGTCTCAAAGTTGGGACCCAAAGTCTAAATAACCCATAGATTAAACACCAATAATTTCATGACCAAAGATAATCGTTCACATTAGAATGAAATTATGAACACTTTCTTTATAAAAAAATAAAAATAAATAAATCATTAATTAAATCAAGATCAATATAGTTACTATACGGACTAAAGAGGTTATCCGGGTGCGCACCCACTAACCTTGAGAGTCCTACCATATTCCAACTATAAAGTGGAATGGTTCCAAATTTTGGAGATATATAAGTATCAGGAGGAAAAATAAAACTGCTTAATATCCCTCAGGAATGCAGTAATTAATTATTTACCGGTATTTGCAATTGGCTTATGTTATAATAACGATATTTCATCCTATTAGGATCGATGGAGAAAACCATTCTCAATTGGTTATATGATTCTTTTAAAGAAAATAAAGAAGCCACTACGTTGTTGGCTTTAGAAGGAAAAAAAATTCATTCTTTGGTTGATGAATGGTTTCTTTGAAAGAATAGAAACCAATGGTTTATTTTTTAAATAAAACCGTATTTGTGGTAAAATTTAATGATTGGTGATATATCTTTTAAAATCGATGAATAAATCACACAATTTAGGCAAAAAATTAGAAAATATATCAAAATCTCCTTTCTCATGAAATTGATAGAGAACCTTATATTCATTTATTTTTACAATTTAACAAAATCGTATCGATAAAATAAAAATAAAAGTTCCATATCCTTTCAAAAATAAACCATAGCCTTTTAGGATTAGCTAATGGATTTCAGTTGCACCGAGAAGAAATAAATTTGAGAAACTATAACTGTATCTTGTAGCCGGTGTTGTTAAAATATGAAATCCATTACGGTGTTTACTTCACGTTCAATGAGAGTGTGTTAAAATTAACCTTCTGAATTTATAGTCACGAATATAACATCAAAAGAGTAATATCACTAAATAGTACGTAACGGAAAGAAAATAGTATATGACCTGCTTCTGTAGATTATACTAACCCATTGATTAATTATTCGTCGATTAAACACCCAACACATTCACGTATCCATGAATTATGTACACAATGTAGTTAATATTGGTCGTACAAATCGGTTGATAATATCGGAGTTTATCGTGTATTGGTATTTAATCTAGACGATACGTAAAATATCGACGATACATGAATATTCCGATTATATTGGTTGTATCGGTCGTTTCGAACCGATATATCGGCCGTCGTATCGACCGATAATATCGGTAAGGATACAAATGTATTTATTAACAAAAAAATTTTTTGTCTTTTTTTTTAATTTTTCTCCTATACAAATCCTCTGTACAACATAACAAGTCGTGGAATATAATTGGAACCCATATAAAAAAGTGTCGATTAAACCATAACAAAAGTTTAGATGGAGGTGGATAGTTATTCTTCTGTGTTTATGGTACTATTTAAAAAAAAAAGAATATTGCTAGTACATCGTACGATATTGACTGTTATTATCGGGTCAAATCGATAAGTTTATTCAATAGATACATCAGATTACAGGTCAAACTAACAATATACATAAATATACGTTACTGTTTGATCTCATAAGTATTTAGATGTAAACAATAAAGGAAAAGCAAAACCCAAAATAAGATAAAATTAGGGTTTTAAATAAAATACAACAAAAAAAAAAGGATCAATAAAGAAAAATAAATTCAATTATTATTAATAGTTTAGTGATTGTAACTTCATGGTAATAACGTGTTACGAAAATAGAGAAGAAGAGAACACAAAATAAAGATAAGGAGAAGAGAAATATTATTCATGTGTGTCGATTTATAAGGATTTATGTCTCTATTTATATGGGTAGAAGACTTAATGCCTAAATATGTGGAAACCCTAATCTTAAAAGCAAGGAAATCTTAATTATTTTTTTTAAGGAAACATCTTTTATTTTATTAATATTGTAAAATTGAATACATCAATTCTAAATACATCAGAGATTAGAACAATGAAAATTTACATATATTTTGTTTCAAATATGAAACTGATATTTGAAAAATGACATGTGAAATAATATTATGCTATTGGAGTTTATCTTCTTCATTAAGAGTAAAATATCCCAGAGAGGAGTAATCTGCCTGATTCATCGCTATCACGATCACTTCTTGTAGCCGTCAATATTCAAAAAATTGTAGAACCACAACTACTTTCGATAAATCGTCATCAATGATATATCTGTGATGAATTTAGTATTCAAATGAAACGCCATCACGGCTATAAGAAACATCTAATGGACATATAAAAACCGCTAGAAATGAAACCAATTAAAAATGAAATAAAAACATTATTTACATCTTAATAAGGATTATGATTTATTTTAAATAATAATTATATATAGTTAAGAGATACTAATTAATATTACGTAGATCTACTATGAAATAAAAACATTATTTACATCTTAATAAGGATTATGATTTATTTTAAATAATAATTATATATAGTTAAGAGATACTAATTAATATTACGTAGATCTACTCGGTGGATCCGAGCAAATCTAGGTTGAAGATGATGAATATAGAGAAGAAATTAGTTTTTGAATAATTTTTGGGAAAAACGGTTATGCAGAAAGGTTATGGAGAGAGATCCTTAAAGCAAGGGCTAAGGGTAGAGTGTTCTCATTCAAAGAGAATGAGTTTCGCCTAAAGAGAGCAAATTAGACCCTAATATGGGTAAAGAAGAGAGAGTCTTTCACCCAAAGTCTATCATATACTCTTTCAATCGAAGGAGTGGTCGCCAGTCTTAACTAGACGGGTGAACTTCAGCCGTCTGAGTCAAACATGAGATCTTTTCTCATCCAAAAAATCCCAGATAGGTGAAGTTCCCCTGTCTAAGTAAAAGTTTCATCCAACGGCTGTGATCGATGCATTCAACGGCTGTGATCTAGGAAAATACATTTGAAAGCGAGACGGGAGAACTTCACTCATCTAGCTATTTTTTTTATTAAAAATAATAATTTTAGAAGCTAGATCGGGGAACTTCATTCGTCCAGTCTTTTTTTCCTTCACTATTCCATAGCGCAAAAATCTCTCCTTTACTTAGTCACTCATTTATTTTGAAAGAGATAGTATTTGATCCTATAGTCCTTGTTATTAGAAAAATTATTATTAATATCCATATTTTAGTAATCAAATTTTAGGTTTATAATATAATTGAATATTTTTTAGTATGCTATTTTAAATCTACTACGAAAGTTTGATCCTAGACACACTTGTTCTGTGGAGGTCAATAGCACCACTCGCTTTCAAGTGTGGCCGAACAATCTCGCATTGAGAACATCCTGATCAACAAGTAGTTTTATTTACATAAACTTTTTTCAATTGTTCGAGTAAAGTGGTGTGGAATCGACCCGGAGAGGGGAACAAGATGATGGAAGGAACATCAAAAGATAAATAAAATAAAAATGTTGGTTTAAAATATGACGAAAAAAACTTAGAAAATTCACAGGCTTTTAGATTTTAAATTGTGTAAGAGACAGACATGATCTCCACCCGAGTACGTAATATTTTCATACTCCCTTCATCTTAGCTTGGATGCTATATTAAAGATTTTTTTTGTTCTAGTCTAGTAGACGTAGTTTATATTTTTTTTATTTATTTTCTAATTTATCCATATTTAGAAACAATATTTAATTTAGATTAATATGTGTCCAAATTTCTAAATAATTTTTTTAAATATAGAGAGAGTTTATTTTTTGATTTTTTTTGTGACATTTTTTTCCTTTTTTTTTTAACTTATTCTAAGTTAGTAATTAAAAATTAAAAACATCAATACTAGTATAGGGTATTTAACGAAAAATATTTTCTAAATAATTTTTTAATCTTTATACAAAACCCTGTTATATCAACTAAACTAGGACGGAAGAAGTAGTAAAAATACATTCAATTATGGCTAAAGCAAGTATCAAATTAGTGACGGAAGACCCTATTACACCATCTGATTCTATCTTTACCAACCTAACTCTTAAAACAATGCCTAAAACATAAAATGGAACCAATGTATATTGGAATCCCCATAGGCTTGGAAGGTTGCAAATCGATGGGACCAACACCCGAATTGCCAAGATGTCCAGGGAGGATTCTCCCCTCGTGGATTCAGGAAAAACAAAAGTAAAAGGTTATATCTATTTTAGTATCTCCTTTAATTATCAAGAGCACTTACGTATGCAAATGAGTGGGCTTCGAATATGTTATGGCATCACACATTTCCATTACCAAATAAATCAACCTTTGTGGGGATGATTCTATCTTAAAATCTAGATCTTTACAGAACTAATCAATTTATACTGAACACTACTCTGTTCGTCTCATGTATAAAGATGAAATTTATAAATCTAGTTGGCCATTATATAATTATTTATTATATTATCATACTCCAGTAACGGTGGAAGGCTTTGAAACGAAATTAAGTCATTAAATTCAAAGAAAAAGAATTTAGAATTTCGTCTATTGGTTTTTCTAAATTATTTTCAAATCTAAATTCACATAAGAATAAAGCCTGCTAAGTGCCAACTGACGATTCAACTATTTATGTATTTCTTAAAGCAAAGCTCACTCAGAGATTTAGAGGAACCAAAAATTGGGCGTATATTTTGGAGTTGCGTTCCACCGCGACAACCCACTTCCTGTCGTTGGAAGTACGCACGTATCTTCTGATGTAAGAGACAAAGAAAACTAACACGTTAAGTAATTATAAAAGCATCACTTCCCACCAGTATTACCACTGATTTAGAGTGAGAGAGGACCGGATATATCAAATGTTAAGGATAATAATCTCATCAAGACCAAACCCCTAACATGTACATATTTATATAATATGAAGGATCATTCTACTCATTGCTAATTGATTTTGAGGTGGATGTCTATATTCTTTCAATATCAACTCAGAGGCACCTGATTCTTAATATTCTTGTGCGACGGACCCTCTTTCAATTTATGTAGCCTATATGGTACTGACGCGGAGTTCTGTAATGTGCACCCACCTTAAAGGAGATTAGATTATCTATCTAGCAGTATTTGCGCATAAACATGTTCGAATCAGGGATTTAAGGCGAGTACTGATCACATACCCAATTGATTTCCAGAAAAGAAAATAGAACATCAGTACAGAAGAAATGCACAGCGGTATTTTCAGTTGTCTTGTACATAATAAGGGTTGCAAAATCATTTCATATAGCTTACTGATAAGTTTGAAAACTGGGGGAGAAAAATCAAATCTACACTCTCTCTCTACAAAATGCACAACCTGTAAAAAAAATGCATCCAAAAAGATTAGGGAAACTTAAACATAACCTTCACAAGTGACAACTAGCAACTCTCTGTGCAGAAGAAGCAAAAAACGATGAATATTCTATAGTATGCACTACAGAAAGACAAGTGACTTGTGCTATATAAAATCAATTCTGTTTTGTTTCACCAACAAGGGTTTTTCATCTCAAGACATGGAACTTTCATGCGCCTTGTTTGAATATCATTGCCTTTCTCCCATGGAAGCCACTAATAACAAAATGTATAGGAACCTGTATCTGTTTTCTACTTTCAGCAGCACCATAACGGTCTAGGCATGACGAAGTTTCTCTGTTCAACAAGTTAGAAATCTATAATAATAATAATTATTATTATTATTGTCCTACTGCTTGAACATCTTTATAAGTTGCCACAGTTGCTTCATTTTCATGTTTCTGCCCAAAATCTTGATCAGGGAACACTTCAGATTGCAAAGATGGAGCGATATTACTTACGTGTAGCCATGTCAGTTCCCACAAACTATCCCCACCTAGGGCACTCCTCTGCTGCAAAACTCCCTTCGCCTTCATTACAAGCAACGTATTTTTGAGAAGCTCGGGTATTAGTTCTTGAAGTTTCTCACTCCTCTTCCCTCTAATCTTCGCCCTCATATACTTCTCCTTGCGGCTAAGCACACCAAGCCACAATTTACAGAACGTGGTTAACTGGGAGAGATCATGGAGTAACTGCAAGAATACCTTGGCAAGCAGCTTCATCGCTAGCACAAGAGTGCCTTCCATGTTACGGTAATCTTTAGGAGAGTGACCCTGTGCAATCTCAAGCAAATCATCAAGAGCAGTGAAAATCACAAGATCGAAACACTGCAACCAAGAAGCATGAGGAAGCCGAACCCCTTCAACCCCTGTCAAGCACTTCTGAAGCGATGCCAGAGCGTGGTTCCTAACCTCTTCTCTCTGATCCAGACAAACTTTTCTCAGACCCTGCACTAGCCTCAGCCACATCTCTCCTATATCCTGAGCAACTTTTGCTGCAGTATCCTCCCCAGGAGCATCTTTAAACTCTTTAGACCACCGTGCTAGGCACATGACAGAACCTGCCATCAGATCCACTGCTCGCACAGATCGATCTGACTGCCCGACACGGGACTCTGCAAACTGCCTTGCAGCGTCCACACAAAGCACATAATTAGCGGGCGAAAGGTGGATCCCTCCATCGGACATGATGAAAATTAGTGCCTCAAACCCTGATTCAGATGCCTCCGGATGTCGAGCAGTGATGGAAAACAAGGATGTAATTGTCCGCCATCCCATTTGTGATCTGATGTGTGTTGTGTTTGCTTTCACGAGACGCATAACTTCCTGAGTTATGTGCTCACAGTATGCATCAGCAACCCTAGCATCGAGCTTCAACACCAATTGGAGTGACCTAAGGAGCTCATCAGCCAAATTCTCTTTATAAGGAAGCAGCCTCTGACATATCCTTAGGAGTCCGAAAACAGCCTTTTCAACCAAGGCACACGGCATTACAGTAGACTGAACTATGTTTGAAATATGCTCATACACACCTTGCCACAGAAGAACAATCCTGTCCCTGTTGTTTAAGGTTATAGCAATCAATAACTCTAAGCAGAATACGGCAGTGTCCTCATCCTCCGGAGACGTGTTACCCTTCTGTGGTCGTCCAGCTGCCCAAATCAAAGCCCGTGCGAGCTGCAGTAACGAGTCTGCCTGTAAGAACTTACTCTCGGTAAATATACTATCAATGTGGCACTTCTGAATTGTCTGAAGAGTGCGTTGATGAGCTGCAAGTTGTTGTTCAGTTGGTTGTGATCTTGGCTCTTCTGTGTCCAATGATAAGAGCTGGCTGAACCTTCCCATCAACCCTGAGGATCTCCGAGGAGTACCCATGGAAGGCATCTGAGATGCAGAGAGGGAGTTCGTAACAGGTTGTCCACGTCCAGATTCTGAAGAATGTTCTGAATCATCGGCCACATCACTGGCCACTCTAGCAGGTAGAAGACCAAGCTTGTGTAATCTTAATATGCAATCCAAAATATTTCTCCAACCAGTTCGAATATAGTTACCATACTTGTTCGCTATGGTAAAAACTGATATAGTTGCCATTCTAGCTTTTGTGTCGTCACCGAAGGCTAAAACAGGTTCCTCGACAGAAGATGGGTTCAATAGGGTTGTGAACTTACATAGAGACACCACTAGGTCATCTAATACATCCTCGAGATGATGACAAGCTGATATCTTTGCAACAGCCAAAAATCCATCAACACATGTTTGGAAGACATCTTCATGCTCTGCATGATCAAATACGACTGAGATGGCAGCAATTGTGGGACCCGACATGATAGCAAACATATCATGATCTAGAAATGCACGAGAGTCACACATAATGAATGGTGAAGTCTTCTTGGATTTGAGCAACAGATCCACCCAACGACTTGGTGTCATTTCCGGAAATCCAGCACCTTGCTCTGGGGTCGTTCGGATCTCATTTTTGAGGATCGAGTGGTACAGTTCAATCAAGAATTCCCGGGGAAGATCACCACCCCCATTAATATGTCGGTTGTTTCGAATGAAATCTTCTTCAGTCATCTTCTTCTTCACCTGTACATTGTGCTGATCCGTATTGAGCATAATTATTGAATACGACAGTAACAGTGCAGCGTCCTTGTTGGCAAGGATGAGAGGTGATTGCTCATAATATCTCTCTGAGAATGCCTCAAGTACCCTCTGAATCTTCTGAGATTCTCCAGGAAGACGAAAAGTTTCCAAGAACAGCCGCAGTGCAGTATCCAGATTCATATCTTGAAAGTCAAATGTCCAAGCAAATTCATGGAGGACCTGAACACAAAACTCATCATGATTTCCCAGGAAATCCCCCACAAGATTCTTATCTAAACCAGCTGTATACCTGAAAAAGCAAGCCACGCTTTGTGGGTCAAGTTTATCAGGCAATAGATGAGTTCCTTGTAAAAACTCCAGACCTTTTTTTGGGTCCCGGTTAAAGTGATCAGCACCAATCATCAACTTTCGCTTTATGTACTTCCTCCGGCGAACAAATGGAACCCAATGAGTAGGGTCAGCATAATTCTCACACTTCACAGTCCAGAACGGACTATATTCCACAAAATCTATCGGACTCTGTTCAGAGATGGGTGATCCATTTCCAATCCTCTCTGCCATTCCCCGAATCACTGCAATTAGACCGTCTAAAGCCAGAATGTGCATTCCCGATAAAGGACAGTTCACCGGAAACGCACTCTTTGACAACAAATTAGCGAGATCTTCGAACACATTACTACAGGTAATATCACAATCCAAGTTGGCATACATCTCAACCATGAATGACTTCTGCCTGCAGAAGTCAACAAGAGCCTCCATGGCAACTTCCTGCTGTTGATATGAAGCCCCGTGCCTACTTTGAGCAAGTCTCAGTATAACACAGTTAAAAAAAGCCTCGAGTTGTAGCTTTAGCTCCATACGCAAATGCTGATAGAGATTGAGAACAATGCTACACACCATTGAAAGAATGAGAGGACTCATTGACAAACCAAACTGCATCAGATTACGAAAAAGTTCATCCTGTATCAAACCCAACAACTTAGGGTGTTGACATAAAGAGGGCCCACCAAGTTCAATAGCTGAATTGATCAAGCCCAAAGCAAAAAGGGGCACATCTTCATCAAATGCTAGAGTATTTGATCTGGGACCCATTCCATTGTGCTCGATGATATTTAAGAGAGAACACAGAAAATGAAATATCTCCACCATGCATGGAACTCCATAAGGCTCTGTCATAAGATGTAGGTCATTTGGACTGTCTTTGCCAGTACTAGCCCCAATGCTATTCGCATCCATCATGCTCGCTATGGAACCTGAGGTAACTGTTGAAGCAAAACCAATAGAAGTGGGTGCTCCCTCATATTCAGAATTTCCATTCCCATTGTCTAATTGTTTAGTCCCAAAAGCATAATCCTTGTCAATCCCCATCTGGAAACAGAAACAAAGGCTTTCGACATTAGTAAACAAAAATAAAGAAGAACAGTTACTCAAACAAAAAGCATCATGATGCACTACCTCTTTTTTGCTATAAGGCATGCTTCCATTAGCTGATGAATGTTCCCTGCTTTCAATATCTCGCAGGTGCAAAAAGATACACCTAACAAGTTCGTGCATTGTGTGGCGTGCTATGCGTTGCAATAACTCACCTTTACTTCCTGCTTGATGAACTACACGAAAACATGTGTTTACAATTGTGCATACATGCTGGTTGCTCAATACAACAGCTACTTTACTTTTCATGCAAGCCAAAAGAACCTGAAGTATCTTCATCAATACCACTTCCTCAGATGCCGGATCAGTCACCTCAAACCTGCAACTTGTGACAGCATCAACAACTGAATGCATCGCATCTTCAACATTAACGGTATTCAGATCTAGCATATTAATCGTGAGGATCTTGTAGACAGATGATAAGGCAACCCCAGTGATTGCTGCACCAGTTTCATCTGATCTAATCACATCCAAGAACGGCTGAAGGTACAGTGCTGGATTAATTTTATTCCATTGACTTTGCCATGTAAATATTTGTCTTCTTAATGCTTTTAGAGACTGAATCAGGGAGTGCTCTAGCTGGTCGTCACCAGCCATATACCGCCCTCCCCACCTAACATTTCTCCTCATGACAGCCAACACAGCACCTACTTCTGAATTCACCATGCATGCTAAAGCACCACTGCTAGTCATAGATTCACATTCTTCGAGAGGCTCTTCCTCAATGGAATTAATTCCAGATTGCAGCTTGAGACGGCCCATATTTTATTACGATTCCAGATCGAGTGTAATCTGAAATTTTCTTGGAACTACACAGGCAATAGACACTACTTAGAAAAGCATAGTCTTTTCTGAATCTGCCATGAACACAGAAAAAGAGAAATCACTTAAGTTTCATATAATTCGTGAACCTGATAAAGCTCAAAACAATAAATAAAGTAAAAAATGACAAATACGGTCTTATAGTAGCATATTGTCTGACTATCTCTTTCATATTCAATCAACAGTGGTTATGTGCATTTATTGGTGAGGTCAACAAATTATAACAATCTCAAGCACAGAGGTTAAAAATCAATCATTCTGTAAATCAGTTAATTCTTTCCGCAACTTTTATGGTCCGCTAAGGAATCCATGAAAATGCAGATATTCTCTTAAAATTGGGTCATAAGTCAGGAGCCTGATAGCAGCTGAAAATATATATTATCTGTAACTAAGGTCATCTGGGATGCTGTGGGCGTGGGGTATGGTAAAAATATCCCTGTTTCAACTGGACATAAAACCTTTTTCTGCTTTCATATACTATCAACCTAGTTGTCATGCACATGATAGTTCAGCGATGTTAATCTCTACAGAGAAGGGAAACAGAAATGTCAGCTCATATTTTAGCACACTAGAAAGATTACAGGAGGAACCACTAAAACATCAGACATGGACTACTGATCACGAGACCCTTAAAGACAGCCTGATTTGTTCCAACCAGCAACTCCTGTATATTCTTATTCCTTCGACTAGAACTAAGTTTAGTCCCAAGACTCAGCCCAAATTGACATTTGCTCGCAAGTGAGAGATTGTTGTGGCCATCTATTGCCTACTCCTGTAAAGATAATTGAGGGAGGTTTTGTTGACATTGTAAGAATGATATTATTTGACATTTCGTCACTAAATTGAATAAATTTTATATAGGGCCCAAATGAAAACTACTTAAACGCTATATTTTCATGGAATGATCTTCTCATTGGGTGCTACACACACAAAAAAAAAATAGCGCATTCTGGGGCATGTGACCCCACCCCTACCAATTTAAAAGTCACCCGTTAATGGTCGAAACTCAAACCAATCGACCATGAGGTTACAAATCGCATATAACATTTTGTGGTGGAAGAGTAGCACACAATGAGAAGATCATGCAGAAAAAAAAAAAGATTCCAAGTAGTTTTCATTTGGACTCCACAAAGAAACTAGCGACGAAAATGTCAAACAAACATCCCTCATTCTTGTAATATTCAAGCTAATAACTTTGATGATATAGGAATTGACTCATGTGTAGGCAGCGGAAGCTGCAACCTGCTATACCAGAGGTAAGATGTTGGCAGTGAAGGGTATTGTTCTTTGAAGCATAAGCAGACAACAGAGGTGACCGGTTCAGAACCTATCATTAATTCTGTCGATTGGCCAACATTGGAGATAAATCCCTTTTCTCCCTTTCTTATTTTGGCATAGTCGCCTTTCTTTCTCGCACTGTTCTTTTTTGTACTATTAGCCTCTGTTCTAGCTATGGAGTTGGATCAATAGTTGTTGTTGCCTCGTCCCCTGGCTTAAAAGGACACTGGTAATACCGCCCTGGTGCTGAACGGTGACAGTAATTTAATTTGCAGATTCTATATCTGACTTTTTCTCTAAGTGGAAGTGTTCACCCCTGACCTTAATAATTCAAGTTGGGCGAAAATATTTATCATCATTAGTTATTTTTGTTGTTGACCCAACACAAGATCCAGAAGATATTGCTTCAGATTAAGAGATTGCAGATTTATAGGCACCCATCTTAGACCAGATTCTGTCTGTTCCTCTACCATCATAAGCTAATAACTTCATCTATAAGATTCCACTATTTCTGAAACTCTTGAGGAAGGAGCTCATTCTTACACTTGTCATCCTATTACTTACTCTCTATACATACCAGGGTAAGTAGCTTACCTAGCGCTACACCACAATTCTCTTTTTCTCAACTTTCAATGCAGTGTTATGACACGATTTTTCGCAATTGAGTCACTACTAACATCTGTCTAGACAAATTTACATTAAATTGTGAACAGAAGCGTCTTCAAGTTAAAGACACAGTGGAGTATCCAGTGGAAAGACATCATAAGGTATTGACACAATGTTCATCTTAGATAATGATGATAAGGTATTTGGGATATTTAGCAATACAAACAAATCACATAACTTATAAATTTATCTTATAAGCAGTTTAAAACCACATACACTAGCAGTGGATATCACACTATACAATTTGTATCAGTATTATAAACACTGTGAAAAATTACAAACACTCAACCAACAGACATGCCTTGATTACTTGTTCAAACGACTTTCAGATTACATTAAAGAACTTTGTAGAGGGCAAACTGACTAGTGTCAGATGATATCTATTCTACATTTGATACGAGTTTAAATAACTCTGAAAAGCTTGTTTCAGGACCAACCAACACTAACTAACTGCGCAAAAGCTAGATACCAAGTAGTCCAAATAAGACTAATGACATCAAAGAAAACAAGCAAAGTAAACAAATACCATCACAACTCAAAGACGAACAAAACTAAAATTGATCACAAAATTCTGGATAATAGCACTAGTGGCACCTCGATTTCCCCACAAAACAGTCTGATATATATGGAATTAACTAAAGAGATTATATAATCTAGCATGAAAAACTATAATAAACCACAAAAGGCCGTGAATTTATAATCTTAGTGAGCCCATTATTATCCAGCAAAACAAGTAATAAAATAAAATCAAAGAAAAGCGAAAGAACTAGGGTTTCATTTCCCGACAACTTTATCATCCTTTCGGAGTATATGCAACACTAGAAATGAAGAAAATGGGAACTTCAAATTCATCTGATCTACTAATAAATGAACATTACATACCTGTGGAGAACCAATCCGATCTGAAATTTTTTTCCTCTGAAGAATCGTCCAAAGAAGAAGAGTTTTACTGTCTCTCTCTCAAAATCCGAGATGCGTTGAGACCAAGAACGGTCTCTTCTCTTGTGCAACTTGCAGTGTTGGCACAATTGATAACAAAGACAAGAAAGCACGATGATGGAATGGACTGGAGTGGTGGAGTAGAGAGAGAAAGAAAGGGAATGACTGGATTTTTACTCTGAATTAGATAGAGGTAAATTCTCGTCTTCTATCAGTCTCACTCAGCCAATGCAAACATGGAACGTGGTGGGACCAAATTATAGGACCTAAAAAAAATGAATTTGGTGTACTGAAATAGTGAAATGGTTTATGTTCAAACGCTTTAGGGGTTTAAGGCTTTAAGCAAAGCGTCGTTGGGACTAGCATGTATCTCCAGGGAAATCAACATCTAGGAATCTTCCAATTTGATGGGAATTATGCTCATTCCCACTTCTTTATTTGAGTTTCATAAAGTTTGTCGAGTATTTAAAGGGAGCCAAAATTAGGTTTGTTTTGTTATTAACTTGCGTCTAAAATGCATACGTTTTTAGCGAATGAATCAATGGATGTTTCTTTCTTTCTAATGCTTTAGGTATTTGTCGCACAACGACCAATAGTCGACTCTTACATCTCCAAGAGAGGATTGCATACAGTAGAGCGGACGGTTCAGGTTCATTTGGTTAGAACATTGGTTCTCCAAAGAAACCACACACATTATTAAATAGAAGAAAAAAAATAATGAAATGGTGCTCACGTCTACAATAAAATTCTGGGGTACCATTTTCTTCTTCTACTCGGTTAGAATCCCCTTGTCATAATCTCGACCTGAGTGACACACTTTGATAATGGGTGCATGTTCTCTTATTTTCATATGGCAATATAGAGTGTTGAGTATAAGAGATGAATTTCTGTTTTTGCATTGATAGTTGATGCAAACTAGCTACTGAAATTTCAGTCATCCAAAGTTTCGTGTGGCTAGGCTAGATAGCCAACCAAAGAATTCAGCTATTTATGTGGCATTTCGGATTACGATAACATTATCACATGAAGAAATTAATGAGCTCGCAACTGGACTACAACATAGTGAACCGAGGTTTATTTGGGTCTTGAGAGAAACAGATCGGGTAGACGCTTTTGTTGATTGTGATTACCGAAAATCTATCTTGGCAACACAACCATATGAATCATGTGATAAACCAATAAACCAAGAGCAATGAAATGATATAGGTTAAATATAAGAAATTAATACAAGTAAATTTTAACGTGGTTCGACAACAGAGTGTCTACATCCACGGGTAATAAAATATTTGGATGTTTTTATTGATGATTGTATGTTACAGAAAGATAAAAATGCTATATGTAGCAAGTAAAATTCATCAAAAAAATGATGAACTACGAATATATTTAATTGACACAACTCTCATACCTAAACTTTTTCCTCTGATCCTTTTCCTTCTCCAAAAAATTTCGTCCCTCTTTCTGTCTTGGAGCTTAATATTTATAATAAATATCATGGGTCCCACTCTTCTTTCTTTTCACCTATTAGTTCTTATCCATACTTTGGAACGAAACTTATCCCGCATTCTTATTTGTATTTTCCGCAAGACTTGACATGCGTACTTCTTATTTCCCTTAGTTTCCCGTTTGGTGACCCGCACCTCTTCTGCGGATTTGTATTCAAGTTAGTGCTTTTTGGATTTCGATGAATTCTGCAGTCTTATTATTATTATTAGAATTATGGCATGTCGGACATGTGGCCATTGAAAGTGACTTGTCATGTTTTAGCTTCTTCTGTTCCGCAACCTGCACAACTGAGACGTGTCTACCATGCATCGATGTTTGTTAGTTCTATACATTATGTCATGCTTTCCCGCAACTTGTGCGCCTGTCATGCAATGAAGGTGTCTATTTCGTACAGTGTGTCATGCTTTCCCGCAACTTGCGTGTCTGTCATGCAACAAAGGTGTCTGTTTCAGTACTTATCTAATGAGTTTTGCTTCAATATTTCTCGTTCCATCATAATCTGATATGCTTTCCATAGTATTTGAACACGTGGTGTTAGGGATTTAATACCCTTACAATTTGCCCCTTTTTTCTTTTGAGTTTTACATATGGTAGAAATTTGAAAAAGGAAAAATAATTATTACTTTTCCGATTCGTACGCCTCTAATAAATTTTCTTCTCACGCTTAGGTTTACTTTTCTGACAGTTTTAGCGGTTTCGAGAAAGTCACATCTCTGATAAAGTTCCTCTCTCCTCCACTTTATTTTTTCGACGGTTTCGTCAGTTTCAATCCTTTGATATTTAATGCAAATCTTGTCACATCTCTCATCTTATTCTTCGTCTTCTTTGTCTTTTTCTTCTTAAAGTTTCTGTTTTTTTTTTATTCTTCTGAAACTGAACTTTTTCAGTGATTCCTCGTGATTTGATTAATTCAATTTGTGCTGATTAAATCATGATTAAGGATTTCTTTCATCGGGATCAGGTCTTCTTTTCATCCAGTTATCTGATTTGATTTATGTTCTTCACTTTGTTACAGGTAATACTCCTAACTTATTCTTTAATGTATCTGTTTATCTATCAATCTTCTTAACTGAATCTTTTAGGGTTTTCTTCTGTGTTGAAGGGTTTATGTTTTTTTCTTGCTTTTCATCAGGGTGAATCTATCTTTTCTTGTTCTCTCATATGTAGGTAAAATTCATCATGTCTGGAAAAGATGATAGTAATGTTGTTGGAGGTGCCTCTTATCATGGTGATCAACCTGTAGAAAAGAAATCATCTCGCTATTTTGCGATAAACAATAAAGTGGGAGTTCAATCTGGTACTTCAGAAGCTCAATCTTCTGATTTGGTAGGAACTGATGATATAACTGTTACGACCAATAGACCATCTTCTAAGAGTAAACATTTTAACGAGAATTTGAGTTTTAGGTCAATGGATATTGAAGAATTTAAAGATAAACATCAACTCCAACAATTTAAAGTTTCCCTTTGCGATCATGCTAAAGGAGATGAGATTACTCTTGATATGATGAAGAAATTTCAGTATAGCGCCAACAGACTATTAATAACTGCGGGAGCGCTGCACGCTGGCTTGAAGCTTCCTTTGTACAAGAGTGGGGATTCTTTCCAGTACGAGGTTCTTGCGAGCCGAAATAAATCAGAGCATGGTATGGTCTGGTCTATTGCCCAATACAACGGGAATTGGTGGTGTGTGCTGAATGAGTGTAGTAAACGTAGTAGGGGAGAAACAAATTTCACATGCTATGTTCCCAATCCTGCAGAACGTAAGCATTATGCTGTGAATAATTTCCATGCTACATATGCTGACGCTATTGCTGTAAAAAATTACAAGAAGTGGAGTTTCGTACCAGGTCGTAAAGGTGGCGAAGGATTTCGTCTACTCTGGGAAATTGATAACTCTAAGTTAAATGTCATTCCTGGGACACAGGCTCCTTTACGGAGAAGATATGTATTGATCATGACTTTAGGTGGTACCGCACTCCTATGATACTTGAGGGACCATGGATTTATGGGTTTGTTCAAGACAGTGTGGTCCGCAACTTTAGATCACACCTTCATTCTTACTTCCCTTGGCAGTTAAACTTCGACGGATTTTCTTTCCTGTATGACGATGAGGTATGTAGAATTCTTTCTTTATTCTTCTACATCAAGCCTTAAATATTATATAATTGTTTCTTTTTTTCATAGCCGCAAGCTGAAGGGAGTTCGAAAGGTGATTCGGGTAATAAGCGCAAAGCCGCAGCTTCAATAGAAAAGGTATTGACTTATCCAAATGAATTTGCATGATTCATATGAATCTTATTTAATGAGTTCCTGCCGTACATTGATATGGTAAAAAAAAAGTTAAATCTGCACCCCGCATTTCCACTGATAGGGAGGAAGGAGAAATCCATGATTCACCCCGTTGTCAACCAAAGCTGAGAATTGAGAATATTAGTTCTGTTGAACCTGAAAAAAGTGAGGAAGAGAAGAATGTCCCGCTTCAGCTGACAGATTCGGAGCAGAATGATAAAAATTTATCTCCTGTGAAGTTTGAGCCCACAAAGCTGGTTAATGCTGCGGTAGAAACTACAGGTGTTGCGGAAAGTTGTTCAAACCAGGACGCGGATCCTGAGTTCTTCTACCTTACCTCCCAGTTTTCCCATTTGTTTGAAGATGATCTTCTCCTGCCTTCTGCGAGTGAAGATGGTCTATCTGATAAGGAGGATCCCACAACTCAGGGTGAGCCGGCAAATGCTGCGGTGGAAGCTGCTTCTACCGAGGGAAATGACAAGAGCACAATTGTCATTGATGCAGTTCATATGAATGAAGAAATTCCGCATAGTGATAAGAGTAAAGGAGAAGCGGAAGATGAGAATCTTATGGATAAGGAGGAGGAAGTCTTTCGCTGGTTCATGTCCAAAGAGTTGCTATCTGTCCCATGCGACTTTCAGCCATTGGAGACAGATTCCTCTGCGATTGCTAATCTGCGGGAATGCATGTGGTCTGCTCCGTATGAAGTAGTGAAAGAAGCTTGGTTAAAGGACCAAGGCCATACTATATGCCCTTATTTTGACATGAACCTTCCTTCCTCTCTTGCGGAGACGATTGCTCTTGCGGATGGTGGAGCATACTGTTTCCCGCAACAAGCTATCTTGCAGGTATTTATATTATTTTAATGACCTTAAATTTTATTTTATTTTCATTTTTACTTCGAAAATTACAGTTTGCTCGGAGTCAGAACGCCGCATATGTGGCTTATAAATTTTTCAAAGGACGATCCATAAAGATGTAGACTCAGTTTAGGAAAGTAGAGGAGAAATTAACCATATCATAAGAAGATGCTACGGACTTGAAGCAGGAAGATGATACGCTTTGTCAGCAATTATTAGATCTCCAGAATCAAGGTTTAACGCTTTTTCTCTCATGTCATTTTTCTTACTTTATTTGCATGTTTTTGAATTACTTTATGGGATCAGCGGGAGATTCAGACCTCGTGAATAGGCTGCAACGTAGAGATAAGCGTATGATAGAACATGTATTAAAAATCAATAAAGAAAATATGGAGATCAAGGAAAGATTCAATAACTTGGTTTTTTTGATGAGTCAAGCCAAATCAAAGTATGAAGATCTATAATTGAAGCATCGACTTTTACATGTAGATTATATCCGCAAGAAGGAAGAATCTGATGCCACTCTCCTACGGACTAAAGGTTGTGTTCTTGAAGCGCGGGCACAATCAGAGAAATTGGAAGAAGAAAATCGCAAGCTCTGTGTGGAATGCAAGAATATCCTTGCGGGATTTTCTTATTCCGAGTCACTTGATAATTCAAAGCTTTCTTCTTATATGGCGTAAATTATTAAAGACAGAGATAATTCAGCTTCAGATGCTCATGTTAAAGGGAATGCACTTGTAGAAGCTCAGGATAAAATCCGAAGCTTATCTGATATGATTCTTCTTCGTGAAAGCGATATTTTCCGCTTACATAAAGAGATGGAAAGGTGTAAAAATGAATCAAATCAGTTGCGGGATAATAATTCATTGAAACAAGCGGAGTTAGATCAATGTCGTCAAGATCTTCAGCATCTTACAGACAATTATCATAAACTTTCAAGAGAATATGACTTCCTCGATGATTTTAAAGATGCAATAGTTCACGAATTAGAAGAGTTTGAATCTCTCGCAAGAGGTATCTTATTTTATTGCCTATTTAAAGTTGAATATTATTTCCGCATTGATTAATCTTTCATTTACGTTGCAGGTTTTGAGGAAAAATTCAAAGATGCGGCCTTAAGAGCTGATAGGGCTGAAGGGGAGCTTGATACTGCCAATGCTAAGTTGGAGGAAGTCAAAGGACAACTGAAGCTTGTTACTGTCAAAGCCAATGAGGCACAATGTCAACTTGAACTTCTATCCTCTAAGACTAAATAAGCGGAGGACAAATGGAAGTTGGAAACCTTGAAAGTTGAGAGCTTGACTCGTGACTTGGCTTCGGAGCAAGGGAGAAAATCTTATTGGGAGGAGCGTGTCCAAAAGTCTGTGGCCGAGGTGAATAGGTGTAAGCAGGAGCTTGAAACAGCAAGAGCTAAAATTTCTTGGTTAAAAATTGAAGCTTGTGTTGGAGTTGCAAAAACGATCCACAACACTCTAGATAGAGTGAAAGGTGATGGATTCACCAAAGTTTATATCCGCAAGGAAATCCTAAACACCCTTCTCCTAGTGCAGATCCTCCCGTTCACTAATATTTTCCTTCTTCTGAATTGTATTGGCAAGCTTCCTTTTTGTCTCATATTATTGTACCTACATTACAATTAACGAATATATATATACATAATCAGTTTACGTTATGAGTGTGTGAATTGAGAAACCACAAGGCGTATATTGTACCTTGGGTTACCTTTGAGGGTATAGTCACATGACTAACTTCTCTCTGGCCAGGAGGAAATTAATGATGCGGTCCCTAATGAGTACCTCCTGAGATGGAGTGTACCTTATACAATAATTAATGTCATGTTAGGCATCTCTATCTCACGAAAGATCCAATAGTCATACGTTCATAGACATTTATATGGATTTTCTAGAGAGATTACATTTGTCATGCTTTAACCAGTATGAAGCCAAATTATTGTATGATTGCTTTATTTGTTATGGATAATATGGTTTGATATATTGTGCATTCCAAGGATGCTGTAAGACTTCTCCGTTCATATTCCGCAAATGGTACGAGCCCTGTCCCGCAATATATGACATATGGTCCTCCCCATGTCGGTGTAAATTTTTTCGCTTTTTTATCTCTTTGGTATTATGGGATTTGTCGCAGAGCATACTGCCCTTCAACAAAGTTCCGCGACTTTACTTTCTTATTATATTCTCTTGTCATCCTTCTCTGATAATTCTCCATTTTTTGGAGCGTAACCTCTTTTCTTCTTTCCAAGTCATCCAACTTCTCAAGCATTAGATCTGTGTTTAAATTCTTTTCCCACGCTTCTGTCCTTGTTGTAGGTAAAATAATTTCTGTTGGAATAAATGCTTGTGCTCCATAAGTGAGAAAAAATGGTGATTCTCTAGTGGTTTCTCTTCTCGTCGTGCGATATGCCCATAAAGTGTTATGAAGCTGTTCGCACCATCGTTTATGATGTCCATCAAGAGTCTTTTTTAGATTTATGACAATAGTTTTATTTGTAACTTCATCTTGTCCGTTACTTTGGGGATAAAGTGGAGTGGACTTGTTCTTTTGGATATTAAATGCTTCGAAAAACATATCAATATTTTTTCCTTGTAGTTGTTGTCCATTGTCCGAGACTATAGCTACCGGGATTCCGAATCTGCAAATTATATCTTCGAATAAAAACTTAAAAACATCTGTATCTCTAATGCGAGCAAGAGCTTTGGCTTCAACCCATTTAGTGAAATAATCAGTTGCTACGATCAAATATTTTCTTTTTTGTGTGCCTTCCACTAAGGGCCCAACGATATCTACTCCCCATTTTGCAAACAGCCATGGGCTGAGTACAAAATTGAGTTCCGTTGTGGGAGCTTTAAATTTTTTTTGCAAAGCGTTGACATTCTTCGCACCTTTTTACCAGATTTTCCGCATCTTTGTGCATAAATGTCCAGTAATACCCTTGTGTCTTTGCTTTCAGTGCGAGTGATCGTCTTCCGCTATGATTTCCCGCATCTCCATAATGAATATCTGTGAGAACATGTTGTCCTTCTTTTTGTGACAAACACCGAAGTAACGACCCTAAAAAATACCTGCGGTACAAAATTTTATCCCGCAATTGATAATTTGCAGATTTTAATTGCACTTTTCTCGCATTTTTAGTGTCTGCGGGCAATATCCCACTTTATAAGTATTGATGTATCGGGAGCCTCCAATCTTCTTCAGATGATTCATTTTCTGCTTTCTGTGAAAAGTTTGCATCATCTTTAATGGCTGCATCTTCAATATCTTCATGTACTTCCTCTTCTATGTTTTCGATTGCCCATATCTTAATTGATGGCTCATAGATGCTTCATAGCCTCATATCTTCATGTACTTCCTCTTTTATCATTGAAGAAATGAATGCCAATGCATCAACATGACGATTTTTCTCTCTGGATAAATGTCGAAAAATTATATTTGGAATTTGATATGCCAATTTTTGAACAAGATTCTTGTATTTTATCAAGTCTTCATCAAGCGCTTGATATTTCAACTCAACCTGCCGAATTATCAATTGTGAATCACTAGTAAGCCGTACATCACTTATTCCCAACTCGATGATGAGCTGAAGGGCATGAACCACAGCCTCATATTCTACTATATTATTTGTGTGTTCACCGAATTCAAGACGAAATGCATGCACCATCCGTTCTCCTGTAGGGGTTATAATCACAATTCCGATTCTCGCTCCTTCTTTATTCCGTACCCCATCAACAAATACTTCCCATCTGCAAGAGTTAACAGAACTCAGAATATCTTGGGAATCATCGTCTTCTATCCCCGGTAAACCTTGGATTTCAAAGTCGTCATCCAGTGGTAAATCCACAAGGAAATCTGCCAAGACTTGTGATTTTTGTGCAGTTTGTATTTCAAATATGATATGGAATTGCTCCAATTGTGCATTCCATTTCGCTATTCTCCCTACCTTTCCCGCATTCTTTAGTACGGATTCTAACTGAGCTTTACTTGGTACTCCCACATAGTGTGTTAGAAAATATGTGCGTAATTTTTGTGTGGCAAAAACCAGTGCTAATATCAATTGTTCAATTTTGGTGTAATTCCTTTCTGCAAGATTAAGAGTTTTACTAATATAATACACTGGTTTCTCTACTTTCTCATTTGTTCGTACCAATACCGCACTTACAACATCTTCTGTTGCAGCTATGTACGAGGCCAGTACCTCTTCAGGCTTCGGTTATTTTAATGCAGGTAGTGTGGCGAGATAAGCTTTGATGTTTTGAAAGGATTGCTCACAATTTTCGTTCCGTACAAATTTGCTTTTCTTTTTCAGTGTGTCAAAAAATGGTTTACATTTGTCTGATGATCTGGCAACGAATCTGTTAAGTGCAGTTAAACATCCATTTAATTTTTGTACTTCTTTTACATTCTTTGGAGATGGCATATTAACAATTGCTTGTATTTTTGTTGGATCAACTTCAATCCCCTTTTTTGTGACCAAGTAAGCCAAGAACTTTCCAGATGTAA
Source organism: Papaver californicum (assembly GCA_023531435.1). Lineage (NCBI taxonomy): Eukaryota > Viridiplantae > Streptophyta > Magnoliopsida > Ranunculales > Papaveraceae > Papaver > Papaver californicum. The sequence goes on along the minus strand of JAJJMC010011023.1, from coordinate 707,927 downwards.
CTCCAAAAATGCATTTATCTGGATTAAATTTTATTTTATACTTACGTAGAGCTTCAATATTTATATTAAATCTTGTAAATGATCATTTGAAAGTTTAATTTTTATTAGCATATCATCTACATAGACTTCCAAGGTGCGGCATATCCATGGTTTAAAGATTGCATCTACCAGTCGTTGATAGGTTTCTCCCGCATTCCTTAATCCAAATGGCATTTTAGTATAGCAGTACAAACCATGCAGGGTAAAAAATGAAGTATGTTCTTGATCTTCTTCAGCTAAAGCAATTTGATTGTACCCTGAATGTCCATCCATGAAAGATAAAGCCTCATGTCCTTCAACTGCATCTACTAATTGATCAATGCTAGGAAGCGGATAACAATCTTTAGGGCATGCCTTGTTCAAATTGGTGAACTCTATACAAATCCTTACTCCTACATTCTTCTTTGGTACAATTACCATGTTGGATATCCAGGTTGGATATCGCACCTCTCGAATAAATCTCGTATCCATGAGTTTCTTTAGTTCCTTTTCAACTGATAAATGATACTCGGGCGCCGCTTTGCGTATACGCTGCCGAAATGGTGTAGTGCCTGGATGTATATGTAATTCATGATGAACGATACTTGGATCAATGCCTGGCATATCCTCCATTTTTCATGCGAAAATATCTATATAATCTCTAAGTAGAATAACCAAATCATGTTCCCTTTCTCAATCCATTAGTGTTCCAATCTTGATTATTCTCGGGGATGGGTTTGTTCCTTTATTGACATTCTTGGTTTCTTCAATTTCTGAAAAAGTGGATTTGGGAACTCCTAAAAATGTGGGATATCCCTTTGATTGCTATTCTGGAATACTACTTATTTCCTTAGTTTTTGGTATGCTCCCTTCCGATGGAGTGTTTTTACTTGTTTCATTCACCGATCCTCTACCCGCAGTCTCAGTAAGATATTAATTTATTGCCTCATCTTTTGCTTTGATTTTTCGTTCTTTCTTTCTCTCTTGTTGTTGTTGAATTCATTCCTCGTTTATGTGTGTCTCTGTGAGGATGCAAGATCTTACAACATCTTGATCCCCATTTATTTCCATTTCTCCTTGTGGTGTTGGGAATCACAAATATTGATGATAAGTTGTGGTTACTCCTTTCAATTGGTGAACACAATATCTGCCAATGATTGCATTATATGGGGACGATGCCTCTACTACACTGAATTTGGTTAAAACGCTTATTGGTCCCGCTATGGCTTCAAGTAAAATCTCTCCTTTTGGCTTTGATGCTATCCCATTAAATCCATAAATTGTGTAACAAGAGGGTGTGAGTTGATCGTCTTTAAGTCCCATTTTTTGAAATGTGTCATAAAATAACACATTAAGTGAACTTCCCCCATCCATGATGATCTTCTTCACATTCCATCCAGACATTGGTAAAGTGAGAACCATCGGATCATTGTGTGTCTCAATTTCTTGATCAACTTCACCCGCTGAAAAAGTTAATGGGGAAGCCATCCATTCCTCCCACGTTTCTGTCATTTTTCCTGCAACTTTAAGAACTTCATGACTGTCAATTCTTTTACACAACTTCTTATCAATTGTTGTGTCCATAAATAACTGATTTGACTCTATGTAGGAAATCGTGTTGATGGTTCGGTTATTTTCCAGGATATTTCCAGTCTTCCCAGTGTTCAGCCTTGGTGGAGGATCGGGCAAATAAAGGAATTCCTTCAGTTCCCCCGCATCAATTAACTTCTGGACTTGCAATTTTAAATTTCTGCATCTATTTGTGGGATGACCATAAAAACAATGATATCCACAATAATATTTAGAACTTTCTATGTGTGGTGGTTGCCTTCCCTTCGACCATGGCCATTCAAAATCTTGCATGTTTCTAATTGTATTTAAAAAATTTGTGAATACGGGGTGTTGAGCTTAGTAAAAACTCGATCCTCAAATTGCTGGTTGATCTTTCTTTCTTCATCCGCTCTGCCTCGCTTAAATTCATTATATGGATTTTCACCCGCAACTCGTTTTCCAGAACTTGTTGCTGGTTCCACAAAATTTGTTTTGTTTGCAACTCTCTGATGTTGAGAAACTGCTCTTGGATTCTGTTTTTGTATATCTTGTAACCTTACATATTTCTCGATAATTACCCTTAGATACCCTTCATTTTTTGGATCCTCTCCATGAATATCTACGAAAAGCGGGCTCGTGCGGTTTGATATTCCCATTTGTAACAATTAATTGAGATTTCTGGACTAATATTACCAATTGCTTGACAAATTACCTGCCATCGATCTGTGTAATCTCGGATAGTTTCATCTGTCCAAGACGTAAGGGCAAATAATTTACCCATTCCAGCATTTGCGGGTTTGTTTTACATGTACGTCTCCAAGAATTTTCGGGTCAATTGTGTATATGAATATATTGTTCATTCTGGTTGATTTTCATACCATGTTAATGCAGATCCTTTCAAACTAGAGGGAAAATATCAGCACATGATAACATCGTTTTGCTCCCAGCGGGTCATATTGCGGTTGTAATATTTTAAACGAGCTGCGGGATCCTTTGTTCCATCGTAACATTCAAAGATGAGGAGAGTGCATTTGTGCGGGATGTATGCAAGCGCAAGGTGCGATGCCATTGACGTTCTACTGGCCTCTTTTAATACTTCCTCAAGACGTCCTCCCTCTTGTTTGTTTTTCAAGGTCTTTATTTCCTCTCTCATTTCTTCCAAATCCTCGAAATATTTGTTCCACCTGTTGTTCTGTGGTTCTGAGTCATCAAAATCTGGTTTATCGGGCTCATACTGCTGATTAAACCTGTTTTGTTTTGGATGAACATATGTATCATCTGCTGGTTCAACTATCATCACCCTTTGATCTTTATTGATCCTCATTTTGCTCTCTGTAGATCTTTTTGAACTTACTTCCTGCCCCTGTAACCTTGTAACAGATGCTTCCGCATCCTGTCGGGCTTTATGCCTGAGCATCTGATTTTCTTGCGTTAGAATAGCAATTATTTCTGCATAATTCTTTTGAACCTTACACATTTTATTCAATTCTTCGAATAATTGATTGATGGGATCAATCCTGTTTTGTGGTGCTTCTACATGTGGTTGTTGGATTGTTCTGTTGCTATCAATTGATTGGTTGATTGTGATGTTTGGTTCTATCATTTTATCTTGCAATATCTGTAATTGCTTTACTCCGGTTGCCTCTTGCAATTGATTCCTTGTTTCGTTTATTTTCTATGTTTGTTTCTATTTTGTATTTTCCGATCCAAGGGTTGCGGTCCTTGGGACTCTTCTACGATTTCTCTTTCTGGTTGATGAAGAGTTTTTCTTCCAGTCCCCATTGTTTTATTACCCAAATTTCTTACATCGACTTCTTGTTCTTGTAAGGTTTTATTTGCAGTTGTCTCCATTTATTTAATTTCTATTGGGATATTATAATGACTTCTTTGCTCAATCTAGTGTTGTTGTAGAAATTTCTTTGTTGATGTTCTAATGAAAGTTCAGATAATGAGATAAGTGCTTCATAAAATTTTAACATCCGCAATATATATATGAAATAATTTGATTGATAGAAAAAATCTAGCTTTAATTAAAATTTGATATATCACATAAAAGTTAGACAAATTTCCAATTTAAATCAGGTTTCAAAGGTTCATCAAATCATTTTTTGCAAAAAAGTTGAAAGCAAGTTTAGAAGTTCAGTTCAAAACTTATTTTTCTTGTTTTGACGAGAATCATAACTAGGCAGCTGCAAAACATTCTTAATTTATACAATCAATTGACACAACATCATATGCAGCTAAATATGGTTGAATTACAGACATAGAAATTCCCTGATTTCAAAACAAATTCTTTTTGCAAAATTATTAAAAACATAGTACTTTAGAGGAAATTTATGAGCAAAGTCTTTCAAACACATGGTTAAGAAAACATCCGAAATAATCAAAGTATTAATTTAAAAGAGAGGTAACAATTCAAAAGGTGTTGTGTATGAACATAACAATTAAATCGAAATAGACATCAATTGAAAAGTTCGGAGAGAAACTATATGTAAAATTTTGAAATATCAATTGAAGAGAAAAGAACCCCTGATTAGAGATGTAGGAAAGGGGTTTTCTAAGATAACAAATTCAGAATTTTAAAGATGAAGATTTGGATAGGTAGAATAAATTCTTTTACCTCTCCGTGTTTCTAGCACCAAATTGTGATTACCAAAAATATATCTTGGCAACACAACCACATGAATCATGTGATAAACCAATAAACCAAGAGCAATGAAATGATATAGTTTAAACATAAGAAATTAATACAAGCAAATTTTAACGTGGTTCGACAACAAGTGTCTACATCCACGGGTAATAAAATATTTGGATGTTTTTATTGATGATTCTATGTAACAAAAAGATAAAAATGCTATATGCAGCAAGTAAAATTCATCAAAAAAATGATGAACTACGAATATATTTAATTGACACAACTCCCATACCTAAACTTTTTCCTCTGATCCTTTTCCTTCTCCAAAAAATTTCGTCCCTCTTTCTGTCTTGGAGCTTAATATTTATAGTAAATATCATGGGTCCCCCTCTTCTTTCTTTCCACCTATTAGTTCTTATCCATACTTTGGAACGAAACTTATCCCGCATTCTTATTTGTATTTCCCGCAAGACTTGACATGCGTACTTCTTATTTCCCTTAGTTTCCCGCTTGGTGACCCGCACCTCTTCTGCGGATTTGTATTCAAGTTAGTACTTTTTGGATTTCGATGAATACTGCATTATTATTATTATTATTATTAGAATTATGGCATGTCCGACATGTGTCCATTGAAAGTGATATTATTATTTTCAGAATTTGGCATGTCCGACACGTGGCCATTGAAAGTGACTTGTCATGTTTTAGCTTCTTCTGTTCCGCAACCTGCACAACTGAGATATGTCTATCATGCATCGATTTTTGTCAGTTCTATACATTGTGTCATGCTTTCCCGCAACTTGCGCATCTGTCATGCAACGAAGGTGTCTATTTCGTACAGTGTGTCATGCTTTCCCGCAACTTGCGTGTCTATCATGCAACAAAGGTGTCCGTTTCAGTAGTTATCTAATGAGTTTTGCTTCAGTGTTTCTCGTTCCATCATAATCTGATATTCTTTCCATAGTATTTGAACACGTGGTGTTAGCGATTTAATACCCTCACATTGATGGCGGCAAAGTCTACAGTATCGAGGCTAACCCTAGCGTCTTTTGAGGCATTGCTTCTTGATTGTGGCACGTTTGAGGGGAGTGGCGCATAATTTGTGGCTTATATTTAAGCAAAGTGCTAAAGTAGCATATTTGAGTCCAAAAGAACAATTTGAGAAGCATTCGTTGCGAATGAACGTTAAGTTAAAATGTATTTTAGGGTTTAAGCATTAGCTATTCCCGAACTTGATAGATGTTGTTGGAACATCGATGCGCATTCGAGACAAGTTCAAGGAATTCAACCGTGGAATTTAAGCGACTTGAGACTAGTTCGATATAACATGAATATTATGAGTATTAAGAAGGTTGCAAGGCCATTATAGAATGTTTAAAGAGAATCCGTACCCTTAATTTGCTTGCGGAATATAAGTAGAGATACAATATTCCATATTTTGTTATAGAATTAAGCATATGTGCATAAATACGCACATATCCTTTTTATATTCCTGCTGCTTGGCAAAAGGCAATTTTACAATTCTAGCGCTTGTCAAAAGCTTACCATCTACAATTTCAAAAGGTTTTTTTTTAATAAATTTGATAATGAAAATCAATCTGAATCTGATAATGATGATGGTGGTGGTTGATGCGTGTCGTATCACGTCAAAATTATATTCATTTTTCACTTATAATAAATATTGATTAAGTGTATGGTAAGAAAGATTCGTTCTACAAGAGACTATTATTGTTATTCAATTTCAATTTCTTAAGTAACAATGGGGGATTTTTTTGAATTTATGAAAATAATAAAAACTAAAACATAAGCAAAGTAAATAGTTGAAAGTAATCAAGAGATGTGAATATTTTAAGGGATTGTATCATTCACAAACATGTATTTGTATCAATAAATAGAAAAGGTATTTAATTTCTCATTGTCAAAAACCCCAAAATACCTTGATCACAAGAATATCTCATTTATTTTCAGGTTCATCACACATGCATTAAAAGATGCAAGAATAAATTTTACCTAGAGAATAACCCAACATGTAAAAAGCATTAATCAAGTTTAATTCCCCATGTGCATTTCTTTTTTTAAATAAGAATAATAATGTAATTGAACATGGAAAACACACTAATTCAATTTAACAAAGGTTATGATTCATATGTGGCTGCTAGGATGTATCACTACAAGTAACAACCACACTTATGCTACTTGAAATCAGAATTAGTCAACTTTTACGTATTGAAACCCTAATTTAGCTTTAGATAAAAATAAAATAAGTTAACTTGATTCCGGACCTAACCAACGAAGTTTCAATCATGCAAAAGTTATAAACAATGAATCACAAACGACAAATATTGATACAAAACTAATATATTAATTAAATATCATGTTTGATAAATCAACTTTAATCCATAACACTTAATATTTATTTAGCTACTCATAGCTATGAAGTTCATCACAATACAACTGAAGTAAACAAAATAAAAACCAAAGCAAACCCTAGAAGCATAAAAGTATTGTTGTCGTTCTCTTCAAAACCCCAATCTCCAAGTCGTATCAGCTCTGCTCTTTCACCATGAGAATCTCCTGAACGTGTGAGAGAGAGAGAGAGCTTATATATCCCCTAACTTATAAACCCTGATCCTAAATAGATATTTGCTAAATTTCCTAATCTAGGCCACGCACCCAAAACCAAAATCAGAAGAAGAAGCCCGTAAACTTAATAAGCCCAAAATAGAATTTATCCAAACTAAATCAAATAAACCTGTCAGTTTCAAGGAACTGACAGAGCATCCTCAAACCATTCACGACAAAATCTTTCATGCCATTTCACAAGCACTTACAAGGAATTACTTGTTGGATGAGTACCTTCTTTCCTGTAACAGAAAAACACAAACACAGAGAACTTGTAGATGATTAAGGGAGGGTTAGAATTACACTGCAGACACACTCAAACAAGGAGGTGAAGTCGCCTGTTCAACAGACTGCCCTTAACTCAATATTTGCCAGGTACACCTTCAAGAAGATGCTGCTATA
>JAJJMC010011023.1:689240-700692 GCA_023531435.1 Papaver californicum | reverse complement strand
AATTTAAGTAGTAAAACATTAATTTTAGTAACATACATTTTTTTTTTTATTTCCCAACATTACTGGTAGTGAATTTGGTCATAGCTTTACAGAACTCCTTCCATGCATCATACATTCACAATCCATTCATTCAATCCCATGATTCCACAACAGAAGCAACATTCATTCGTGTGTTTCCAACCATCAACTCTTCATCTCTGCAATGTTCTTGAACAACATCACCATCTTTCCTTTCTTCCCCTCTATCGCTTGCTGCTTTCCAATCCGAGACAAACCCACTTCTTGTTGAATATGACTTCAACCAAATCTGCACTTCTCACTGTCAAATCCATTTCTTCATTACTACTTCACTTCGCAGGCAACCTTATAATATCAACAACACCATTCATCAACTTTTCCCTATTCTTGAACTATCTACAGATTTCATCACAATCTTCTAGCCTCATCTCTTCTCTCAATCAACGATAACTTCATTCTTCAATTGCAGCAATAAACAAGTATCAACAAACCCAAAATTCTCATTGTTTCCTTTTAATTCCACTTCTTTGTTCTCCATCTTTTATTTCTTTCTTGTTCGATCTGTTTCTCGGTATAAACTGATTTCGCTCACCAACTCACAGCAACACAACCATCTTCTTCTTAATCTCATATTTAAAACACCTTCACGGCCACTCGAGTTTAACTATTCTCTACTGCAATAACCACCAGATCCATCTCCTTCTTCCACCCATTTTCACGGTTTACCAGTTAGACCCTAATTTGCAGCTGAAGAAAAGAAAGAGAATGGTGTCTGAATAGGGAATTCATTTCGACCTAATTAGGTCTAAAACTTTGGGACTTTATGATGGCACCCGGTTGCTAAGTATGGGAAGCCACTTAAGTTTAATTCTCAAATAACACTTTTGTAACTTGGCTGACATGAGTAAATAGTAAGGTGCCTCTATAAATCCTTCATGACATCCCCTTAGCCTTGTCTAGGTTGTAGATAACACTTGTAATGAAATAACAGTTTTGCCCTTTTAGAATGATTTCTTCTCATTTTGCTTCATATGACTCAAAGTATCTAAAACTCAAAAACAAATGTAAAATACATAATTTACAAGGAAAATAGTAAAATAAACATAAGCAGTATATATTAATAAGATATTTTAGACACCTATCAAATTCCCCCACACTTAGACTTTGTTATTCCTCGAGAAAACGAAATTAAATTAATTTAAACTAAACTAAACTAAAATACAACAACTCCCTTTTGTTGAGGATACGGTTACACTTAGCATGTGTGACAAGCTTTTAAACCTCTAGGTGTTCCTAGTGGACGAGTTATAGTCTCGTAATGATTTACAAGAGGTATACCCACAAAACCTAGAATTCCAACCTTCAAACACTTCTCAATCACACGATTCAACGAGCTAAGATGTAAAATTTCTGCACATTATCAAGGAGTTAGAAGTATCAAAGATCATAATTCTCATGCTTAACTCTTGAGTTAGGAGAAAACCACCCATATGAAAGAATCCATCCTCGATAGCGATCTAATAAGCATTTCGCCTCGACTTCTGCCTCACCAATAGTGTTTTATGAAATTGAAAATCAGAAGACGCACTTTATGGTTCTCATGTGTGCAGGCAGGAATGAAGATAGAAATCATGCACATGTTAAATAGTGGGAAAGGAAGACCTTCTGAATTATATTTTAATATCCCATAGAAACGTGGGAAGAAAAGAACCTTTTTTCTGATGATTTCTAAGAAAGGAAATCAACCACTATGCGGGATGGGAATGCTCACTCACCTTCTCATCCAATCTATAATCAACACCACTCTCACAGCGCCTCATAGAAACGTCTTCGTCTTCGTCTTCAACTGTAGATGATGAACTCTTGAACTTCATAGAACTCTGACAATTTATAACTCTTTAATTTCCTCAAATTCTTATTGATCGAAACTTATTTATAGATTTCTTCTTTCCCACGACTTTAATGAATAAATACAAAAAGAAATAGACACTAAAGCAATAAAATATTTTTTTTTCTGATTTTTTTTTAGACAAAATATGTGAAACATACAAACTAAAAAGAAACACAATGAAGCTAATATGGTTGTGGGGGAAAAGACTTTACTACTTGATTCTTCATAACTTGTATTGTCTTGGTATCATAAACTTCACAAAAATTCACTTCTTTTGATATTTCACGCTTGTACTTAGTCTTCAACTAAGATATATAATTCTGTTTATTGTATTATTACTTCACTTTGAATATGAATTTTTCTCTTTCTTGTTGTGTTGCTTGTAATCCTTGAACGTCTTCAACTTTCTTCAAATTTGGATTGTTCCGCTTGTTGATGATAATGGTATTTCTATGGACCTGTTGTTGTCAAGAGAGAGAATGGTTATAACTACAAATCAAACTACAAGGTAAGGTTTATTCGTAATTCTGATATCACCCTCATGATTGATAGAATTAGCACTCAAAAGATCAAAAAGTAGTGCTGAAACGGTGTGAGGTTGAGTAGCTCATCATTCGAATCGGAGTTTGCGTAGGATGGCACATACTCTAAAGGACAAATTTTAAACAGTTACAAATAATTGAAGGTTTGGTGCCTCGTTTGATGTAACAATAGGTGGTCTCCACTAATGATTGATCATCTTCTCTAATATTGTATTCTTTCTGCAGCTAATTTGCCATCGGAGGTTTAAGTCCCTTTTTGTCGATTATTGCCTCTTAATAACTAAGGAATTCTGAATATTATTCTATAATACATTAAGTTCAGATATTTCGTAAGAACGCCATATGTAAATGTAGCTAGAAGTATACTAAGTGATTTTAAAATATCCAAAAGTTGGATGTTTCATGTAAATAGTTACAAGAAATCAGAAAATTTTCTACCTAAGAGGTGAATACTTAAGAATTTTATATGTTTAACTACTCCCCCACATTTAAACTTTACATTGTCCTCAATGTAGATTGACCCATTCAATGTAAAATCAAGGTGGAATATCCTATAATGATATGAAAAATCAGAAAAATAACAAGAAATACTAACCCAATGGGTTGCCTCCCATACAGAGCTTGGTTTATAGTCGTCATCCCGACTCTCTACTTGTTCGCTCATACTCCTCAAGAGGGAGTGTTTCCAAAAAATTGCAGCCTTCCACCACTCCCGAAATCAAATTCTTATAATATTCCTTTAACCTGTGCCCATTCACTTTAAGTTCCTTGCATGTAGTCAAACTACAGATTTCTACTGCACCATGGGAAGAAACATTAAACACAATAAAAGGACCAATCTAACGAGTACATAATTCACCGGGAAATAATCGTAAGCGAGAATTAAACAAAAGCACTTTCTTTCTGACAAAACTGTTATCTATAAATCTTATTATCATGAAATTCATTCGTCTTTTCCTTGTAAATACATGAGCTTTCAAATATATCATTACAGATCTCTTCTAGCTAATGAAGTTGTAACTTCATTTTTTTTTCCCACACCATCCATCTCTATATTGCATTGTTTAATATCCCAAAAATCTTTATGCTCAAGTTCAACGAGAGGGTGACATGATTTACCATACACAATTATAAAGCGAGGCATCCCAATAGGAGTCTTGTATGTGGTTCTATAAGCCCATAACACATCATTGAGACGTAAAATCCAATCCTTCCTTGTAGGGTTCACCGTCTTCTCTATGATGGATTTCACTTCTCGGTTGGAAATTTTATCTTTTTCGTTAGGTTGAGGATGGTAAGGTGTTGCAATCCTATGTGAAATATTGTACTTCTTCAACAAGTCCTGAAATAAACTGTTTCGAAAGTGTGATCCTCCATCGCTAATTATGGCTATTGGAGCCCCGAACCTTGCAAAAATATAATCTTTAACAGAATCTGTAGCCACTTTAGAACCATTAGTACATATGACTATTTCCTCCACTCATTTAGAAATATAATCAACAACGACGAGAATATAGAAATTACCAAAAGATTTAACAAAAGGACCCATAAAATCAATGCCCCACACATTAAAAATTTCTAGAAATCGACTATAAGTTTGTGGCATTTGATTTCGAGCACCTAGATTGCCTGTTATTTGGCACCTATCACAAGTAGTACAAAAGACATATGCATCTTTAAATAAAAAGGGACAATAGAGACCACTCTCAAGAACCTTGAGTGCAGTTTTCTTAGGTCCAAAGTGTCCTCCACAAGCATAAGAATGACAAAAAGACAAGATAAAATGAAATTCAGATTCGGGAACGCACCTTCGTAGTACTTGGTCACTACCATGTTTCTATAAGTATGGATTATCCCATATGTATTGGTTTGCTAATTTCTTAAGTTTGTCTCTCTTATCACGAGACAAGTTACTAAGGATTTGTTTAGAAACCAAATAAATAAAAATATCAACGTACCATGGTTCCGCAATGATAATTGAGAAAAGTTGCTTATTCGGGAAACTTTCACGCAACGGGACAACTTCCTCGTCTACAGTAAGACGGCTCAAGTGATCGAGAACCGTGTTCTCAATTCCTTTCTTGTCTTTGATTTCAATGTTAAACTCTTGTAAAAGTAGTATTTATCGAATTAGCCTTGGTTTCACATCCTTCTTTGTAAATAAGTACCTAAGTGTTGCATGATCAGAAAAAAAAAGTTCATACCAATCAAATAAGAGCAAAAAAAATTCTGATACAAAAATAATATCTAAGAACTCCTTTTTGGTGGTGGTATAATTCTGCTGGGCCTCATTGAGCATTCTAGAAGCATAATAAATAACATGAGGTAGCTTCCGAATACGTTTCCCCAAAACAACACCAATCGCATAATCACTAGCATCACACATTTGTTCAAAAGGTTTACTCTGGTCCGATGGTCTAATGATATTGGATGTTATAAAAATTTCTTTCAAACAATTGAATGCCGCCAAACACTTTCCGTCGAATTTAAAGACCACATCTTTTTGCAACAACTGACGTAAAGGTGATGAAATCTTGGAAAAATCTTTGGTAAACCTGCGATATAATCCTGTGTGACCAAGAAAAGAATGAATCTCTCTCACCATAGTGGGAGGGTTTAGAGAACAAATAAGATCAATCTTATATTTATCTACTTCCAAGCCTTTGGAAGATATAATATGGCATAAAACAATGCCATGAGTTACCATGAAATGACACTTCTCCCAATTAAGTAAAAGGTTTGTTTCAGCACATCGTTCAACGACTATCATGTTATTTTTAACACCTGAGCTTTGTCCTTTTATGAATAGACTATTTAGTTAGGTCCCTCAACTCCTACAACCAAGAAATTTGTTTCCATCTACTTAGAATGGTTAGTGTCATCTGAATTGTTCACACGTTTCTAAATTTTGTAGTTTTATTATTGCACTAAAAGTTTCTCCCTTACCCCCAAAGTTAAATCTAACATTGTCCTCAATGTTTCAAAAAAATAAAAGATTAAAAACAAGAACAAGGAGAAACTGTTAACAATTAAAGAAAAGAGATAAGGAAGGATATTACCGTGTCGCATGAGCATGGTACCTCCCAAGAATTGCTAAGTTTAAAGTCTTTAGCCAGGTTTAAGAAAGAATTAGTCACCTCATAGAATCATATAACAATAGCCGGAACAACTGTGGTCATCTGAATCAAATAAAGCTGACACAAATAAAAGGAAACTGCAACAGGCCAAGAAATGAACAAACCAGGCACAACCTTATCTAGTGTTTTGTTTAATACAACTATATCAAGTTGTGGTTCAGGTTCAGTTTCTAGAAAAGGGTCTAGATAAAATATTTTTATGGGATGGATTTCTTCATAGACAGGATCCGGGGGATCAGGTTGTAGAGTTTAGAAAAAATCAACTAAGAACTTAAAAGCACATAATAATAACCTGAATAATTATGGATCCTCAAAGTTAATCAGATTGGACTCACACAGTTGACCATAATGGAAGTGGTGGTCATTCTTAAGCAAATGTGTCGATTCTAATCTCTTAAAGTAATTATGCTTAATCTCAAAACTTAATAGCTGACACATTTGAAATACGATTGGAAGAAAAATATTTGGTGGGAAAACAAATTCAATCTTGGTATTACCGCATGGATAGACCACATCAACCAGAGGATGGGTCTCTAACAACTGAAACTCTTTTCAGACATTATTAGGTTCGGGAAAACGTGTACGAAGATTCTCTTGTAAAATGGTTGAGGCATAAATATCGAGTCCCAAGTGAGGGATATTTATAATAGTTAAGGGTAAAGCACAGGGAGAATGATAATCACCCCCAAACTTATAATTTTGGGTGTCTCTAGAAAGACTAGTCACAATACCCCTAATTTCTAGATCATCAGATTCCTGAAAATGGTAAATTGTTTCTTCTAAGTTATTAGCAGGAGGTGCATCCTCACTCATATTTAAAATCTCTAGGAGTCTATCATCTTCGTTTGAGACTATTGTTTCTGAATCGTTGGACTCTAATACCAAATACCATGTTTGTGAAATCAACTTTTATCCTTGACCAACATTATACTGTGATGAACTCATATCTATGGAGTTCATCACAATATAATTCAAGTAAAGAAAATAAAACCCAAAGAAAACCCTAGAAGCGTAAAAGTATTGTTGTCGTTCTCTCCAAAACTCCAAGCTCCAAGTCGTATCAGCTTTGTTCTTTTACCGTGAGAATCTCCTGAACGTGTGAGAGAGAGAGAGCTTATATATCCCCTAACATGTAAAACCCTGATCCTAAAATAACTCTTCTCTAAATTTCTTAATCTAGGCCACGCACCCAAAACCAAAATCAGAAAAAGAAGCTCGTAAACTTAATAAGCCCAAAATAGAATTTATCGAAACCAAATCAGATAAACCTATCAAATTCAAGGAACTGACAGGGCATCCTCAAACCATTCACGACAAACTCTATCAGGCCATTTCACAAATACTTATAATGCATTACTATTAGTGAATTTTTTCATAGCTTGTTTGTCAGTTCTAACATCACAAAACTCCTTCCCTTTATTTTACATTCACAACCCATTCATTGACATATTCAATCCTATAATTCCACAGCAAAAGCAACATTCATTCGTGTGTTTTTAACCATCAATTATCCATCTCCACAATGTTCTTAAACATCATCATCATCTTCCTTTCTTCCCTTCTATGGCCTGCTGATTTCGTATCCGAGACATCACCCACTTATTGTTGAATCCGACTTCAATCAATCTGCACTTCTCGCTGTCAAATCCATATTTTTTATTATTATTTTACTTCACAGCGAACCCTATAACATCAATAACATCATTCATCAATTTCTCTATGTTCTTGAACTCTCGACAGATTTCATAACCATCTTCTAGCCTCATCTCTTCTCTCCATCAGCGACAACTGCATTCTTCAATTGTAGCACTAAACAAGCATCAACAAACCCCAAATCTTCATGGTTTCCTTTTAATTCCATTCCCTAGTTCTCCATGCATCTTCTATTTCTTCTTTGTTCGATCTGTTTATAGGCCTAAACTGATTTCCCTCACTAACTCACAGCAACACAACTATCTTCTTCTTAATCTTATATTCAAAACACCTTCACGGCCACTCGAGTTTAACCATTCTCCACTGCCATAGCCACCAGATCCATCTCCTTTTTCCATCCATTTTCACGGTCACCAGTTGGACCCTAATTCGCAGCTGAAGAAAAGAAAGAAAAACGGTGTCTAAATAGTGAATTCATTTCGACCTAATTAGGTTTAAAACTTTGGGACTTTATAATAGAACCCGGTTGTTGAATATGGCCATCCATTTAAGTTTAATTCTCAAACAACATTTTTGTAACTTGGCTGACAGGAGTAACTAGTGAGGTGCCTCTTTTAATCCTTCATGAGAGCCCCTTAGATTTTTATGGGTTGTAGATAGCACGTGTATATGAAATGATAGTTTGTTTTTTTTAATGATTTCTTCTTCTTATGCTCCATACGACTCCAAAGTACCTAAAAACTCAAAAACAAATATAAAATACATAATTTACAATAAAAATAGCAAAAAAAGCATAAAAATAGATATTAATTAAGGTGTTTTAGACACCTATCAGTGGTGAAAATGAAAATCAATCTCAATCTGATTATGATGATGGCGGTGGAGGTGGTCGCGACGGTTGTGGAGGTGAATATCAAATCTATATTAAATTAGTTGATGATAATGGTGGTGGTGGTTATTTTGTAGGGATTTTTTTGTGGTTTTGGAATGTTGGTGGTGTTTTTGGTGTTATGGTGGTTAGGTTAGAAGAGACTAAGTATGGGTCTTAAGAAGGATATCCAGGGAAAAAAAGAGGGGAAAAACGAGAGTCAAAAGGAGTGAAGAGGTGTGGACTAAGGGGTCAAGGTTGGTTTATTAAAGATGAAATGAAGATTTAGTAATAAGGGAGATAAGGGGACATGTTCCACCATGAGGTAAGAGAGAGACCTATAAAGGTAAAGAAAATAGTATTTGAAAGGAATATCCTAACTCTTTCTCTTCTAGAAAAGGAAGGTAATACTTGTTGTGCCTTGGACCACTCTCTCTTTTCACATTTACACCCAACATTTGGAGACCACAGTGGGAGACTCATTTTCTTGTCCATCAAGATGAATCCTGGCAGTACTAGTGAAACACGAGCAACGAGCAGGCGGTTTACTACCCGATACAAACGTTATGTTGATTGAGGACGTACATGACGACGACGAGCAAGAGTCACTAGGACGTGCCCTAGGAACGACGCCCATAGTGCAAGGAACGCCTATGTCAAAACAAGAAGCATCCCCTGTCAAGAGAATACAAACATTGAACGAGGGAGTTTACAAGATATGCAAAAAGAATTTAAGTGACATATCCAGCGTCAACAGGAATTGCACGAGCTGATGGAACAATAAAATAAAGCTCTTTATATGAAGTCTCATATGATGCGACCGCCAAATACCTAGAGGCCAATTACCACGTAGTAAAACATGACAAATACAACTCGATGGATCCTCCATATTTGATAGACATATTTTTGTATATGAATTTGTCTAAATTCTCTTTATTATTAGTGCTCAATTTGTACTTATTATGGTATTTTATGTATTTGTATGTATTTTTGTGAAATAAACTTTTATGAAAAAATTGGCTCGAAAAGTGGTAAAGGTACCCCAACTTTAGATAAGGGCACGCCAGATTGATAAAGGCACCCAACGCTTGGATAGGGGCATTCACTTTCTTGAGTTCAAATTTAGAAAATGGCTGGAAAATAATTTATAGGTGAGAAACTTCCCTGAATTATCTGAGTTGGTTTGAGACGATATTTAGTTGGATTTTCTGAACTATTTGGATTATGATTGACCAAACAAGGTTGGTAAATACTTTTGGATCGAAGAGAGGGATATTTTCGTCGATTCAAGAAAACAGAGTGGAGAAAATATTCTTGGGATTTTTTTTTCGTCTTTATGTTTGGCAGTTACGTGCAATAGGAGAGGAGATCTTCTATAATTGGATTCTCTCTTGTTTGGGATGTTTCTAACAACTCAGAGAAGCGTGAAGAGATAAAAAGGGAAGTTTGCTGCCGGAGAATATTTTTCTTCACTGATTTGGTTTATCACGAATCTGTGTTGGTTTGGGATTGTTTTCTTTAGTCCTTATCGATGAGGATTGGTTGTTAGGGATAACTGAGCCTATATAAACCAAAGAAGAATGAGAAAAACGGATCGAGAATCAAGAGAAAAAAATCCAAAAAAGAGAAAAAATTCCCGTGAAGAAGAAGGAGAAGAAGAACAGACTCCAGCTGAGAAGAGTCGGTGAATCCATGGCGTATTCTTCTTTGCTTTACTGCAACACAGATTCGTTTACGTCTGTTGTCTTTTCTTTACCTTTTTAGCAACACAAAACACGCTGATAGCAACACTTATATCCGTATCAAGTGTTTTGTGTTATTTATTTTTTTACTCTTTTTTTCTTCTTGCAAACACTTATGAGCTATACATAATTATTTTGAGAGAGTGTTTGACATGAGGAGCTAAACCCTATTGTTGAGGCGACGGAGGAAGCCATTTTTCCAATAATAAAGTGGTATCTTTCTTTTTAATTAATTTTTGCATTGATTTAAAATTGATTAAATGATTTTTATTAACTAGATGTGATTTCATTTGATGGTTCATGCTTAGTCTAGAGCTCTTGATGTTCCATACTTGTAATTTACACCTATTATTTTGAAACCTACTTTTGGTAATATTTTAGAATCAAATTGATTGTTTGAGTTGCATAATTATTGTTGTTAATTGAATCACTTAAAAATTGGTTAATGGTGGAATCCTTAATTTCAGTTTTCTCTATATTCTTGAATCAACTTTTAATTGGGTTTTCTATTTTAGTTTTTAAATTAAGTCTAAAACAAATCTACACAAGTCCTAGCGAACGAACTATTTTTACCACTTTTCTGAAACTACCAAGTTTTTTGGCACCGCTGCCGGGGACTTGTTTTTAGGCTTAAAGTTTTAGATTTTATTTTTTTATTTTTTAGGTTTATTTATTTTGTTCTATTTTACGTTTTTGTGTATTTCTCGTTATAGGTTTTGGATTGAAAACAAAAAGAAACTGGGCCAAAGATTTTGGTGATTAAAAGACTTGGAGTAAAAGTTAAAGCAAAAAAAACTGAATAGAAGACAAAGAATTTTATTTTCATTTAATTTAATTTTTAGGGTTTTTAATTATTTTTCTTTTTAGAAAAACTGTATTAGGAAATCTTTTATTGTTTTTGTAATTTTTTTTTATTTTTGGACATTTTGGAAACTTTGGGACATATTTGGATATTATTTTTATTTTTAAACCCTACGGAAGGGTAGTATTAAATATAAAATGCACAGGGAAGGACGACAATTACGATATTTTCTCAGCCCCTTGGGTTCATACACTGACACAGAAGTCAGTGGCCCGAGTCGACTTCAACGATTTATTGCCCGTCTGGAACGGGAGGTGAAAATCGATAAATCCACGAAACCCATGCAAGTGGATTTTCTGTATTCCTTCATAATGCATATATGTTGAGGACTTGAATACAGATTTAATTTTCTAGTAAAGGGAAAGAACTGACCATACAAGATAAGAAATCGGATTTCATCACCGTTTCCTTCTTGCTCGCCTTAGGAAAACGTTACCAAACGCGAACCTAAGCTTAAAATTTTGACTAGAAAGAGACCGATAGGGTAACAAGCTTATAAAAAAGTCCTTCAAAGGGAATGTATTGGTTACTCTGTTAGCGTAACTCAAAGTTCAGGAAAGATTATTTTAAGTGGATTCGAGCCGCCTTGGAACCCAAGGAAACGTTGCCAAAGAGGCAGGGTTATCAAAGCTCCTTAGAGCTTACCTGTTTATATTCGACTTAATATAATTCGAATCGTTCTAAGAGGTTTTCTAAGATTGTAACTAGTTGCCTTTTGGAAGAATAGAAGCTGGTCTAG
>JAJJMC010011023.1:660320-689230 GCA_023531435.1 Papaver californicum | reverse complement strand
CATGCTTTTTGTTTGCTAGATTCAATAAGATTGATTTGGTTGAGTCATCCTTGCGTATGTTTTTTTAGGATTCCCTTCCAATTAGGATTTATTTTTATTTATCTTTTTTAGTGTATGCCAAGACCGCTCAAGACCATCACTGAGCGAGCTTGGAAAAGAGACACTCTAGGTCGTTTGATTACTGAAAAATCTAGTAGTTCTATTGTGAAAACGAGGGTCTCGAAGACTCTTGTATAGAGAATCCTATTTTTGGAAACTTTAATTTTAAAAGTTTGACTTTGTCTGACGAAGTTTCTGCCAGTCCTTTGATAGTGCCAGAATGACAACTTTAAAAGCTTTGTTGAATCCGACTAGGACTAGTCGTCCATCTTGTATCAAGTTAGTTGTAACTGAAACAAACTATGAGTTGAAACCTGGGACCATACAGATGCTCCCGATCTTCTTAGGAAAAGAAAATGAAAACCCCTATTTTCACATTAGGGAATTTTGAGGAAATCTGTAGTACACTAAGAATTCAGAACCTTACTGATGAAGCTTTGAAACTTAGGTTGTTCCTTTTTTCCCTGAGAGACATGGAAAAATTATGGTTATGTAGTTTGCCACCTGAGTCCATTGAAACATATGAACAACTTACATCTGCCTTTCTTTCAGAAATTTTTCCTAGGCCAAAAACATCATCTATTAGGCAAGAGATTTCCACATTCTTGCAACAAGAGGGAAAATCTTTGTATGAGTCTTTGGAGAGGTTCAATGATTTATTGATACAATGTCCTCATCACGGTTTAGAAAAGGTTAGACTAGTCCAAATTATTTATGAAGGGCTAGATTATCCAATGATGACCATCGAGTCGTTGTGTACAGGTGGGTTTGACAGTAAATCTGTTGATGAAGCGATGACATTTTTGAATGAAATCGCTGAAAAAAACCAGCAATGGGAATGTAGTAGGGAACCCCAGAGAATTTTTTTACTGAACAGAGGTAATGTCAATAGGGTAGATAGAACCTTTGAATCAGATGCCAAAATTACAGTTATAGCAAAAAGGATATCTTTAGAGTTCAACCAATTTAGTTGTGGAATAGAGCCCAAGTCAGTTTGGGAGGGACATATCGATGAAGAGCAAGTCCATGCTCTTTACAATAACACCAGATTTGATAACCGTCAGAGGTTTGACCCATATTCAGAAACCTATAACCTTGGTTGGAGAAACCATCATAACCTGTGCTGGTCTAAGGGCCAAAATCAAGGTCAGTCTAGTAATTCTCAGGTTCCCCCAAGTTTTGGTTATATTAAGAATCCCTCGGGACAAACACAGTTTCAGAACCCCTCATATAAGAAGATGAGAGAAGAGTTTATCACCATGTTAGCTCAGAACACTACAAAATTTCAGCAATCGGTTGACCAAACTTTACAAGCTAATAGTAAGATTATACAAACTAACACAGGCTATTTCAAATTTACAAATCCAGGTTAGTCAGATATATGAGTCTTTGAAAGAGAGAGAAAAATGTAAGTTTCCTAGTCAGAAACAACCCAACCCTATAGGAGTTCATGAAGTTTCTCTGGTAAGAAATCATCAAATCGTGTGACTGCTATTAGAACCTTTAGGAATGGTAAAGTGGAAGACAACAAGGTAACCATGCCTAATAGTGAACAGTTGTAGTTCACCCTTCTGAGCCATAAGATGAAGAGACTGATAAAGTCTCTAAAGAGTCCACTGTGGTTCCTACCAAACCCGATTTTGTGCCCCGAGCCCCGTTCCCACAACTGCTAGTACAAACAAAGAAGGAATCAAATTTTAATGATATATTGGAAATTTTTAAGCAAGTAAACATCAATATTCCTTTATTAGAAGCAATTAGGTAGATTCCTACTTATGCCAAGTTCCTTCAGGATCTTTGTACGCAAAAAAGAAAGCTTAGTGTACAAAAGAAAGCCTTCTTAGCTAGTCATGTAAGTTCGATCATCCAGAACATCATTACCCCTAAGTACAAAGACCCAAGTTCCCCTACCATTTCTTGCACAATAGATAATTATCGTGTAGAGAAAGCGTTACTTGACTTAGGAGCCAGTGTGAACTTACTTTCGTACCATGTGTACCTCCAGATAGGACTTGGTGAGTTAAAACCTACCCAGATAACACTTCAGTTAGTTGGTAGGTCTATGAAAATTCCTCGTGGTATTATCGACGACTTTCTTATTGAGGTCGACAAGTTTATTTATCATGTGGATTTTGTTTCTAGACACACGACTTGTCCCTGACCCAGATAACCAGATATCTGTGATATTAGGTCGCCTATTTTTAGCTACATCTAATGCGATCGTTAATTGTCGGAACAATATTATAAATTTATCTTTTGGTAATATGACTATTGAGCTTAATATTTTCAATGTTAGTAAGCAACCCCCTGAGCTAGATAACAT
The DNA here is from genome assembly GCA_023531435.1 of Papaver californicum. NCBI lineage: Eukaryota > Viridiplantae > Streptophyta > Magnoliopsida > Ranunculales > Papaveraceae > Papaver > Papaver californicum. The sequence goes on along the minus strand of JAJJMC010011023.1, from coordinate 686,808 downwards.
GTGCATTGAAGAGATGAACATGATTGAAACTTTAGTTCAGGAGTCATTACTAAATATTTTATCTAAAGATCCATTAGAGAGTTGTTTATCCCATTTTAGCTTAGATTTTGACGATGATAGCACCATTGATCAAGTGAATGTTTTGTTAGATTCTATCCCTGGGCAGATACTAATAGATTGAAAACTAAGTTCGAACCACTACAAGTTTCTAATCTACCTTAATTATTTCTTTAAAAGAGCCTCATAAGTTGGACCTGAAACAATTATCGATACTCTGAAGTATGTGTTTTTAGGCCCATCTGATACTTTGCCCGTGATTGTAGCCTCTGACTTGGATAATGATCAAGAAAGTAGGCTAGTGACCGTACTTCAAGACAATAAAGAAGCTTTAGGGTGGACCATAGCATACATTAAGGGTATAAGTCCTACTGTCTGTATGCATCAGATTTATTTAGAGGATGACACCAAACCTTATAGGGAGATGCAACGTCGACTGAACCCTAACATGAAAGAAGTGGTTCGAACTGAGGTGCTCAAGTTGTTCGATGCGGGTATTATCTACCCCATCAGACAATAAGTGGGTCATTCATGTTCAGGTTGTTCCCAAGAAATCAGGTATCACTGTACTCCAGAATGATAACAATGAGTTACTCCCAACTCGAGTGACCACGGGGTGGCTTGTTTGTATTGACTATAGAAAATTGAACAAGGTCACAAGGAAGGACCATTTTCCTTCCTTTCATCGCCAAATGCTAGAGCGATTATCCATACATAGTCATTATTGCTTGTTAGATGGCTACTCTAGTTATAATCAGATTGTTATTGCCCCAGAAGACCAAGAGAAAACCACTTTTACATGTCCTTTTGGTAACTTTGCAGATAAACACATGCCTTTCGGGTTGTGTAATGCGCCCGCTACTTTTCAGCATTGCATGATGAGCATATTGTCTTATGGTAGAACGGTTTTTAGAGATCTTTATGGATGATTTTTAATTATTTGTTTATCTTTTGATGAGTGATTGCATCATTTGACATTAGTGTTGACTAGGTGTAAGGAAAAGAATTTAGTGCTTAATTGGGAAAAATGTCATTTCATGGTTCGATCAAGAATTGTTTTAGGGCATATCGTATCTTCTAAGGGTATAAAGGTAGACAAAGCCAAAGTTGACCTTACTAAGAATTTTATAGTCGATTCATTAAGGATTTGAGCTTGATTTCTAGACCTTTTTATAATCTGCTTGCAAAACATGTTAATTTTGTCTTTGATGATGCTTGTTTAGAGGCTTTCGATAAGCTTAAGACTTTGCTCACTACCACCCCCATTGTCTGGGCACCTAACTGGAATTTACCCTTTGAAATCATGTGTGATGCTTCAAATTATGCCATTGGTGTTGTTTTAGGTCAGCGTGAAAAAAAATTTACATGTGATTTACTATGCTAGCAAAAACCCAAAATTATACCTAACTGAACTATACTACCACAGAGAAGGAATTATTAGCCATTGTATTTGCCTTGGATAAGTTTAGATACAATCTCTTAGGTTCTAAGGTTATAGTCTTTACTGATCATGCTGCTTTGAAGTATCTTCTATCTAAGAAAGATACTAAACCTAGATTGATTAGATGGATCCTTTTATTACAAGACTTTTCTCTGGAAATTAGAGAGAAAAAGGGTAGAGAAAATATAGTAGCAGACCTCTTGTCTAGGCTTGTTGTTGATTCCTCTGATGATTCCCATCTTGTGAGGGATAATTTTCCCGATGAACAACTTTTTGTTGTTTCCCAATTACCTTGGTTTGCGAATATAGTAAATTATCTTGTTTATGGTCGAACGCCTCAACATTGGGGTAAACAAGATCGTTCTAGGTTTTTAGCCGAGGAAAAGCATTTCTTTTGGGAGGATCCTTATCTGTTTAAGTATTATCCAGATCAGATTATTAGAAGATGTATACCTGAGAGTGACCAGTCCAGTATTATTTCTTTTTGTCATGATTAGGCTTGTGGGGTGCTAAGAAGGTTGCTCCTAAGATATTGCAGTGTGGATTCTACTGACTTTCGTTGTTTAATGATACCCACAGTTACTGTGTCGCTTGTGAGTGTTGCCAGAAGCAAGGAACCATTTCCCATAGAAATATGATGCCTTTGAAACCTATTTTAGTTATTGAGGTCTTTGATATGTGGGGCATTGATTTTATGGGTCATTTTCCTATTTCTTTTGGTTATTTTTACATCCTTGTCGCTGTAGACTATGTCTCAAAATGGGTTGAGGCGGTTTCGTGTAAAACAAACGACCCCAAGGTTGTGGTCCAGTTTTTAAATGATAACATATTTGCACGTTTTGGTACACCGCGAGCTATAATTATTGATAGAGCGTCACACTTTTGTAACCGACCTTTTAGTCTATTGATGAAGAAATATGGTATTGCTCACAAAGTAGCTCCCCCATATCACCCCCAGGCTAGTGGTAAAGTAGAGGTTTCCAACAGGGAGATTAAATAAATATTTTAGAGAAAACAGTTAATCCTAATAGGAAAGACTGGTCATTGAGGCTTACTGATGCCTTATGGGTTTACCGTACTACGTTTAAGACCCCCATTGGAATGTCACCTTATCTTTTAGTTTTTGACAAGGCATGTCACATGCCCGTCGAGTTATAAAAAATTGCATATTGGATTGTAAAGCAGTTTAATTTTTCACTTGACAAGGCAGGAGCTCACAGGAAGCTCCAGCTCAATGAGTTGGAATAGATTCAGTACATATGATAGTGCTGGGGAGTATAAGAACAAAATGAAACTTGTGCTGATAGAAATATTTTATGAAAGTCATTTTCTCCAGGTCAAAAAGTTCTTCTGTATGATACTCGTTTTCATTTATTTCCCAGGAAGTTACGCTCTCGGTGGACCGATCGTTTTGTTGTTCGCACTGTTTTTCCTCATGGTGCTACTGAGATTGAGACTCAAGATGCTAGAAGTTTTTTCAAGGTTAACGGTAAGAGATTGAAACCATTTTTAGAGCCTTTTCCTACATGTGATGTTGAGGAGGTCCCTCTGGAGGACCATGTTTACCTTGATTGACCATCCAGGTTGTTTACGTATATTAATATATTTTTATAGGTTTTTGTTATTCATTTTTAGGTTTTTATTTTTTCTATCTTATTCTCCGTAAAAGGATTGTTACACTTCACCCAGGTACTATCTTTCTGAGTTACCTCTTTATTCCTCATTTTACCTATCTTTGCTCTTTAATTTTAAACATTGAGGACAACGTTGGATTTAAGTTTGGGGGTAAGGGAGAAACTTTTAGTGAAATAAAGAAACTCCAAAATTTAGAAACTTGTGAAAAACAATTCAAGATGACACTAACCATTCTAGGTAGATGAAAACTTAGCTCTTTTTCTATAGGAATTGGTGTGCCTAGCTAAATGGTCTACTCATAAAAGGACAAAGCTCAGGTATTAGAAATAACATGATAGTCGTCACCATATCACCTTCTGTTTTTTATTTTTGCAATTTTTATGTTTCTCTAAGTGATTTGGTGGGGCACAAATATCGAATTGTTATCACCGCCAGGATAGAGTAGAGTGTTTGAGATCAAGCCTTATTATTGTATTTTATTTAGACCACTATTCAAAGTAAAAGAAAATGAAAAAAAAGAAAAGAAAGTAAATAATTGTTTTATTTTCAATAAATCGACCGCTGGGGCCCTTGTATATACCAGCTGAGTCAATATTAGTATAAGGATTAAAACCAGTAAGAGCGTATTTCAATCCATTAAGATTCATCGTGGCACTGACCTTCAGACAGATATGGGAAACACCGTTCACCTTAGTCAACATGGGCAAACTTCATAATCTCCATATCCATCTTCTAATTCTATTCATGTGATTGTGGTTTGTTAGATTCCGAGTATCTTGGTCCATTGTACGACTATCTGAGTAGAGCTTTGTTTTCTTTTATATGAATTTTAGTACGTTTGAGTGCAAACTTGTGTACAACAGTTGGACTCATATAGGGTAATGATTCCCATAGCTGAAGAATTTAGTAGCTAACTAAATAGCATGTTTAGTGTCTACCCTCAATCGTTCACAAGTAGCTAAAAGTCGGAGTAAAAGGTTTTGTGGGTATACCGTATACCTCTTGTAAACCCTCGCGAGACAAAACTCGTCTTCTAGGGTCACCTAGGAGTTTAAAGGCTAGCTGCACGTGCTAAGTGTAGTCGTGATTCATACGAAAGTGAGTTAGATTTTTATTTTCTAGATTAGATTTGCTCAGGACTAGCAAATAATAAGTTTGAGGGTATTTGATAGACACATTGTTGTGTCTGGATTTGTCTCAATTCTCTTTATTGTTAGTGCTCAATTTGTACTTATTATGGTATTTTATGTGTTTGTAGGTATTTTTGGAAAATAAACTTTTGTGAAAAAATTGGCTCGAAAAATGGTAAAGGCACCCCAACTGTAGATAAGGGCACCCCATATTGATAAAGGCACTCAACGCTTGGATAGAGACACCCACTCTCTTGAGTTCAAATTCAGAAAATGGCGGGAAGTTGGTTTATGCGTGAGAAGCTTCTTAATTTGAGACGAGATTTAGTTGGATTTTCTCAACTATTTGGATTAGGATTGACCAAACAAGGTTGGTAAATACTTTTGGATCGAAGAGAAAGGGATATTTCCGTTGATTGAAGAAAACAAAGTGGAGAAGATATTCTTGGGATTTTTTTTGGGGGGTTTTATATTTGGCAGTTACGTGCAATAGGAGAGGAGATCTTCTATAATTGGATCTCTCTTGTTTGGGATGTTTCTAACAACTCAGACACGCGTGAAGAGATAAAAAATGAAGTTTGCTGCCGAGAATATGTTTCCTCGCTGATTTGGTTTATCACGAATCAGAGTTGGTTTAGGATTGTTTTCTTTAGTCCTTACGATTAGGATTGGTTGTTAGGGTTAGTTGAGCCTATATACACCAAATAAGAAGGAGAAAAACATATCGAGAATCAAGAGAAAAAAATCCAGAGAAGAGAAAAAATTCCCGTAAAGAAGAAGGAGAAGAAGAACAGACTCCAGCTGAGAAGAGCCGGTAAATCCGTGGCGTATTCTTCTTTGCTTTACTGCAACACAGATTCGTTAACGTCTGTTGTCTTTTCTTTACCTTTTCAGCAACACAAAACACGTTGATAGCAACACTTATATCCATATCAAGTGTTTTGTGTTAATTTTTTTTACTCTTCTTTTCTTCTTGTAAACACTTGTGAGCTATGAATAATTATTTTGAGAGAGTTTGACATGAGGAGCTAAACCCTATTGATGAGGCGACGAAGGAAGCCATTTTTCCAATAATAAAGTGGTATATTTTTTTAATTAATTTTTTTAATTTTTTTATGATTTTTGCATTCATTAAATAATTTTTATTAACCAGATGTGATTTCGTTTGATGGTTCATGCTTAATCTAGAGCTCTTGATGTTCCATGCTTGTGATTTACACCTATTATTTTGAAAACCTACTTTTGGTAATATTTTAGAATCAAATTGAATGTTTGAGTTGCCTAATTATTTTTCTTAATTGAATCACTTAAAAATTGGTTAATGGTGGAATCCTTAGTCTCAGTTTTCTCTATATTCTTGAATCAACTTTTAATTGAGTTTTCTATTTTAGTTTTTAAATTAAGTCTAAAATAAATCTTCACAAGTCCTAACGAACGAACTATTTTTACCACTTTTCTGAAACTACCAATATTCGACCGACGTAGATGACTACCAATATCCGGAAGATTACATTTATCCTAAATTCAAAACGTATAACTGACAAGAGAATGCATGAGAGTATCTCAACCGATTTATGTCTTCAATGAATGTTCATTCCTCGAATGGAAGTTTATTCCTAAGGGAGTTCCCCAAGTCATTTTTGGAGAGAACCTTCACACTGTATGAGAACTTGAGACCATGAAGCATAACATCTTGGTATATGGTGGTTCTCCTACTCTTCAAGAAGTTCTACTCGGCCAAGAATAAAGTCACCACAATTGACTTACGAAAGTGCACCCAACGAGTAAGTGAAGAAGTTGGAAAGTACATTAAACGATTCTAAAACCTCTTATTGGAATGTCATGAAGACGTTGAAGATAATGTCTTGGTAGAGATCTGTGTAAGGAAAATGACGACTGCGCTCAGATTGAATCTAGCTAACTTCAACTTGCAGACCTTCGTCGAGTAAAAGAAGCGGCATCTCGGATAACAATCTGTGTGGATATCTTAAAACTTGTGGAATACCGAGCACGCTTCGAAACACTCAGTTAATATAGCGTCGGATCCTATATTTAATAATCAACAAATAACTATTACAGAGGGAAGAAAGGCGCCAACGTACTATCCTAACCAACCAAACCCATGTCGGGGATTCAGGAACCCGAGAAAAATAGTTTTTAGTCTAAAACTGTTCTCCCTGCTGCTGACAAATAGTGACGCTTCCATCCTGCAAGTCTGGTATTGAAATTCTTAATTCCATATGTTAAGCTACAGTTGTTGATACCCGAAAATTGACAAGTTATTGATAAGGGGAGTCATTTCTACTTAGTCTTGGGCCCATGGTCACGGAGGAATTTGGGGACCAAGCCCAAGCTCTTGGGAGAATACCCATGGGAATATAAGGGGATAAGGAAGGAATAAAAGGAGAAGTCGAGGATAGCTTTGAAAGAGATGGCATCTTGATAATATCAAAAGGTTTTGAAAGGACATTTGTCAAGAAGGGATGAAGAAGGAAAGTGTATAAAAAGAAAATGAATAGTACTAAGAAAGGGATCTTCTCTCTCTTACCTAACAAGGAAAGGTGTAGTCCTTGTTGTGACTAGGATTGGTCTCTCCTTTACGAGTTTACCCAAAAACATTTGGCGAGCACTGTGGGAGACTCGTCTCTAGTTCAGCAAGATGAACTCAGGAACCAATGCTTCGAGTGTCCCTCCTAACCAGCCGACCAATGGCATAGTGATAATAGAGGAAGGGAGTGACGAGGAGCCAACAATCAGGGCCATTATCAATACTTTGATTGTAAAAACATCCCAAGCAGAGAAGCCGAAATCGGCGGTTAATAAGAACAAACAACAGGCGGAAAAGGACGTATCACGACAGAAGCAGAGCTTTTAAGACATGCAAACAGATATGAAAGGTAACAATCGGCGCCAACTGGAACTTTGGAAGCTTATAAGACAGGGAGAGGAAGAAGAATGTGCGATGGTTAAGGAAGCATCAAAGAACGTAATCGACGAAGAAGGGTTTTCACGCGGAATCTCGCAAGATATAGTCGCTAAATACCTGGAGGAACACCACCGAGTGGTAAAACACAATATTTATGATTTTATGAATACCCCATACTCAGTCGAGGTGGCCGAGTACCAGTATCCAGAGGAGTACAATTCCAAAAATTCAAGATTTACGATGGAAGAGGAAACGCACGCGAGCACCTCAACTGATTATTGTCGACAATGAACGCGTACTTAACTGATGGAAAGTTGCGGTTAAGAGATTTCCCAGAATCATTGTCAGTCACGACTTTCACCTGGTACGATAATCTGAAGCCCGGAAGCATAAAATCGTGGTCAACAATGAACATGTTATTTTTAAGGAAGTTTTATTCGGCGAAAAAGAAAGTTGCAATAATCGACCTCAGCAGATGTAACCTAATAGTTAAGGAAGAGATTGGGAAATTTATCACTCGATTTCGGAACCTTTTTCTTGAACGTCATGAGGATAACAAGGAAGAAACTCTGGTGGAAATCTGCATACGTGGAATGATACTCGCGTTCAAATGGAACCTTGCTAACTTCAAATTTCAGATATTCATGGAATTAGAAGAAGCGGTTGCGAGGATAACGGACTATGTGGATGTTCTAAGCCTAGGGGGAATGGATCACACTTGGCAACATTCAATCAACTCATCATCGGCGCCCAGCATTCAAAAACTGCGTGATAACTAACCAAGGAGCATGAAGACCACTTGCGTTTTATCCCTTTAACACGGGGTGGGAAAACAAAGGGCCTAAGACGGACCTGAACCGACTACCACCCATCCCTTGTAGCCGAGAACATATCATCGGTTTACTCGAGCAATGGGTAGCAAATCATGAGATAAAAATGACGCCTCTAGTGGTAGACATCAACAAAGTTGACATGAATAATGTCAGATATGGTCATTATCATCAGCGAGTGGATTATACGATACAAGAGTGTTTCTCCCTCAGAAGCATTTTCAATCGGAGATGAACCCGGGAGAAATCGAGATGGAAAGTCATGATGTTATCACAAAACCCAACATAGGATGTCTGGAGACCCTGGGAAACATTGGAAGAAGAAGTGTGTGAAGTGGAAGAAAATACCACAATCTTTGACAATACTGAATCCGTAGCTAGTAAGTTTTCCAAAACGATTCTAGCCCAGTAATTCTTCTACTCGCTAGGTTTCACCGAGAAGCGGCGAAGGCTATCGCAGCAATAGCAGCTAGCAAGCCATACAACCCGATACCAAAATGAGCGATCACTTTCACGGACGAGGATGTTTATTACCGATGAGAGCACCTTCGACCACTTTATCTTACAACAACTATTAATAAGCAACAACTGAAGAGGGCATTCATCGATGAAGGAACGTCTCTGAACCTAACATCTCTTCATACGCTGGAGATTCTAGGTATGCAACGATCGGTATTCAGATGCATGCCACCACTATGAAAGGGTTTGGTGGAAACGCTCAAACTTTCATAGGCGTTGTTAGCCTAGTAATGAGAATCAGGTCGATAAGAGCGCTTACACCCTTCTATGTGTTAGAGGATAACACGAATTTTCACGTGTTACTAGGACGATGATGGCTGCTCAATCAAAAAGTAGTTGCCTCGAATTATCACCAATGTGTAAAGACAAACATAGGGGGAAAACAATATCGAATCGCCACAACCAGCAACCCTTTTAGGCCGGAAGAGTTATACATGGAAGACGCCGTGAAATTAGTATTCAGCTGTTCGTAGATGACATTCGGATCTCCTTCAAAAAAGAAAAAATTACAAGGGAACTCCCAGTTCCAGCGTTTCTCAAAGACGGAAGGAGGACATGTGTATCGACTATGGCAATTAACCGAGGGGGCTCTCGAGTTGGAGCATGAGTCCGCCACGACATCTATCGACACAAAAATGGAGGAGTCACCCTTAGTGATATATGTAGAGGCTGAATCATTGTTAGACCAAGCTAAGGAAGATATAAGGAAGTTGATGGGAGAACGTGTCAAAAAAATTTGACTGCAGATGGGATGGAGAAAGTCAACATTGGGACATAGGGAGACCATCCCTTATAAAAGTAAGCAAGAATTTAAGCGAGCTAGAGAAGAACGCAGTGGTTGAGCTCCTGATCGAGTATAAAGACGTGTTTGTATTCAAGTATCACGAAATGTTGGGTTTAGATGGCAGTCTTGCGGCTCACAACCTGGGTGTATCACCCGAATTCCGACCGGTCAAACAAAGAAGCCGTGAGTTTTCACAGGAGACAACTCTAGCAATAAAGGAGGAAGTAGAGTGACTGCTGGAAGCAAAGTTCATAAAACCCATATAACACCCCACATGGATGGATAACGTGGTATCGGTTGCCCTAGTAGATGCTACATTCGGCCACATGATTTTCTCGTTTATGGATGTCTTTAACAGATACAACCAACTCATGATGGAAGTTGAGGACGCGTTTAAAATAACGTCCAAACACCATATGGTATGTCGTTATGCTTTTCAGATGAAAGAACGCGTAGCCACTTATTAAAGGGTGATGACATTGATCTTCCTCGATCTCCTGCATCAAATTGTCGAAGTGTACATGAATGACATTGTAATCAAGTCGAAAGTTAGGGAGATCATTTCACACACTTGAGACGGGCGTTTGAACGTTGCTGCAAATTCAAGCTGAAGATGAACCCGCTGAAATGCACATTCAGGGAGACTTCAGGCAAGTTCTTAGGCTTTATGGTGACGGATGAAGGGATACTGGTCGATCCAGACAAAGTGAAATCCATAACCACCATGACGCCTCCAAAAGACGTAAAAGAACTACAGAACTTCATCGAAAGGATATCTTATGTAAGACGCTTCATTCTGGGTCTTGCTCAGCTCCTTACCGTGTTCCTTCCAATGTTAATGAAGAACACCAACTTCGAATATGGAGAAACACAGCGCGACGCTTTCCAGAAGCTCCAGCAATATTTGATCAACCCGCAGATACTCCGACCACCAGTGAAAGGATAACCTATTTACATTTATACCGCTTTCACAAGCTTAGCAATAGGCGCAGTTCTAGCACAAGACAGAGGGAACGATAACCTATAACCCATATATTATATTAGCCGGATCTTAAAAGATGCTAAGTGGCGTTATCCGAAGGTCGAACAAGCATGCCTATTTCTAATGCGTCACAAAAGCTGAGGTCATACCTGTTAGTACACGAAACCATCGTTGTCGCAGCAGCTAATCTTATTGCATACTTGGAAACGGAACCAGTCTTAAGAAGAAATGCGCTAGTTCAGCATGGGGATCCTTCTCCTTCCAAACAGGAGAGTTAGAACCCAATACCTCACTCATAAAGGAAAATATACGTTTTTATTTACCTTGGCATCACTAGGAGCTTGACCTCGAATGACCTGATCCGATGGTGAAGCAGTGAAACCCTTTATAAACACATTTTTACGTCGTATTTAGTCCGAAATTAATATGTTGTTAATCCTTATTTTTATACTAAATATTAATTTTTTTATATTTTTATAGGTATATCAGTAAAAATCAGTTTAAATTCGAGAAACGGCTAGTGAGCCAGATTTGAATGGCGGCTCTTACAATTAGGATAGAGAGTTTTGTTGGAGATACAACAGGAAAGTAAATGTTGAGAACTATATTAAAAATAGGGGTATAACCTATCTGCGACACATGGAAGCCTGTGGATTAATATGGAGTGGTGTTGCAACATTAATTTGGTACATGCATAACATTGAATCATGTGGATGGAATATATTTTGGCCAGACACGTTTCTTCTAATTTGGGCCCGCATTTAGTAAACTGTGAATAAGATTTTTAAATAACGCAATGTTTCTTTCTCTATTCAAATAGCGAGGATCCCGCCAAATGAAAGTCAAGTCAGTATAATAATTTTTCATGTAATAAAGCATAATCGATATTTCCGTGATTTTATCAGCCAAAGTAAAAAAAGTGCAATTATCTATATTTTACATGTTTATAGTATTAATTTTATACTTGTTTTAGCTATAATTTTTACATTTTATCTTGTTATTACTTTGTTTTTATCTTATGTTTTATACTAGGTGAACCATCCGAAATCAATGGAAATTGTATTAAAGAGATCTAAGAAGAGGAAAGGAGTTCATTCTGGCATGAAAATGAGAGGCCAAAAGATGGAAACACAACTTTAAAACAAGAGTTCCAAGAAGATTTATGGTTGGGAAAGTACCTCAAAACCCAACCGTAAAAGAAGTCGATTTTGAAGACAAATTCCAGAAAAATTTACAGTTAGGTCTAGACTCTTAAACACAGCCGTATAATTATTTGAAAAGATTTGAAGATTTTTTTATTTCCAACTTGTATAGAATCGAAAGACGAAGTCAACCCAAAAAGAATGAGGTCAATGGTACATCGTATGAGGAAGTTATGATCAAAACGGTGAAATACAAAAAAGTATCTAGGAATAATTACGGTTGGGTTTTTTGGACTCGGACCCAACCATAAATCTGGGGATTTTTGGTGAGATTTTTGTGTCATAAATTCGGTTAGGTTTATTGGTTCGGACCCAACCGTAACTAGGGTAGTTTTACACGTGTGTAGGCTTCTAAAACAAGGAAAACACGGTCCCGGAAGGATTCAAAACCGAGATTTCATGGATATTATATAAGGGGACATCGAAGACATTAAGAAAACCCCTTTTACCCAACTTTGCAAGACTTGGAGGAGATCAACACCAAAAGAGGAGAAATATAGGGTTTTGGAGCTGTTCCATTATCGAAACGACTTCTTATCTACTTTCTTATATGTATAACATGGATGCTTCTACATCCATGAGTAGCTAAAAACCTAATTGATTGATGATGAATTTTAAGTTCTAAACATGATTTGATTTATTACATGATTCTATTTTGAGTTCTTCATATGATTATCGTTTGTTTATACAACAAAGAATGTTTATGATTAATTGATAGATTGTTTAGGTGGCCAACTGAATTGGTTTATTGATTCAATCTATTGCTAGTATTGAGTTGTGAGATAAGTAATAGTCCATTGACTCGTACATAAGTAAAGAACATGATACCTTGCAGAGGGATTCTGTGTATGAACAACACTAGTAAATGGACCTTGATCTAAGTTAATCTATACATTCACAAAATATAAAACATTCGACCAAATTACACCCTGAGTGATCTACTACTAGGTGGTTAGGACGAATAGAATCTGGTAGGAGAGAACTTTTGTATCCAGTGATATAAGGAATTTCGGGGATAACATTGATCTAGCTATTATTCTCCGGTTGGTTATAATCTGTGATTAATAATGAGTAGATGAACATATTAACTTGATGAATGTTTAGTAACAAAGAAGGATTCCTCGATCATATTTCTCTTCATTGCCTGCATCTTCATAACTTTTAATTGCTTTGTTAGTTATTTTCAACCTAAAACAAACCCCCATTTGTGACGTTTGACAATTAGAACACCTCGTTTCTCGTGGGAACAAACTTGACTTCTATTATACTATTTTTTAATTGAGTAGAAATAAGATCACTACTTTGATTGCACCCACGACACGCATCAAATTTTGGCGCCGCTGCCGGGGAGCAGTTGGCTTTAGTTGTCATTTATTTTTGTTTATTTTTGTTTTTAGGTTTATTTTAAGTTATTAACTTTGTTTTCTAGATATTTTTGGTTTCAGGTACTTAATATCTGGCACCTAAACGTTGGGATTACCGAAGGTGCGGAATTCAAGCTCGAAGGGGGACAATATTACAAGAACCTCAATTTGTGCTACAAGATACACCTTTAGCAGAGATGGGTGGTCCTCAGCCCCCAGAGAAGAATTTACGAGAGTTGACCTCTCTATTTTAAATTCGCAACCATTGTGTATTAATATAGATGCGCCAGTGGAGCTGAAGTCGAATCTAATTCACCATTTGCCGAAGTTCAAGGGACTTCCAGGCGAAGATCCAAACCGTCATCTTCAAGTATTTCAGCACAAGATGACATGTCTTAGGAAATATATCGAAGACAATGATAATGCCATGCTGCAAGCTTTTTTATTTTCTTTAATAGATCTAGCCTAAGGGTGTTCGTATTATCTTTCCCCAGGGAGTGTTACAACATGGAATGAGATAAAAAATCTATTTCTAGAGAAGTATTTTCCTGCTTCTAAGGCGGCCATTGTTCGTAAAGAGATTAGTAGCATTTTACAGATTACTGGAGAGTCACTTTATGAATATTGGGAAAGGTACAAAAGATTATTGGAAACCTGCCCACACCACAACATATCCTTAACTCTCATCATTCAATACTTCTATGAAAGATTACTTCTGGAACAGAGGAATTTTATTGATGCAGCCGCGGGTGGTTCACTTACTGAAAAGATGATCTCGCAGGCAACTAGTTTGATTGAGAGTATGTCATCGAATGCTCAATAATTTTACATAAGAAACGACTCAAGTATCAGAAAAGTCAACAAGGAGGGATATTTCTCACATATAGAGCAACGGATAGGTAGTGTGAAGAAAATGGTACAACGTATAGCTTCTGCAGTTGTTCCTTCATACGAAGAGGGGGATGGGGTAAATGTTATTTTCCCTAATCAAGGGCCAAGGTATGACCCCTACTCGAACACTTACAATCCAGGTTGGAGAGATCATCTAAATTTTATTTATGCAAACAAGCAACGCCGCAGTTCCTATGCCAGCCTATTGGAGACAGAATACTTTTCAGCAACCACAACAAGATAAGGAGCAAGGCTCATCCATTGATGACAAGTTCAACTCTATGATGCAAAGCATGTAGAGTGTCACTTCTGAAATACAACCTTCAAGGAAACAATGCTACAAAATTACCAGGAAGATGAAATAACCACCAAGGATTTACGAGTTCAGATGGGACAGTTAGCTACAAAATTGAATCAGATGAAATTACAAACTTTAGGGAAACTTCCATCACAGCCTTTTGTGAATCCAAGAGAGCATGTTAATGCAGTAACCTTAAGAAGTGGAAGGCAAGTTGAAGAACCAAAACAACAACAGAAGGTTAGTGGTGACTTAGAAAATGAAGTAAGGGAAAAAACTGTGCTAAATGAAAAGCCAATCTCAACCGGCCAACCTAAGGATATGGTGCCTAATTTTACTACTCCACCACCTTTTTCTTGTCGTTTTTCCAAGCCTAAGAAGGAATCTCAATAAAAAGAGGTTTGGGACATCTTTAAGCAAGTCCAAGTGAATCTTTTACTCATTGAAGCAATTAGGCAAGTTCCCCGATATGCAAAGTTTTTGAAGAAGTTGTGCATAAACAAGAAAAAGTTAAACGATAATGAAGTTATGAGTGTGGGGGAGAATGCTTCGGAATTTCTTCAAAAGAAACTCCCACCTAAATTTAAAGATCCCGGTAGTTTCACGATACCGTGCACAATTGGTAAAACCATGTTTACACGAGTTTGCTAGATTTAGGAGCGTCTGTTAATATTATGCCTACTTATATTTATGATTTTCTAAATTTTGGTCCTCTTAAAGAGACCGTTGTAGTTCTTGAACTTGCTAACCGATCTAATGTTTACCCGAAAGGGGTTGTTGAGAATGTTTTGGTGCAGGTTAATTAACTAATATTTCTGGTGGATTTCTACGTTCTAGACATGAGTGATAAGAATTCATCTAAGTCTACACCTTTGTTGTTGGGTAGACCATTCATGAGTATCGTTGGAATGAAGATTGATGTACAAAATGGCACCTTGACTATGGAGTTTGATGGAGAAGTCATACACTTTAACATCTTTAAGGTGATGAGGTACCTGAGTGATATACACTTATGTTCATCTGCTGAGGAGAGTGATCCAGGCTAGTAATACGGGCGAGTAGAGAGTCGGGATGACGAATTTAAACCAAGCGCTGCATGGGAAGCAACCCATTGGTTTTGTATTTCTATCTTTATCTTTTGATTTTTATTAATTTTGCATATCATATTAGAAATTTCCCATCTTGAGTTTACACTGGAATAGTCAATTTACATTGAGGACAATGTGAAATTTAAGTATAGGGGAGTGATTAATCATATAGAGTTTTTAGTATTCACTTTTGTAGGTAGATTTTTTAAACTTTTTGTACATATTTGCATGAAAACCTTCAACTTTTAGAGAATTTAGAATCAATTTGTATACTTCTAGCTAAGTTTACACACAGAGTTCTTACCGAAACAACTGAACTTAGAAGTATTAGAGAACTATATTCGGAGTGCTTAGTTGTTGAGAGGCTAGAGCTGACAAAAAAGACTTAAACCGCTGGTAGAGAGTACAATATTTGAAGAGTTAATCATTCAATACCCATGTGTGAGGCACTAAACTTGCAATTTTTTGTACCTGTCTAAATTGTCCATTTAGAGTGTTTCATCTGTGGAAACTTCGGGTAGAATTATGAGCTACCTAACTTCGCACCGATTTTAGCACTACTTTTTGATATTTTGAGTGCTATTTCAATCAATCATGAGGGTGTCATCAGAATTGCTAACGCTATCTTGTAGTCTTGTTTGCAGTTGGCACCATTATCTCTCTCGACAACAACAGGTCTATAGAAACACCATATCATCATCAACAAGCGGAGCATTAAAAATTTGAAGGAAAGTAATTTCAAGGTTTACAAGCAACAGTACAATAAAGAGCAAATTTCATATTCAAGTAAAGCAACAATACAATGAGCAAAATTATATATACATGTTGAAAACTTATGTACAAAAGTGAAAGAAATCAAAAGATGTGAGTTAGTGAAGTTCATGATACAAGTTGTGAAGAATCAAGTGGTAAAGTCCTTATCCCACGGCCATAATAATTTCATTTTATTTTTCAAGTTTGTATCTTATTATATTAAAAAAAAGGATAATGTTCATTCCTTTAGTGTATATTTATTTATTTTTAATTTTATTCAATAAGGCCATGGGAAAGAAGAAATTTATAAAGAAGTTTCAAGCAACAAGGAATTGAGAAAAATAGTTATAATTATTAAGGTTCTACGAAGTTCGAGAGTTCATTATCAACAGTTGAAGACCGAAGATTGAAGACGTTTCTATTGGATGCTGTGAGAGTGGTGCTGATTGTCGATCGGGTGAGAAGGTAAGTAAGCATTCCCATACTCACATAATAGTTGATTTCCTTTCTTAGAGGTCACCAGAGAAAAGAAAAAAAAAAGGTTTTTTTTCGTCCCACGTTCTATGGGATAACATCTTCATATAATTCGGAAGGTTACCTTTCCTTCCCACCATTCAAAGTGTACAGGATTTCTATTTTCACTCCTACCTGCACACATGAGAACCATAAAGTGCGTCTTTTGATTGTCAATTTCATAAAATCTTATTGGTTAGGCAGAATACTTATTCGGTCACTCTTGAGGCTGGATTCTTTCATATGGTAGTTTTCTCCTAACTCAAGAGCTAAGCATGAGAATAATGTTCTTTGGTATTTCTAACTTCTTATTGTTAGTGTGCAGAAACTTTATGTCTTCGTAGCTCTTTGGATACTTGTGACTTTGAAGTTGGAGTAGGTTTTATGGGTATACCTCTTGTAAACCCTCATGAGACTATAACTCGTCCACTAGGGACACCTAGGGATTTAAAGGCTTGTTACACATGCTAAGGGTAACCGTGTCCTCGACGAAATGGAATTGTTGTATTTTAATTTAGTTTAGACAGTAGTTTGCTCGAAGACTAGCAAAAGTTAAGTGTGGGAGAATTTGATAAGTGCATAGTTTACATGTTTATAATGTCAATTCCATACTTTTTTAGCTATAATTCTTGCATTTTATTTTGTTATTACTTTGTTTCTATCTTATGTTTTATATTAGGAAAATCATCCGAAATCAATGGAAATGGTGTTAAAGGGAGCTAAGAAGAGGAAAGGAGTTCATTCCGGCATGAAAAAGAGAGTCCAAAAGATGGAAACACAACTTTGAAATAAGAGTTCCAGGAAGATTTACGGTTCGTAAAGTACCCCAAAACCCAACCGTAGTAGTTTTCAATTTTGAAGACAAATTCCATGAAAATTTAGAGTTGGGTCTAGACTCTCAAACCCAACCGTAAAATTAGTTGAAGAGATACGAAGATTTTGTCATTTCCATCTTGTATATAATTGAAATACGAAGTCAAACCAAAAAGAATGAGGTCAATCGGACATCGTATGAGGGAGTTATGATCAAAACTGTGAAATACAAAAAAATATCCAGGAATAATTACGGTTGGGTTTCTTGGACTCGGACTCAACCGTAAATCTGGGGATTTTGCATGAGATTTTTGTGTCAGAAATTCAGTTGGGTTTATTGGCTCGGACCCAACCGTAACTGGGGTAGTTTGGCACGTGTGTAGGCTTCTTAAACAAGGAAAACACGGTCCCGAAAGGATTCAAAACCTAGATCCCGTGCATACTATATAAGGAAACATAGAAGACATTAAGAAGACCCCTTTTACCCAACTTTGCAAGACTTGGAGGAGATCAACACCAAAAGAGGATAAAGCTAGGGTTTTGGAGCGGTTCCATTATCATAACGATTTCTTATCTAATTTCTTATACGTATAACATGGATGCTTCTACATCCATGAGTAGCTAAAAACCTAATTGATTGAGGATGAATTCTAAGTTCTAAACATGATTTGATTTATTATATGATTCTATTTTGAGTTCTTCATATGATTGTCGTTTGTTTATACTACAAAGAATGTTTATGATTAATTGATAGATTGTTTAGGTGGCCAGCTGAATTGATTTGTTGATTTAATCTATTGCTAGTATTGAGTTGTGAGATAAGTAATAGTCCATTGACTCGTATACAAGTAGAGAATACGAGACCTTGCAGAGGGATTCTGTGGAGCAATTGTGTGTATGAACAACACTAGTAAGGTCCTTAATCTAAGAGTTTAACTTCTAGGATTAACCTATAAATTCACAAAATATAAACCATTCGACCAAATTACACCCTAAGTAATCTACTACTAGGTGGTTAGGATGAATAGAATCTGGTAGGCGAGAACTTCTGTGTTTAGTGATATAAGGAATTTCGGGGATAACAATGATCTAGCTTTTATTCTACGATTTGTGATAATCTGTGATTAACAATGAGTAGATGAACATATTAACTTGATGAATGTTTACTAACGAAGAAGGATTCTTCGATCATATTTCTCTTCATTGCTTGCATCTTCATAACTTTTAATTGCTTTCTTAGTTATTTTCAACCTAAAACAAACCCCCTTTCTGACGTTTGACAATTAGAACACCTCGCTCCTCGTGGAAACGAACTTGAATTCCATTATATTATTCTTTAATTGAGTGGAAATAAGATTACTAATTTGATTGCACCCATGATACGCATCATCTTTCACGTGTTTGCAGTGGGAGAATCGCTTGATGTTAGTAGGCGATTTAAAGTTACCTAGAATAGTATCTTCTCTTTTCGAGAAACAAACTGTTTCATCCGCTATTTAAACTCGACATTCTTTTTGCACGGGGGAGGGAAGATTGGAAGCATATAGAGAGTGAGAAAACAGATAAAAAAAGGTTGTACATGAGATTAATTGTGAGAGTTTTCTTATCAAATGACATCCTTTTGTATTTTCTCTTGAGATTTGTAATCATATTTGAGTGTTTTAATAAAAATCCTTCAATTCAAATATGTGTTATATTTCTTCAATGAGCGGTTGATTATTCGGTGACTGAGGCAAAGGAGGAAACTACTCACATGTGTTTGATCGGTAAAATTCTTTTTGCTATTTCGTTGATTATTAATTTTATTTAACTCATTAGGTTATTATAATAATATAATTTTCATTAGATAAAATAGTTGTCTTAATTTATTGTTATTCAATTTGATAAATTATGCTTAGAATAATTCCTTGATAATTTATACTTGATGTTTACAATTAAATGTTTGGAAACCTTACTGATTAATAGTGAGTTAATAAGAAAAAGAGCCTAATAATAATTTTTGTTATATTAATTTGTTAACCGACCAAATATGTGAAATAGCGGAATCCAAGCCTTACTCCATTTTTTTAAATCTCGAAATATTTTCCAATTTGTTTAGTACAATTAATTTATTTTTGAATCGAAATCCCAAATCATATAGCTTATTTTTACTAGTTTGAAAAGTGGAATTTAGGTCTAAAACAAATTTTCACAAGTCTTGAACGAATCTTTTATTACCACTTTACAATCACATCAATTTTTGGCGCCGCCAACGTGGACTTGTTTTTATATTTGTTTTTAGGTTTAGGTTTAGTTTTAGTTTTTAGTGATTTTTAGATTTCCATTCTTTTTGTTCTATTTTATGTTTTCTTGGGTATTTGTCTTTTGTTGCAGGTTTTGGATCAAAAGGAAATTGAAGCCAATTAAAGGTTCGGATTAAAGCTAAAGACAAAGTGAAAAGAACGGAGAAAAGACGAAGAATTTTATTTTTGGACTTTATTTATTTTTGTTAGTTTTTGTTTTCCATATTTTCTTACTTTTGTACTTTTGTTTCTTGTTGCTTGCTTGTTTATTTTTTGTATTTTATATATTATTATTATAAAAAAAACAAGCGCACACACACCACTTTGCACCAGCGTCAGATCACCGATTTTTAAGAAAACCCGTGAATAAGTAAGATGAACCCGTGCCTTAGGGCCTTATGGGAGTTACCAACTGAAAGTCCACAAGCCTTAAAGTTGTACCTTTGACCAGTCTCTGACTGTAGGTATATTCCGGAAAGGTAAACCAAGCTTACCTAAAATAGTGAACCCTGCATTTTGCATGTGCTCAATTCTTGATAAACACTAGTATTTTTGCTTATGTATGCCTCGTTGGATTCGTGTAGGAATTAGACTTGAAGAAAACGATCTTTTTTGTTTGATTCCGACGCATTACACGAATTTAGGTGGTACATCTGTTTTTGCCGAAATAGGTGAGCATGAAGTCCAGGCAAACAAAACCCTAAGAGATCGTATGAACCCATCTAGAGTAGTACGTGACCCAGGGGTAGTTTTACCAGCCACTACTGTGAAATTTGATACTAAACCTGGGACAATTGGCATGCTTCGTACGTTTAGGGGGTTAGAGAATGAGAACCCGTATACCCACATAAGAGACTTTGAAATGATTTGTGACACAATGAGTTATCCGAATGTCTACAGATATGTGATCAGGTTATGTTTCTTTCCCTTCCCTCTTGATGAAAAAGTGGTATCATTTTATTCCTTCTAAAACAATCACCACCTGGGACGGTCTTGTAGAGGTTTTTGTTAAGAAGTTCTACCCACACCATAGGACTGTTGTTGTTCGCCAGTCTATTCAAACCTTTAAGAAAAAAATTAGGTGAAAACCTACACGATTATGTAGAAAGGTTTAATGAATTGTTATACCAGTGTCCATGTCACGGCTTTGAAAAAGCCCATATGGCCCAAATATTGTATGAGGGTTTAGATAGTGAGACCTGTATGCAGGTAGAAACAATAAGTGGTGGAGAGTTTGCCCTTCAGGACCCAAATAAATGTTTTGACTCATTCATCGAGTTAGCGGAGAAAACTAGGCAATGGGCTTCGATTAGAGAACCAGAAATGCATAGGAATCCTATCCATAGGGTCGATAGGATTGATAATGGGTCAGATGTCCTCAGGTGTCTAGAGGCCTTAGAAATGAATCAAGGGTCAAACCATGCTAGGTACGAAGAGAAAGCCCATACTCTTTATAAAAACTCTAGGTTTGAAAACCGCTAAATATATGAACCATATTCTGAAACTTATAACCTTGGTTGGATAAACCATCCTAATTTTTCTGGTCTAAGGGCCAAAATCAAGGTCAGTCTAGTAATACTCAGGTTCCCCAGGTTTTGGCTACACTAAGAATCTTTTAGGACCAGCACAATTCCAGAACCCTTCAGATAAGAAGATCATGAGTTTAAAAGAGTCTCTCACCTTTTTATCTCATAAAACTGCAAAGTTTCAGGAATCGGTTGAACAAAATTTAGAAGACAATAAAAAGATGATTCAGGCTAACTCTCAGGCAATTTCCGATTTAAAAAACCAGTTTAGTCAGTTGAATGAGTCTTTGAGAGAAAAAGGTAAGTTTCCTAGTCAAGCACAACCCAATCCTAGAGGAGTTCATGAAGTATATTATGGAGAGAAACCGTTCAATCATGTGAATTTTGTTACAACCCTTAGGAGTGGTCGAGTGGTAGACAATAAGGTAACCATGCCTGATAATGAACATACTATAGGTCACCCTTCTGAGCCAGTAACTGAAGAGACTGATAGAGTCTCTAAAGAGTCCAATATGGTTCCCGTTAAACCAATTTTGTACCCAGAGCCCCATTCCCACAATTGCTAGTAACAACTAAGAAGGAATCCAACTTTAATGATATATTGGAGATTTTTAAGCAAGTCAACATTAATCTTCCTTTATTAGATGCAATAAGGCAGATTCCTACTTATGCCAAGTTCCTTAAGGACCTTCGTACGCGAAAGAGAAAGCTTAGTGTACAGAAGAAACCCTTTTTAACTAGTCATGTAAGTTCAATTATCCAGAACAACACAACTCCTAAGTACAAAGATCCAGGTTCCCTTACCATTTCTGGCACAATAGGTAACTACCGTGTTGAGAAAGCGTTACTTGACTTAGGAGCCAGTGTGAACTTACTTCTTGTAGATTTTGTTATCCTAGATACCCAAACTGTCCCTGACCCAGAGAAACAGACACTTGTGATATTAGGTCGCCCGTTTTTAGCTATATCTAATGTGATCTTAATTATCGAAATGATATTATGAATTTATCTTTTGTTAATATGACTATTGAGCTGAATATTTTCAATATTAGTAAGTAACCCCATGAGATAGATGGTACGTGCATTGAAGAAGTGAACATCATAGGGACATTAGTTCAGGAGTCATACCAAACATCTTATCCGAAGATCCATTAGAGAGTTGTTTATCCCATTTTGGATTAGATTTTGACGATGATGGCACCATCGATCAAGTGAATGCTCTGTTAGACTCTACCCCCGTGTTACATACTAATAGATGGAAAGCTAAGTTTGAACCACTACCAGTTTTGAATTCTACCTTACTTCTTTCTTTAGAAGAGCCTCCTAAGTTGGACCTCAAACCATTGTCAGATACTCTGAAATATCTGTTTTTAGGCCCATCTGAGACTTTGCCTACAATTGTAGCCTCCGACTTGGATAGTGATCATGAAAATAGGCTAATGACTTTACTTCAAGACAATAAGGAAGTTTTATGGTGAACCTTAGCAGACATTAAGGGTATAAGTCCTACTGTTTGTATGTATCAAATTCATTTAGAGGATGACAACAAACTTTCTAGGGAGATGCAACGTCGACTGAACCCTCATATTAAAGAAGTAGTTCGAACTGAGGTTCTTAAGTTGTTAGATGCGGGTATTATCTATCCCATTTCAGACAATAAGTGGGTCATCCCCGTCTAGGTTGTTCCCAAGGAATCAGGTATCACTAGTCCAGAATGATAACAATGAGTTAATCCCAACCCGAGTGACCACGGGGTGGCGTGTTTGTATTGACTATAAAAAATTGAACAAGGTCACAAGGAATGACCACTTTCCCCTTACTTTCATCAACTAAATGCTAGAGCGATTATCCTGACATAATCATTATTGCTTGTTAGATGGTTACTCTGGTTATAATCAGATTGTTATTGCCCCATAAGACCAAGAGAAAACCACTTTTACCTGTCCCTTTGGTACCTTTGCATATAAACGCATTCCTTTTGGGTTGTGTAATGCGCCCACTACTTTTCAGCATTGCATAATGAGCATATTGTATGACATGGTAGAACAATTTATAGAGGTCTTTATGGATGATTTTTCATTATTTGGTTCATCTTTTGATGAGTGATTGCATTATTTGACATTAGTGTTGACTAGGTTTAAGGAAAAGAATTTAGTGCTTAATTGGGAAAACTGTCATTTCGTGGTTCGATCAGGAATTGTTTTAGGAAATATCTTATCTTCTAAGGGTATAGAGGTAGACAAAGCCAAAGTTGAGCTTATTAAGAATTTACAGGTTCCCAAAACAATAAGAGATATTAGGTCATTCTTAAGGCATGCAGGTTTTTATCGTCGATTCATTAAGGATTTTAGCTTGATTTCTAGACCTTTTTGCAATCTGCTTGCAAAACATGTTAATTTTGGATTCTATTGATGATCCTCCTCCTTTGAGGGATAGTTATCCTGATGAACAACTTTTCTTTATTTCCCAATTACCTTGGTTTGCGAATATAGTAAATTATCTTGTTAATGGTCGAACGCCTCAACATTGGGGTAAACAAGATTATTCTAGGTTTTTAGTCGAGGTAAAGAATTTCTTTTGGGACGGTCCTTATCTATTTAGGTATTGTCCATATCAAATTATTAGGAGATGTATACATGAGCGTGACCAGTCCAGTATTATTTCCTTTTGTGTTGATTAGGCTTGTGGGGTCACTTTAGTGCTAAGAAGACTGCTCCTAAGATATTGCAGTGTGGATTCTACTGGTTTTTGTTGTTTAAAGATACCCACAGTTACTTTATTTCTTGTGAGTGTTGCCAGAAGTTAAGAACCATTTCTCATAGAAATATGATACCTTTGAACCCTATTTTAGTTATTGAGGTCTTTGATGTATGGGGCATTGATTTTATGGGTCCTTTTCCTAATTCTTTTGGTTATTTTTACATCCTTGTCGTTGTAGACTATGTCTCAAAATGGGTTGAGGCGGTTTCGTGTAAAACGTACGACCACAAGGTTGTGGTCCAGTTTTTAAATGATAACATATTTGCACATTTTAGTACACCGCGACCTATAATTAGTGATAGAGGGTCACACTTTTGTAACCGACCTTTTATAGTCTTGATGAAGAAATATGGTATTACTCACAAAGTAGCTCCCCCATATCACCCCCAGACTAGTGGTAAAGTAGAGGTTTCCAACATGGAGATTAAATATATTTTAGAGAAAATAGTTAATCCTAATAGGAAAGACTGGTCATTGAGGCTTACTGATGCCTTATGGGCTTACCGTACTGCGTTTAAGATCCCCATTGGAATGTCACCTTATCGTCGAGTTTTTGTCAAGGCATGTCGCCTGCCCGTCGAGTTAGAACATAGAGCATATTGGGCTGTAAAGCAGTTTAATTTTTCGCTTGACAAGGCAGGAGCTCACAGGAAACTCTAGCTAAATGAGTTGGAAGAGATTCGTAGAGATGCATACGATAGTGCTAAGGAGTATAAGAACAAAACGAAACTTGGGCATGATAAAAATATTTTAAGAAAGTCATTTTCTCCAAGTCAAAAAGTTCTTTTGTATGACACCCGCTTGTATCTCTTCCCTGGGAAGTTACGCTCTCGGTAGATCGGTCATTTAGTTGTCCGTACTGTTTTTCCTCATAGTGTTATTGAAATTCAGACTCAAGATGGTAGAAGTCCTTTAAAAGTTAACTGTTAGAGATTGAAACCATTTTTAGAACCTTTTTATACAGGTGATATTGAGGAGGTCCCTATGGAGGACCCTGCTTACCTTGATTGACCATCAAGGTTGTTGTTGTAAATTAGTAATTTTTTTGTAGGTTTTTGTTTTTATTTTTTTGTTTTTGTTTGTATTCTCCAGAGAAAGATTGTTACGCTTCACCCAGGTACTATTTTTCTGACTTACCTCTTTATTCCTCTTGTTACTTATATTTTTGGTATTGCACTTTAAACATTGAGGACAATGTTAGATTTAAGTTTGGGGGTAAGGGAGAAATTTTTAGTACAATAATAAAAACTCCAAAATTTAGAAACTTGTGAACTATTCAGGATGACACTGACCATTCTAAGTAGATGGAAACAAAATTCTTGGTTGTAGGAGTTGAGGGACCCAGCTAAAAGGTATATTCATAAACGGACAGAGCTCAGGTGTTAGAAACAACATGATAGTCGTCACCATATCTTGGAGCGGTCACCATATCACATTATGTTTTTATATTTGTAATTTTTTGTGTTTCTCTAAGTGATTTGGTGGGGCACTAGTATCGCCTTGTTGTCGTTAGGATGAATTAGAATGATTGAGATCAATCCCCATTATTTTAATTGAACTTGGCCAATGTTTTTATTAAAAAAAATAATAAGAAAAAAAATTGACACTTGGATAGCAATATGTGTGTGTTCTCCCTATCTTCGTCGCCTAAGCAAGCGTGGAACGCAGGATCCATGTGACCTATCACGTAATATGCTGACAAGGAACATGCACTTAGATTCAAAAGATCTAATCATGTTGTCGGAAATAAAAAATTAAAAAAAATTAAAAAAAGGGTAAAATGTAATTGTAATATATTCAATAAATCGACTGATGGGGCCCTTGTATATACCAGCTGCGTTGATACTAGAATTAGGATTCAGATCAGTGGGTGGGTATGTCAATCCATTAGAGTTCATCTTGGCATGATGTTCATACACATATTCTGGGAAACATCGTTCACCTTAGTCAACATGCGCACAATTTTATCTCCATATCCATATTCTTAATCTATTTATGTGATTGTGGTTTGTTAGATTCCGAGTATCGTGGTCCATTGTACGACTTTCTTAGTGGTGCTTTGTTTTTTTATATATGAATTTTAGTACGCTTGAGTAAAAACTCATGTACATTAATTGGATTCAAACCAGGGTAATTCCTCCTATAGCTAAAGAACTTTGTAGCCAACTAAATGTCATGTTTAGTGTCTACCCTCAATCTTTCACAAGTACCTAGGGTTTGGAGTAAAAGATTTTGTGGGTGTATCTCTTATAAACCCTCACAAGATAAAAGTCGTCCACTAAGGTCACTTAGGGGTTTAAACGCTTGTTGCATATGCTAAGTGCAATCGCGATACCTGCGACAGTAAACTATGATTTTTATATTAAATTTGCTCGAGGACTAGAAAAAATATAAATTTGGGAATATTTGATAGACACATATTTATGTCGTATTTAGTCCAAATTTTTTACTAAATATTATATTTTTTATGTTTTTATAGGTATATTAGTAAAATTGAATTTTAATTCGAGAAACGACTAGTGAGCTAGATTCGGATAGCGTTCCTCATAATTGGGTATAGAGTTTTGTTTAGAGATACAAAAGGAAAGTAAAGGTCGAGAAAAGGGGCAATTGGGAATATGTCCCGGATTTGAATTATCAGTTGAGGATATGTCCTGTAACGGTCGAAATTAAGGGATATGTCCCAGCCGTCCA
>JAJJMC010011023.1:625966-660310 GCA_023531435.1 Papaver californicum | reverse complement strand
GAAAAAATGGACGGCTGGGACATATCCCTTAATTTCGACCGTTACAGGACATATTCCTTAATTGCTAGTTCAAATCCGGGATACATTTCCAATTTTTCCATATTTAAAATAAGGGATATAACCTGTCTGTGACACATGACAGCCTGTGGATTAATATAGAGTGGTGTTGCAACATTAATTTGATACATGCATAACATGAATCATGTGGATGGAGTATATTTTGGTTAGACAGGTTTCTTCTAATTGACGTATTAAAAGAAAGAATTTGGGCCCATATTTAGTACTTCATAAGGAAGATTGGAAATATATCCCGGATTTGAACTAGCAATTAAGAGACATGTCCTGTAACGGTCGAAATTAAGAGATATGTCCCAGTCGTCCATTTTTTTCTGTTAAATACATATTTTAGACAGTTATGCCCTCCACACATAAGACATTTAATTGTTAAAGAGAGGGAAAATTGAAAATATATCCCGGATTCATGAAGTTGATCATGATGGTGATTGATTGAAGGAAGTGGAAGTTAATTTAACGAAAAAAATATGAAGTTGATCAAGGGCATAACTGTCTAAAAACATGTATTTAACGGAAAAAATGGACGACTGGGATATATCCATTAATTTTGACCGTTACAGGATATATCCTCAACTGATAATTTAAATCCGGGACATATTCCCACTTGCCCCTACTTCATATGAGAAATGCTAGTTGTACACAACAAACTGTGAAGAAGATATTTAAATAACGCAACCTTTTCTTTCTCTATTCAAATTGCGAGGATCCCGCCAAATGAAAGTCAAGTTAGCATAATAATTTTTCATGTAATAAAGCATAATTGATATTTCCGTGATTTTATCAGCCAAGTAAAGAAAGTGGAGTTGTCTTTCACGTGTTTGCAGTGGGAGATTCTCTTGATGTCAGGGCATCCACAACAACACGAGTATACCAAAGACCATTGAGTAAAAAAAATTGGTCTTTGGTCCGCCCACAACACTACGGTCCCCGACCCAAATATGTTCATACGGTCTTCTAAAGAAACGCTTGTTATTGGGCGTTATCCTAGTGTAACGCCTGAATGGAGCGTAATCCTAGAGCAACGCCGAGAATATGGAGCGTAATCCTAGAGCAACGCCCAGAAGATGGAGCGTAATCCTAGAGCAACTCCCAGAAGATGGAGCGTAATCCTAGAGCAACGCCCAGAAGACGGGCGGAGTGCTAGCATAACGCTTGGAATGCAGGCGGAGTGCTAGCATAACGCTTGGAGTTCAGGCGCTATCCTAACGCAACGCCCGTGTCTCCAAGCGTACTGCTAGGATAGCGCCTGTTTGGCATGCTGTTTGGATGTTTCATTTAGGCGTACATTTAGTGTAACGTTTCATAAGGTCAGGCGTCACTCTAATGTTACGCCCGAAAATTTAAACGCTATCCTACAACAACGTCTGAATCAAACGTTCTATTAACATAACGCCCGTGTCTCGACTATATTTTGTTTTAGTCGAGTCTTGGGACTATTTTTTATCGCGAACAGTAAAAAAAATGGTCCAAATACCATTTACGCTCGCCCGCTGCGCTTGATTTTAACAGACCAAAGACCACTTTTGTGGTTTGGTCTTTGGTCTGGTCGCTTGCTGTGGATGCTCTCAGTAGGCAGATTTAAAGTTACCTAGAATGGTATCTTCTCTTTTTGGGAAACAGACTGTCTGATCCGCTATTTAAACTCGGCATTCTTTTTGCACGGCGGAACAGAGAAAAAAAAGGTTGTGTGTGAGATTAATTGTGAGAGTTTTCTTATCAAACGACATTTTTTTATATTTTCTCTCGAGATTTTGTAATCATATTTTGAGTGTTTTAATAAAAATCCTTCAATTTAAATATGTGATCAATTTCTTCAGTGAGCGACTAATTATCCGGTGACTAAGGCAATTGAGGAAGCTATTCGAATATGTTTGATTGGTAATTTTTTTTACCATTTCTTAAATTATTAATTTTATTTGACTCATTAGATCATTATAATCATATAAATTTTATTAGATAAAATAGTTTTTTTAATTTATTGTTATTCAATTTAATAGATTATGCTTAATATAATTCTTTGATAATTTATACCTAATGTTTACAATTGAATGTTTGGAAACTTTACTAATAAATAGTGAGTTAATAAGAAAAAGAGCCTAATAATAATTTTCGTTATATTAATTTTTTAACCAATTAAATATGTGAAATAGCGGAATCCAAGTCTTAGTCCATTTTTTTAATCTTGGAATCTTTTCTAACTTGTTTAGTAAAATTAATTTATTTTTGAATCAAAATCCTAAATCACATTGCTTATTTTTACTAGTTTAAAAAGTGGAATTTAGGTCTAAAACTAATCTTCACAAGTCTTGAACTAATCTTTTCTTACCACTTTACAATCACATCAGTCCACAGTTAGAAGATGGTAATCCCCGTGTTGGATAGTCATGCGCGGGATCTTGTTAAAAGCGTGAAGAGGAGAGTTGTCTTCCTCAGGATGTATAAGCCACTTTGGAAGGAAAAGAAGGATAGCAAAATCAGATTGGTCAGGCGGGAGTCAAGGTAGTCGTTCGTAGGAGTAATCCGCGCACGTGCCATCGTTAAAAGTCTCGGGTCTCATATCCATTCGCAAGTCTCAGTTACCAAGAATTTCTTGCATAGAGTACGAGATTTCGTCAAGGGGCGGAGAAAAACTCTCATCGTCAGAATGACTTCTACACTCGGTTTCCGTTTCACTTTCTATTTTTTTCGCTTCTTCTTCTCCCGCTGAGGAGTGTTTAGAGGAGTTGTCTGACATTGAGAATAATGAGAGGGGATACACACAGTAAAAGAAGGTAAAAACTGTAAAAGAGAAGTCTTGAGAATATATATATAGTGAAGGTTCCTAACTACGGAGCTAAGCATGGGGTGGTTAATCACCGCGAGAAGATTCCAAAAGGTTGTGAGACACGTTATACGAAGGTAAAAGAAGAACCAACCATCACGCATGCTTAAAGGCGCGTGCAGAGGAGTTAGCTAAGGGGAGTTGTCTCAATGATGTGTGAATTGACTATTAGGTTTCCTAACGGTTATCCCAATATTCATAAGACTAACGCTGATACCCGAAAAATGACCACCTATTGATAAGGGGAGTCACTTCTACTAGGTAGGCTTGGGCCCATGGTCACGTGGGAATTTGGGAACTAAGCCCATGCTCGGGAGAATACCCATGAGAATATAAGGGGATAAGGAAGAAATAAAAGGAAAAATCAAGGGTAGATTTAAAAGAGATGATATTTTGGTAATATCAAAAGGGTTTGAAATGATATGTGTTAAGAAAGGATGAAGAAAGAAAATGTATAAGAAGGAAAGGAATAGTGCTAGAAAAGGATTTTTTTTTCTCTTACTAAAAAAAGATATAATCTTTATTGTGACTAGGATTGGTCTTCCCTTTATGAGTTTACTCTAAAATAACAGTCTTTAGTCTAGAACAAACAGAAGTCAATTGAATTAATAGCAATGCCATATCCATCTTTCGCCTTTCATTTGTACCATTGTACATAAACATACTTTGTGTATTGTTTTAAACTGGGAGCTCGAGAGCCATATATCAAAAGTGAAACCAATATAATACGAAAGATGAAGTATTTGTACACCACTTGATTTCTGGTTTATGTATTTTGTTTTGATTTAGATTGAATGAATGATGTTTTCTGTGTGGTTTTATGAATGAATTGAGTAGATGTGGTTGGATTTAGACTGGAATTGTGGAATTTTCACCTTACAATGTTTTTAGGGTCTTCACTAGTTCTATGCTACAGGGGAAGAAAAGAAAGTTGATGGCCGTTAGGGAGTACACCAACCCTCAGCCGTCGTTTTGTGATGAAATGTTAATTTTGTCTTCATCGGATGTGGGACACGTGGGTCCTTATTACCATATGGTTAGCTGAACTGACTCGAGTTTATGAGTTGACTGAAGGAGGGTCATGTCAAGTGATCATAAATTTTTCATCCGTCAATTAACTCCCGTTAATGTGTAAATTGGTGAAATTCGTTGTAACATGATAAATTTGTAAGTTTCCAAAAAAATAATTTGTGAACATATATAAAAAATGGGACATATTAGTAAAAAAACCCTTATTAATATCTAGTTTACTAGTTTTAAGTAACTGTTTTGGATTTGTTTAACGCTCACATGTTCTGGATTCGTATAACACTTGCATGTACTGTGAGTACTTCATAAACAACTGTGTTTATGAGTTTTAACTTATATGTGCACTATTTGGGTGTCAGATCCATGTTCATAAATGGATCATGTCGCAAAAGATCTTTTACATGATTTTTCAAAACCTGTTGTGTTCGTCTTCTTGTATTCATGCCCAGTAGAGGTGGAGTGCTACGTAGTACCATATTTAACTCGAGAAGAAGAAATTATACTAAAGCGAACTCTATACCTATTTTCCGTGAAATTGACTAGTTTTCTTCGACTTCTCATCTTCCATCTTCATCGAGATGGGAGTAGTCTGTTTATCTAGGTCCTGTAATTGGTTTTGTAAGTTCTACTTCCTCTCACGTCCATCTGATTTTTCTTGAGGCTTGGAGGGTATCACTTAGTTTAGGATGTTTTTTTAACGTTGGAAATTCGGAATCCCTCCTTTTTTTTAATGAGAAAAACGCTACACTAACTAATTTTTATTAACTATGAAATTCAATTATAAAATTTTCCAAAATTAAAATTCGATCGTTGGCTAGAAACTATTTTTTCAGTATGAACTATTGATTACATTCGTTAGATTATCTTAAAATCAGTTGTTGGATTAATTTTTTCATATTTACATAAAATGCTATTTTTATAATAGCCAAGATGCAAACTTAAAAATATCATATCTTCCGAACTATATATCGGATTTTGAAAAACTTTGTATATTCAGAAAGCTTTTGAAACTACTTATACAACGAGCATAAATAAGAGTATCGAATTTTTATTTTTTAACATTTTTATTTTTTTATTGTTATTTGTATACCTTTTCCTCCAAAAACTTCAACAAATTTTGGGGGTGAAAAACTAGCATCTGTATATATACAACGCACATACCTCTCCTTGTGGATGGTAGTTGGGATAAGTTTTTCTTAATTTTGTAATACAAGGAATATCTTTATTTTCTTCTATTAAATTTATCCGGTCAGCTGATATACTACTCAAGAGATTAAGTTGTTGTAATTAGTTTAATCTTCCTCTCTTTTAGCTAGTTAGGTTCAGTCTTTTTATTCTTCGTTTTCTTCTATTCTTTTGCTCTCTTTGTTATTTTTTCTTTATCTTTGTAAATCTTTGTAAACATGTATTTAGTATAAATATGAATCAATGAAACCAAAACTCTACACAATTATGAGAGAAAACAAGAATCCTTATCAATATTTCTTGATGGTATACTAGAGCTAGGTTAGATTTCTTTTTCTCGTGACTATCGAAGGCGAGCAAACCCCTTCAATGACATCTCCCAGTATCAATGCTTCTACCAAGGATCCAGGTATTTCTACAACAAGTCCTTACTATGTTCATCCAGTTGATAATCCAACTACTGTGATCTTCACTCCTTTGTTCACCAGTGACAATTATTGTACCTGGGTAAGAGGCATGACTAAATCCCTAAGTTCCAAAGCTAAGCTAGGCTATATCAATGGTACAATCAAGAAACCAACAGATGAATCAGATATCCCTACTTGGACACGCTGTGATAATTTGGTTGGCAGTTGAATCTCAAACTATGTTGATCCAGAAATCCGACCAAGTATAATGTATTTTCCTTCATCTCGTGATATGTGGTTGGATCTCAAAGTGTGTTTTTCTCATACCAATGCTCCAAAGTTGTATGCTTTGAAACAATCCATTTTTCACTTAAACAAGACAACTTAAGTGTTACAATGTATTTCACTCGTTTCAAATCCCTGTGAGATCAATTGGATTCATTCTAACCACCTGAACCATGTATTTGTGGAGAAGGCAAGAGTTTTATGGACAATCACAACCAAGACAGGTCCATGGAGTTTCTTCAAGGACTGAACGATCGATTTGCTTCACTACGAAGCCAGCTCTTATTGATGGAGCATATGCCCTCTGCTGCTAGATTTTATAATCTTGTTATACAAGAGGAAGAACAACAAGGTCTCAACTCTTCATTTGTTACTTCAGTTGAATCAGCAACATTGGATTTATCTCGCAGTGATTCCAGAAATTCGAGATCATTCATACACAACAGCAACAACAAACATCCAAGGTCATTTTGTGAGTACTACAACAAGCATGGACACACCAAACTCACCTGCTGAAAGTTTAATAGTTATCCCAAGGACTTGCCAAAACCGAGAGACCCAGAATCACACATTGTTGTTGTTGTAGTTGTTGCTCCTACATCTGCTGCACCAAATATCATTGTTGCTCAATATGCTCATCTTCTTTCTCTTCTTGACAATGAAGGTAGCAACATAGTTCCATTTTCCAATTTTGCAGGTATTGTTTCTTACCATTTGGTTTCTAAACCAATCACAGTTCAACTACCATATGGATCTCATACATCTGTGACACATATTGGGTGTGTTGACTTATCACCCAATATCGAACTACTTAATATTTTCCATATTCCAAGTTTTAAGTTCACCTTGATTTCTGTCAGTCAATTGACTAGTATAGCTAATTGTTGTGTCACCTTATCACGAGAGTCTTTCATCTTTTAGAACCGACAAACGAGCATGGAGATTGGATGGAGTAGATGCATTCCTGGCCTCTACCATTTTAGCCTTCAACTATTTGCTTCATCTTTCACTGCAAATAAGTCGTTTGATACATGGCACTGCCGTCTCAGCTATCCTAATATGCATTGTTTTAAATTTTTAGCTATGAAATTTGTTTACATTCGTTCTCAGTTCATTCACTTATGTGATGTATGCCCAAGGGAAAAACAATCTCGTCTTAAATTTAATAAAAGTACTTCTTCATCTTTGCATCCATTTCAATTGATACATGCTGATATATGGGGTCTTTTCTCAACTCCATGTCTTACAGGTACAAAATAATTTCTTACTATTGTAGATGATTACTCTAGATGCACTTGGGTGTATTTGATAAATGTAAAATCAGAAATTTTAAAGTTTATTCAATATTTTTTTAACTTTGTTCTTAATCAGTTTGGTCACAAACTCTCCAGCATCTCCTCTGGTATTAATACATTGCTCATCCCACAACTACAGACCTTTAGGTATGATAATGGGTATGAGTTCAAATCTAATGAACTTCAGTCATGGTTTCACCAAAATAGTATCCTACATCAAGCTAGTTGCGTTTATAGTCCGCAACAGAATGGCATTGTCGAAAGAAAACACCGACACTTGCTCAATGTAGCGAGATCATTACGGTTTCAATCCAATATACCTCTTCGTTTTCGGGGAACATGCATTCTTGCCGCTATATACTTAATCAATAGACTGCCATATCCAGTTTTAACTCATAAATCACCTCATGAGATGCTTCTACAACAATCACCAAATTACTCATATCTTCGAGCATTTGGTTGTCTTTGTTTTGGGAGAAATAGTAAAATTTCCCACAAATTTGATCAACGTGCTAAACCAGGCATACTTGTTGGCTATCCTCATGGACAAAAAAGAATACAGGATTTATGATCTTGAAACAAAATCCGTATACACCTCATTATATGTGGTGATTTATCAACTGCTCATCATGTACCATCGCCTATACAGCAACCGTAGTACACTCACTATGACTCTATTTTTAATCACCTTTCACTTGCTCCTGAACCGTCGTCACATATCTCTCATTCACAGTCCAACTGTGAACTCTCAAACCCTGACATTAGTTCAAGTCATTCAGCTGCATTACCACCTGGTACTCCATGTAGTTCACTAAGTCCTATGTCTAACTCAAATTCTTCAAACACCACGAATAATCCAGTGGTTCTATCGGCTGTATCTTCTCCGGAGTCATCATCGTCATCTAATAACAGTCATGTTTCTTCATCTGAACTGCAAAAACTTTATTCAGCAGTTCCGTCACTTGAATCTGGCATACCTACAACAGATTCTCGTTTATCTCGTATTTGAAACCCACCTGTCTACTTGAAACACTATCATGCTCAACTACTGAATGCAAATCCACTTTAGTGTATCCAATGACTAATTATTTATCCTTGATAACTTCACACCATCTCATAAATTTTTTCTTGATGAGGTTATTCTTTATTGGATATATTGGACATCCTCATATATCTGAGAGTATCAGATTTTCTCTAGATCTGGCATATCACATCTTCAACGTATCTTCACCAAATCCTTCTCTTATTATTGCGTATTATCTCTAAGCATCTTTTCTTTATATAGCTAGCACTCTTGTTTTAGTGCATATCTTCTTTTTTTCCTTTTGCATGAACTGTCGAGACATATAAGCTTGGTCTTCAGTCCTTTGTTCGTTGAAAAAAAAAACTATGAATGAAAAACAATGATCAATATGGTATCTGAGCAACAATGATCAATATGATATCAGAGCAGGTTCATGGCCAAGTATCAATTTAGCAATTCTGAGAGTGACAAATCTATTAATTCCAAAAATAATGGCAACATCAGAAGTTTTAGAATCGTGAACGATCAGAGATCTTTGATCCATATGCCAACTGCTAAGACCAATCAACGTGTCTTAAGGAGGTCGCTGAGTCAAATAGATTCATCAAGATCACATGATGGTTATTCAAGCCAATCTTCCGCTATAACTGATGATGAATCACAGGATGCTCGTTCCAGCAGAAATGGGACAGAGAGGACAATACGAGCAGTGTATGCAGAAAAGAAAAAGGTTGATCATCCTATTGGGGATGGAGGAGAGACTGGTATGTATTAATTCATGCGTAAAGAGCTTAGATCCGCTGTTCAAGAGATAAGAACAGAGCTTGAAGAAGTCATTGTTAAAACAAAGCCCTCTGATTCAACCCAAAATGATAACTTGCAATTAAATAACGCTAATGTTCTTCAGGCTGTTTCCGTGATCAGAGATAGTTATGCTACAAGGATGGAACAGTCGGAGAAGCACAATGGTAATACTCCACAGAAGCCAGCACGTGTTAGAAAGCGGAACAAAGATAAAAGTAGGATGTCTAAATGCTTGACTGAAGAGACAGATGCAAATAGGTGTGCATACAGGCAGAGGCTCCACGATCCACAGAATGCATACAGACCCTCATACAAAACTGCTCAGACAGATGCTACACGGTCCGCTAACACGGCAGGAAAGCTTCATCGGACAGATACTTGGGTTGTTGATTCAGGTTGCACTGAACATATGACCTACAGAGAAGACATCCTTGATGAAAGAACTGTCTCAGTGAATGAGGCACCAGTGATCATTCCAAATGGAGAAGCCATACCAGTTCAGGGAAGAGGCAGCCACACCTTGCAGAATGGAACAAAAGTGAAAGGGGTCTTACATGTGCCCAGATTCACTTGCATCCTTCTATCCGTTAGTAAACTCACAAAAGATTTGAAGTGTACTATGACATTTTTTTCTGATTTCTTTGTGATGCAGGAATTGCATTCGAGGAAGTTGATTGGAGTGGGTAAGTGCAAAAATGGTCTATATCAAATGGAGATGCTCAAGAGTGGAAGGAAGGCAATGATGACTACAGTAGATAGGTGGCACAGGAGGCTGGGGCATGTTGGTGATGGAAAACTGTCTCAAATCAGCTTTCTTAATAATGCTTCATTCAAGGACAGTGATGATATATGTGACGCTTGTATTAAATCTAAAATGACAAGACAACCTTTTCCCAACAGTACCACCAAAACAAATGGTTGTTTTGAATTACTTCATTGCGACATATGGGGAAAGTATCGGACCCTTTCTTTTAGAAAAGCAAGCTACTTCTTAATTGTTGTCGACGACTACAGTAGAGCAGTTTGGGTTTTCCTTTTAAAACACAAGTATCAAGCAAGCACGTGTTTAATTCATTTTCACAGAATGGTCAAGACACAATTTGAGCGAAATGTTAAGAGGATAAGGTGTGACAATGGTGGGGAGTTTACTTCAAACCAGATGTTAGACTTCTATGCCGAACAAGGGATCATCTTAGAAACAACGTGTCCACACACTCCACAGCAAAATGGATTCGTGGAACGGAAGCATAGACATTTACTTGAAACGGCTCGAGCACTCAAAATTGAGGCAAATCTTCCAATAAAATTTTGGGGTGAATGTGTCTTAACCGCAGCCTACATTATAAACAGGCTTCTTTCCAAG
This sequence comes from Papaver californicum, assembly GCA_023531435.1. Taxonomy (NCBI): domain Eukaryota; kingdom Viridiplantae; phylum Streptophyta; class Magnoliopsida; order Ranunculales; family Papaveraceae; genus Papaver; species Papaver californicum. Next base: position 650,022 of record JAJJMC010011023.1, on the reverse strand, counting down.
GTCACAGAAAACAAGACTCCATATGAGCTAATCCATAACCAGAAGCCCAGCTACGACCACATGAGAATCCTAGGCTGCATGGCATACTATCGAAACTTCGAAACCAGAGGAGACAAATTTGAGATGAGAGGAAAACCAGGCGTCTTCATGGGCTACCCAAGTGGCACAAAGGGTTACAAAATCTATGACCCCAGTAACGGTAAAATCATCATATCTAGAGATGTAAAGTTTGCAGAGAATGTGTTTCCATTTGCCCCAAATTCCAAAGAAATGGAGCATGAAGAGGATGTTTTGCAATATCCACCAATAAAAGAACAAGACTTTGAAGAAAATGAGCCCAACAGGCCAAATGAAGCAGAGTATCTCGACGAACTTGAACGAACCGAGATTTTGAGCCCAAAAGGCCCAATTACTTCGCTTGTCAGCCATGAAAGCTCATGCTCTTCGCAGAACAATGATGTCCCTGGCGAGCCGGAGAGGTCAGAGCCCAGTCAAAATGAGACTACCGAAGCCCAAGACAGAGATGTTGGGCAAGGGAGGGAGAGGCGAACCAAGTTCAGGGCTGCACATCTCAACGACTACGACGTTGGACTTCCCCCATCCATAGACCATGCACAACCCGTCTCCAGTCAGCATTCCTCGACGGTATGTCCTCTAGCCAACTTTATCTCTTATGATAAATTTTCTGACTCACACAAAGCCTTTTTGGCCACCATCAGCTCCAATGATGAGCCAAAGTGCTTTGAACAAGCTATGCAGGATAAGAACTGGAGAACTGCCATAAAAAGAGAGATAGAGGCACACGAAGAGAACGATACTTGGACCATAGAAGATTTTCCGAATGGGAAACGAGCCATAGACTCAAAATGGGTCTACAAGATAAAATATAAACCAAACGGAGAAATAGAGAGATACAAGGCCAGACTTGTTGCAAAGGGCTATACGCAGATGAAAGGTGTTGATTACCATGACACGTTCGCACCAGTGGCCAAACTAGTCACGGTCAGAAGCTTGCTCGCTATCGCAGTTAAGAAAGAATGGACCATTCACCAGCTAGACGTGAATAATGATTTCTTACATAGGGATTTAAACGAGGAAGTCTACATGAAAATTCCACATGGTTACGACAAAGGGGGAGGAACAAAAGTTTGCAGATTGAGGAAGTCGCTATACGGTCTGAAACAAGCCTCGAGAAACTGGTATAAAAAATTCACCTCCGCTCTCCTCGAATTTAATTTCAAACAATCTTCTGCGGATCACTCTCTTTTTATTTACAAAAGAGATAAAACCTTTGTTGGTGCTCTCATTTACGTCGATGATGTTATGATTGTGGGAAATGACCAAGGAAAAATACAAGAAACAAAGACCTATCTTGATAGCAAGTTTAGCATCAAGGACCTTGGGCCTCTAAAGTATTTTCTTGGAATCGAAGTTGCGTGTACGAAGGACGGGTTGGTGCTAAGCCAGCAGAAATACACTCTAGACATTTTGGAAGATAGTGGAATATTGGGATGTAGACCATGTTCCTTTCCTATGGAGCAAAATCTGAAATTTGAAAGCAACGATGAAGATGTTCGTGTGGATGCCAACAAATATAGACGATTGGTAGGAAGGTTACTGTATCTCCAGGCCACGAGACCGGATCTGACTTACTCGGTAAACGTTCTAAGTCAATTCGTTTCCGACCCTCGACAAGGACATTGGGATGCTGCCATGAGAGTTTTACGGTATCTAAAGGCTACCCCGGGACAAGGAATCTTCTTTCCAAAATATGGAGGAACCAAATTGGTTGCGTACTGCGATGCCGATTGGATGGGGTGTCCTTTCACAAGAAGGTCACGAACTGGTTACCTTCTACTCCTAGGGGGAGCGCCAGTCTCTTGGAAGTCAAAAAAACAATCTGTTGTCTCACGCTCCTCGGCCGAAGCTGAATACCGAGCCATGGCGACCACCACTAGTGAGATCCTATGGATGCGATGGCTTCTAAAGGGACTTGAGGTAGAACAAAATGGACCTACACCTCTTTATTGTGATAACCAAGCAGCTAGACACATCGCAAACAACCCAGTGTTTCATGAACGAACAAAGCATGTGGAGATGGATTGTCATTTCGTCAAGGAACGAGTAGAGTCACAGGAGATAGAGCCACTCTACGTTAACACCAAGATGCAAGGCGCTAGGGTCACGACAACTTGAATTCTTGCTTGTCAAGCTGGGCATGCGAAATCTACATGCTCCATCTTGAGAGGGGTATTGGATATATTGGATATCCTCATATCTGAGAGTATCATATTTTCTCCAGATCTTGCATATCACATCTTCATCGTATCTTCACCAAATCCTTCTCTTATTATTACGTATTATCTCTACACATCTTTTCTTTATATAGCTAGAACTCTTGTTCTAGTGCATATCTTCTTTCTTTCCTTTTGTATGAATTGCCGAGACATATAAGCTTGGTCTTCAGTCCTTTGTCATTGAAAAAAAAAAACTATGAATGAAAAACAATGATCAATATTTTTTTCGAAAAACCTAAATCTTTTTCACATGCAACAAAATGCCTTAAGTGGAGAGAAGTTATAGCTAAAGAGATCATGGTTTTAGAAGCCAATAATACTTGGATTATAGTAGACTTACCACCAAGAAAAACTGTCATTGGCTGCAAATGGGTTTTTAATATCAAGTTTAAATCTGATGGTACTGTTGAACGCTACAAGGCTCGTCTCGTGGCAAAGGGTTATACTCGGAAAGACTTTGATAACACTGATTCCTATTTCTCAATGATATCCCACGATCGAGACAATTGGCTGAATCCCGTGAAACATTTCATAGAAGGGGTTGACTATTACGACACTTTTGCACACGTAGCCAAACTGGTCATTGTCTGAGTATTATTATCCATTGCCGCAATCAAAGGTTGGTCTCTACACCAACTAGATGCCAATAATGTGTTTCTCCAAGGGGACCTTGATGAATAAATCTATATGAAGATTGTCCCCGGTCTGGCACGTAAAGGTGAGTCTCAAGTCTTCAAACTAAAGAAATCCCTCTCGGGCCTTAAGCAAGCCTCTCGTCAATCGTTTGTAAAAATCTCCTCATTTTTGATAACTGAAGGATTTCATAAATATTTATGTGATAACTCTCTCTTCACATATCATCGTGGTACAACTTCTAGTTTTGTTCTCGTTTATGTTGACGATATCATTGTTACTGGCACAGACGATAAATTTATTGACTCACTAAAGCTACGTCTTGCATCTCATATTTCGATAAAGGACCTTGGTCGTTTACAATATTTCTTAGGCATTGAGGTTTCTTGTTCTGATAAAGGTATTTTTCTATGTCAAAGATAATATATCCTAGACATTCTTAAGGACTCTGGCCTCACAGGGGCATGTGTTTCATTTTTTTCCATGGATACACATCTCAAGTTACTTCCTACAGATGGTAACGAAATAACTGATCCAAGCTCTTTTCGCCGTCTTATTGGTCATTTGTTATATCTCACTGTCACTCGTCCGGATATAACATTCTCAGTAAATTATTTGAGTCAGTTTATGCAACATCCTCATACGGCTCATCTTGATGTTGCTCATCGTGTCCTACATTATCTCAAGGGAATCATTGGGCATGGCATATTTTTATCTTCATCTAGTTCACCATCTCTACATGGTTACACAGACTCTGATTGGGCAGGTTGTCCTCTTACTCAACGTTCTACTACAGGTTACTTTGTACTATAGGTGATAGTCCTATTTCCTGGAAATCAAAGAAACAACCTATCGTAGCTCGCTCTTCCGCATAAGTTGAATATCGTGACTTAGAAAAACTAACAGCTGAACTTCAATGGTTACGATATCTTTTCAAAGACATGCGCATATCTCCTCTCCCTATCACTATTTCTTGTGATAGTCAAGCAGCAATTTACATTGCTCAGAATCCCGTCTTTCACGAACGTACTAAACATATCGAAATTGATTGTCTTTTTATTCGTGACAAATTGATGAGTGGATTGTTACTACCAACGCATGTTCAGTCCTCGTCCTCTGATCAACTCGTAGATGTTTTTACCAAGCCTTTATGAGCTCCATAATTTGGCCGCTTAGTTAGCAAGTTGGGCGTCCATTCTGGCTCTACCGCTCTAACTTGAAAGGGGTATTAAGTTTATCCGGTAAGTTGATAAATTACTCAAGAGAGTAAGTTATATTGTAACTAGTTTAGTTTTCCTCTCTTTTAGCCAATTAGGTTTAGTTTTCCTATTCTTCTGTTCTCTCCTATTCTTTTGCTCTTTTTATTATTTTATCATTATCTTTGTAAATATATATTTAGTATATAAATACGAATATATGAAACAAAAACTTTACAGTTGTGAGAGAAAACAAGAATTCATATCAATATTTCTTGATCTTCATCTCTTCTTCAAGCTTCTTTTGGGTTTAAAGTAGTATACTTTAGAATTCATTTATCTGGCCGGCGAATCTTCAAGCCATTATTCATATGGATTATTATCAAATATTTGTATATAAATTTCAATAGTTTGTTTGCATATGTGCGGCAGCAGGAAATAAGTATAAAATGTAGCATAAGAATAAATCGTGTGGCCAACTCCAGAATACATGTCTTATTCTGAATCATGTCTAATCTCTTATCTGTGGCACTCACTTACCAGTCTGAGACTCTGAGCTTTAATTTGGAAATTCTTGTTCCATTGTTTTGGACCTGTGATACCACCTGCTTACTACTCCACGCCTTCGGAATACGTAACCAATTACACATTTAGCTAATTACTGCTATAGCTGACTGCTGCTCAAGTGAAATACTAAAATAGGATAAAACAATGGTCAAGCTATGAATCACATGGTCCATTCTCGTTCCATTGTTGAGTGAATCAAGCGACTAGTTAATATTGTAGTTAATGCTAGGGCCTAGGGGTATAACTTCCACTAAGAGAATCATATGGTCAACTTTGTAATGAACGATGATTTTTGCCTTTTATGTGTGGGAGTTGTTGGTTGCCTTTATGACATTAGTCCCCCCTTCAAAACAATGTGTGTTTTTATACGCCTACGTAATTTACCTTTTTGGTGCCATGATCTGCGTGGAAATTAGAAGTCTAATCGAAATCAATTGAGTAACTTTTGATCTGTTTTTTCACTGAGAAAGAGGTGCCATCAACGGCCATCCATCCTTCATCTCTCTCTTTTCTCTTCCTTGTTAGAGTGATTATGACAGTTCCATTTGGGTGTGCTTGACAAGTCCAACCGGTTTTAAGCTTCCCCTAACTGAGAGAGTATCGTAACATTTACTCAATATTAGGAATATCAACTAAGTGTAATTATCTACTTTTGTATTGAGTGTAAACTTGGTGTGAGTTTACTCCTGTTTTTAACTTTTGTAACCCTATATATAGGGAACCCAACCATTTCTTTCTTTATCTAGAATTTTCTTAAATGAAAACCCTAGTTCACACTCTTTTATGGTATCAGCCGCCAGCAGAAATTAGGGTTTTTCCACTTTAAGTTTTTTTTTTTCGATTCTTCTTCTCACTGTCTCTTTTCATCTTCTAATAAGAAACTTAAAGTCTCTCTCTCCATAATTTCTCTGCTTCTGTCGTTATCGTTTTTCAGTGTCTTTTTTGTCTAAAACTGTTTCACAAAACTTCTACTGTTCTTCAATGGATCAATCAAATGATCCACAACCTCATTATGAGTCAACAACAACACTACCATTTACAAACATTGCAAACTTTATCTCAATCAAACTTGATGAGACAAACTTTTTGGTCTGGAAATCCCAGATCTCATCGATCCTCATCAGCACAGACCTATTTGGGTATCTACATGGGTCTGTTGCAGCTCCACCCCTCACTGTCCTTGTTGATGGTGTTGTTAAATCAAATCCCATGTACCAGAAATGGTTGAAATGGGAGAGATTTGTGAATAGTTGCTTAAATGCAACTTTCACCAACACCATCTCTACTGACGTATTGGGTTGTGCTACCTCTTCTGAAGTGTGGTCTTACTTATCAAAAAAAAATCAAAACACTTTTTTAGCTAGAAAATCTCAACTCAGAAACACTTTGTTTAACATTAAATGCGGGTCAAAAAAGCAATCAGTGATTATCTTCAAGAAATCAAATCAATCACTGATTCATTGGATGCGTTAAATGAACCTGTATCCTCTAGTGATATGAACATGCACATCCTGATTGGCTTAGGCTCTGTGTACAATGACTTTGTTGTTGTCGTTCAAACTAAAGATACAGAGCTCTCATTTGCTGATCTCAAGTCTCGTCTTATTAACCATGAACAATGGCTAAAGAACCAACAAACAGAAACCATAGCTACATTAGATCAGTCAAACCCTTCAGTTCTCTTCACCAAACGAACAAACCCACCATACAAATATGCCTTTCGAAATAAGCATCAAACAAGGTTTGTTGATTATTCTCAAATGGATTGCCAGATCTGTAAACAGGTGGGTCACTCTGATACCGGTTGCAGATTTCGCTATACTCCCTCTAGATTTGGTCAATCCTCAATGAAAGAATCTGTTCCAAAGCCTCCACAGGCAAACCATTGTGTTCAGGTACCAGCAGAAACTTTCACTGAGATATCCTTCTTCCCAGCTGCGATTCAATGGCTCCCTGACTCGGGAGCCTCACATCACCTTACCAATGATCCAACAATTCTTACAAACACCACAAAGGGTATTCACAGGTCATGGTTGGTGATGGAAACTTTCTTGATATTACCCTTGTTGGTGACTCGACTCTACACACTTCCACTGCCTCCTTTCCTTTGTCGAATGTTTGCTATGTTCCTAACATTAAGCAAAATCTAATCTCTGTTGGCCAGTTTACAGAAGCACATAACTGTGTTATCTCATTCTCCCCATGGGGCTATGAGATCCAGGATCTTTTCACTGGCCAAACTCTTGCTGAATGATTAAAGACAAACAACCTTTATCACATTGCTCACCTTCTGTAAAAACTCCTATAGCACTATCTGTTGTTTCGTCACCATTCTCTGTATAGCACAATCGTCTGGGTCATCCATCCCATACAATTGTGCAGAAACTTGAGAAAACAAAGCAAATATCACTGTCCTCCCCAACATCAGAAGTTATCTGTTATCCATGTCAACAAGGAAAGAGCAAAAGATTACCTTTCTCCTTGTATCCAATAACTGCTACTTCACCCATGTTTCACATTCACTGTGACATCTGGGGTCCTGCACCTGAACCATCAATTATGGATTATCGGTACTATATCCTTTTTCTTGATGATTTCATTCGATTCCACTGGGTTTACCCAATGAAAGACAGGACAGAAAGTTTTAACTTGTTTTAAACACTTTAGAACTATGAATGAAAACTTACTGTCTGCAACAATCAAAATATTTCAAGCTGATGGTGCACTTGAGTTGGAAAAAGGTAAATTCAGGGCTTTTCTCGAAAGTACTGGAATAACATTTCTTGCTTCTTGTCCACACACGCCGCAACAAAATGGAGCAGCAGAAGGAAAGCACCGACACATCACTGAAGTGGGAATTACTATTTCTTCAAATGTTTGTCTTCCAAATAGGTTCTGGTTCGATTCATTCTTCACATCAACATACTTGATAAACAGAACACCAGCTAAGTCTCTAAACTATATCTCTCCCTTTGAGATTTTATTCAATAGAACTCATGATTACTCATTACTCAAGATATTTGGATGTGCTTGTTATCCTTACTTGGGAGCATATATGAAAGGTAAGCTCAGTTCTAAGTCTGATCTTTGTACCTTCATTGGTTATAGTCAACATCATAAGGGATATAGATGTTATGATAACAGTACTAAGAAAATTTATATTTCACGTCATGTTGTTTTTGATGAGTCTTTGTTCCCTTTTTGTGAATGTGATAAAGAAAATAAAATCCAGCATCCTTCTGTTCAGTTACTAATTCCACAGCCACCACCACCATTGCCAGTAACTACTGCTCCTTCAAATCCATCCAACACTCATCCAGAACAAATTCCTTCACAACCAGAACCAGATTTACATCATCCAATGGTAACCAGATCCAGGACTGGAATAACCAAACCAAGATTTCTACCTGACTATGTCACTCACTACACCACTCCATATGCTATGCATAACACTATTTTTAATTCACTGCCATCTGAACCTAAGTCTTACAAAGTTGCTGTCCAGAATGATAAATGGGTTACTGCAATGGACACTGAATATAAAGCCCTACAACAGAATGGTACTTGGGTTCAGGTTCCTTATGAACCAAACATGCATGTAATTGGATGTAAATGGGTGTATCGTTAAAACTGAAAGCAGATGGTAGTATTGACAAACATAAAGCACGTCTAGTCGCAAAGGGGTATCTTCAGCAGGATGGTCTTGATTATGATGAAGTTTTTAGTCCAGTTATAAAGCCAACAACCATCAGAGTAGTACTGGCAATAGCTCAGACACATCGCTGGATCATTAAACAACTCGATGTGTCAAACGCTTTTCTTCATGGAGATTTGCAGGAAACTGTCTATATGGATCAGCCGCAAGGATATGTCAATCCAGCTAATCCAACAATTGTATGCTTACTAAAGAAAGCACTATATGGGTTAAAACAAGCACCTCGTGCTTGGTACGAAAAATTTAGTGGTTTTCTTTGTTCAAATGGTTTCATAAAGGCTGCTATGGATCACTCTCTTTTCATTCATACTTCTCCTAGTACAACAGTTGTTATACTTCTGTATGTTGATGATATCATTCTTGCAGGTAACTCTGAAACTTTCATCACAGCTTTGTTAGCAAACTTAAACTCTGTTTTTGCTATGAAGGACCTAGGAAAATTATATTATTTTCTAGGGATGGAGGTTGACTTAATGTCTAAACCTGGAACTATTCTTCTAACTCAAATGAAGTATACTGTTAAATCGAGCAAAAATGATTGACTGCAAGCCCAGTCTAACTCCATTAACAACTGACAAGAGAGTTTACAATACTGCTGGAACACCCCTATCTGATGCCTTATCTTATCGAAGCCTGGTTGGTGCACTGCAGTATCTCACACTAACCAGGCCTGATATAACATTTGTTGTAAATAATATCTCCCAATTCATGCAATCACCAACTGACATACATTTGCAACTTGTTAAGAGAATTCTGCGATATTTGAAAGGCACCATTGGATCAGGAATCAACATTTCATCTGGAGATATGACTTGCATCAGTGGATATTCAGACTCTGATTGGGCAGGATGCCCCGACACACGACGATCAACATCAGGATATTATTTTTTCCTTGGTTCTTGTCTTATCAGTTGGTCTTCAAAGAAGCAACCAACAGTCGCAAAATCGTCCACTAAGGCCGAATACAAAGCACTGAGCCTTCTGTCTTCACAGATACTCTGGCTATCTCAACTTCTAAATGAACTACAGATAAAACCAAAGCAGCCTGCTACTCTTTACTGTGACAACTTAGGAGCAAAATTTCTAGTATCAAATGCAATTTTTCACGTAAGAAAAAAGCACATCGAAGTTGACTACCACTCAGTCTGTGAATTGCTTACTTCAGGTGTAATTGTGGTTGAATTCCTATCATCGGATGAACAACTTGCTGACATCTTAACTAAGGGACTTTCAACATCTTGATTCACTTTTATCAGGGACAAACTGATGCATTCCAATGTAATAGCATCTGTTTGAGGGGGGAGTATTAGGAATGTCAACTAGGTGTAATTATCTACTTTTGTATTGAGTGTAAACTTAGTGTGAGTTTACTCCTGTTTTTAACTTTTGTAACCCTATATATATAGGGAACCCAACCATCTCTCTTTATCTAAAATTTTCTTAAATGAAACCCTAGTTCACACTGTTTTACTCAAGAAAGTGCAATTTTGAAGTCCACCAATCAATCTCATGAGTAGTTGTGGCTATTGAAACCCTAGTTCACACTGTTTTACTCAAGAAAGTGCAATTTTGAAGTCCACCAATCAATCTCATGAGTAGTTGTGGCTCTAAATGATGAGTCTCAAAATTCAGGGAATTAGAGAAAAAGACTTTAAAACGTGGTAGAATGTTAAACAAGTAGATAACCAGGAGACCTTTCGTACCCAAATTCTGAACCTGTTGTCATGGAAATATGGGATAGAGACCCAACCAAAACCAACCCAACCACAATTATTTCTTTTGTCGTGTTCAGGGATTTTTGATATCCATAACAATGAGCACAAGATTTATCTTGATAAGAAGAAATTTGAGTCTTTGCAACTTATCTTGCTTAAAACTCAGATTCAGGCAACCTTTTTAAGATCAAACTCTGTAACCCAATGGATATTGATGCCCATCTAAAAGAGCAGGAACCAGAGAAGGTGGCAGTAGATGTTGTATTGGTTCCTCTACCAGCACAAGGTCATCTGAACCAACTAATACACCTTTCTCGTCTCATATCAGAACGCGGAATACCAGTTCATATAGCGGGTTCAGTCACGCACAACCGTCAAGCCAAGAATCGTGTCCATGGTTGGGACCTTTCTACCATCTCCAACATTCACCTCTACGACTTTCCACTCCCATCTTTTCCCACACCTCCTCCTGATCCAGATGCATCCAACAAGTGGCCAATCCATCTCTTACCCACGTTTGAAGGCACAATTAATCTTCGTGAACCCCTTGCCCAACTTCTACACTCTTTCTCAGTCACCGCTAAACGGGTCGCCGTTGTCCATGACTCTCTCATGAATTTCGCTGCCAAAGAAGCTTCTTCCATTCCCAATGGAGAATCTTATTGTTTCAATACTTGCTCAGCAATTTTTACACTTCTTTACCAATGGCAGGGTCTTGGGAAACCTTCAAATCCTTATATTGAGAGTCCAAACAAATCTTCGATAAATCAATCGAGCCAAGATATTGTACCAGATGTCTTTCTCAACTTTATTGTTCAGCAGAAGGGACATGCTCAATTTGATGTTGGTAAAATCTATAATACGTGCCGTCCTATTGAAGGCAAGTTCGTCGATATATGAGGCCGGGAACCATTTCTTGGGAAGAACAAGAAACAATGGGCTTTTGGACCACTGAATCCGGTAGCATTCCACTCCAATTCTGCGGGAGGGGAATCCTCGCGTCACAAATGCTTAGAGTGGTTAGATGCACAACCTAATAGTTGAGTTCTCTCTGTCTCTTTTGGGACGATGACATCTGTATCTGATAAACAAATTGAAGAAATTGCATTTGGACTTGAAAAATGTAAGCAGAGATTTGTTTGGGAGTTGAGGGATGCCGATCGTGGTGACATCAACTCTAATCAGGATCAAGTTCGGAGAATTGAACTGCCGGAAGGTTATGAAGAGAGGGTGAAAGGAGTTGGGATGATAGTACGAGACTGGACGCCTCAGCTTGGGATCCTAGCACACCCATCCACTGGAGGATTCTTGAGCCATTGCGGCTGGAATTCTTGCATGGAAAGTATAAGCACGGATGTACCTCGCAACTTGGCCCATGCACTCAGATCAGCCTAGTAATGCCTTGTTGGCGTTGCTGCCAGAGAGTGGGCACATAGAGGCGAGGTAGCCTCATCTACTATGATTGCAAGCCCAATAAGGAAGTTGATGATGTCAGAGGAAGGAAAGGACATGAGGAAGCGAGCAGAGGAACTGGGTGCTGCTGTTTGCCAGGCTGTGTCCGAAGGAGGGACCTCTACTGCAGAATTAAATGCCTTTCTCACCCATATCAGTAGACCACAGGACATCCTCTGACCCAGTAGTCGATTTCGGCCGATATGGCCGAAATCTCGTCGGTAATATCCGATATGAGACACACTATATCGTCGATATAGTATTTGATCGATAATTTCGGCTTAGATGATCCGAAATGAGTTGACCGATATGACCGAGATGACCAAAATTAAGATTTTTAATTCAAAAAATAATTCAAAATAAATAAATAAATAAATAAATTTCCTTATCCTAGTTCTAGGGTTTTTAATTGTTACTCACGTTTTTTTATGATTTTTTAGAAAAATGAATACTAGTTTTATATATTAATAGGTCCGAAATAGAAAAAAACATTTGATATAATAATTATAGATATAAAATGTGTGGACCGATATTTCACCGAGATTTGGAACCGAAATCTTCCCGATACAAAGATGTACCAGTATGCCGCTCTCGACCTATACAAACCGAAATTCGATATTGACTACATTGCTCTGACCAGTCACTAGAATCAAATATGATTCATAAACTTGTAACCTTCATTTTGAATGTTCTTATCAATTCATGGTCCAAGTCCAACTATATAATGAGTAATGACTTTTGTTTTAGCACATTTCATGGCATGGACATTAATCAGATCCTGAAAACTTTTTATTAGCACGCTGCATACTGGCACATAATGAAAGAATTGAATGGATAGAACTAGACCTGACTAATAACTTCCGTGACACCGGTAACGGTGTTCATGAACTAAGACTAGGGAATTAAATCTTATGTAAATGGTAATCAGTTACTGATAAACTAGATCAATGCAAAACTTGGTCAAAATTCAGCTGGCATACCTGTTTTTGAGCCAAGATGCAAGAAGATACAAGAACAGAATCAACACCATGAATTTTTTTCACTACTAATTCAAGAGGTGCAATGAATAAGGCCCCAAACTTCACTAGTTCTTCTTGCGTTAAAATATACAAAATCTTTAAACCAAAAGTAGCTATGATTTTGCATATGTTATTTGTGTGTTCACATCAATAAAGTGAGGATAGACAAAAAACCAAAAGAAAAAGTCAGGTCGGTCCTAAAAACCAGGAGATTGGCACAACCAGAAATATTTTGTTGCTCTCAAGTAGCATTGAAAATCCTTCAGGACAACACACAACCACCCAATGCCTATTTGATGGCAGTGTCAACAGAATCAGAAGCGCCTCCTAGGACTCCTCGAGCGATGCCCACGTGGGGATCTGCAAATGTGAATAACCAATGTCTTATAAAAATCAATCTATGATGACAACTCCAAAATGAAATGAAGTAGAACATGCCTTTTAATAGGTAATTTGCACCATGTGTCAGGAGAGTGTTATAGAAATCATTTCCAATGATGTAGAAATGGGTTTCCTAATTATGAAGTTTCACATAAATGGTGTTACGTAAGAACTTAAGATGCTGATCAAAGAAAAGAAAGAAATGGATGTTGTACAGTAACTAAGCAATGAAATCATTTATTGACTCTTGAAAACAATTTAACTGAAGATAGCAACAATATAGAAAGGTTCTCCTTCCCAAGAGCAACAAGCAAGAGATTCAATGAATCCGAAACTAACTTGCTTCAAAGAAACAAAACAAAACAAAAATACAAAGAGTATTGCGTAGAAGTAACAAACCTCCTTCTCATGTTCCTTTGCTTGAATGGTCCATTGCTGAAGGCCCAGTCAACTGAGATGATCTGTGTTAGAAGTTCCACACCATTCATTGTAGATATGGCAGCTTGAGCTTCATCTAATTTCTCAAATTCGATCAATGCATATCCCTGAGTACCAAAGAGTATTCACATTTACAATTAGAAACGTTTAAGAATTTCCCTATAGTAGACTCTTCATCAATAACTACAAACTACAAAGTGAAAGCTTAACAAAGTCATCATAAGGGTCTGAGACAACAAGAGCCCTTTGCGAGGAATAATGCTTCGTCGAAACTCGAGTAACAGCAAACTTAAACGGAACCTTTACAAGTTTAACTATCTACTTCAGAGGGTAGAAGTAAATTAAGACAGGGCTCTCAGGAAAAGAAGAATGGGCCAAAAATATTTCTCTTTTCTATCAACTTGTAGGCTTTGGTTTAATGATATACTATATAAAGTGCCAAACCTGAACATCTTATCCTAACCTACGTCGTTCACTCAAAAAACTTAAACAACTATGACATAGAAAAATTTGTGGGGTTTAGAATAGCATCATCAGCATCGTAACAAATTATGCTTCCTGATACTAACAAATATGGTAGACATAAATGGAATCAAAGTGAGCTTACCTTTACAAACCCAGTCCTACGATCAAGATTTAAATGCAAATTCTTCACCTCCCCAAATTCACCAAATGCATTATGTAGATCATCCTCTTGAGCTTCTTCATGAATTCCAGCAACCAAAACAATCCAACCCTCAATAGCTTCAGATATACAAAACATCAAATAAAAGTGTAAATCATAGAGGACCCAGATAATAACTTTAAGTCATCAAATTCAGAGTATAAATCATCTTACACCCACCAACATCAAGAAACAAAACCACTGTAATTGAACAAAATCCAACTAGTTGGACAATACATACCAAGGTCCATTCCCTCGTCTTAAGGCTAATCATGCTGAAGTTAACCTACCTAAACCCCACCTACCCACCATCAATTATCTAAAACCCTAAATCCTCAAGCTATCTTTAGGTTCAAGCATCATACTAGTGGCCCAGTGGGAGATATGGCCACATCTACCTGCCATTAAACATCTAACAAGAAAATTTTAAAAAATAAATAAAATGAGTGTAATTTTGAAACCCTAATTTTAAATAAAGATACGAGAGAAAGATGGGAACAAACATCGTTGAGCAGCAGGACCACCACCGTCAGAAGCGAGTGAATCAAAATCCTTAGAAGCGAAGCGAGTATCGCGTTCAGCTTCAGTTGTCGTTGCTTCACGAAAACCTCGACCTTTGGTCTTTAATGGAGCAGATGAGGAATCGGTAATTGCTGATCTGATTTTGGGTGGATCGACTTCAACTGCTTCTTCCATAAGATCATCATCTTCATAATCTACAACTTCTACTTCTGCGTTCGCCATTGTTGTTGGATAGTTTAGATTCTTTGGTTTAAACTCTGTGCTGCTCTTCTCTCGCGAGAATAGGCTGATTGGAATTTGGTATCAAGCGCAACGAGAGAAACAGGTGAACTAGGGATAGAGATGGGGTGTTGAGTAGAACTTCGTTGAGAACACGCACACTATCGTCGAGGGCACCAACGTGAGTCAGACAATGTGTGGATTCTCAATGGTTCTGGATCCAATGGACCTGATTAAAAAGGCGGGTCCAGGCCCTCACGGCCTGCGCCTAGTTAGTAATTCGTAATTCGACAGACGTACGGAATGGCAAACGTACGAATATTATTCGGATTCGTAAAAACTAAATTCGGTCAAAAATCCGGTCAATATTTTATAATTTGAGGTAGTTCGGAACGACATACGTACGTGTATAATTCGTTTTACATATATAAATTGACACATAAAATTCGACATATATTAGATGACAAGAAAAATCTTTTTAATATAATATTACATATGAAATTGATTTAAATTAAATAATTAAATAAAATTTTCCCATACAATGAGAGTATATTAATAATATATGTATTCTAAGCAACAACCAACAAATGGTTCAATGGTTAGCAACTGGGCTAACGAGTTTGGAGTTCTCCGTTCGATTCCCTTTGGAATCAATTTTTATAAATCTTAATAAAACAGTACTGATTTAAATGAGTTGAATCGTTGACTCGCTCGGTTCAGATATACACAACTTCCACCAGCTAGCCGAACTAAGTGTCTGAACTATTCGTGTATATTCGGAAAGCTCATATTAAATGTGTGCCGTATTCGATCTTTCGGTAGTACGTAAAACATTCGCACATTAATATGTTCCTGAATAATTCACCCATTATTCGCGAATCATTCGGCGAATTACTGACTAAGGTTGTCCGGGTCCAAATTTAGTGGACCCGTAACCCGCCCCGATAAAGAAAAACTATATATCCGTTGGATTCAAGTATTAGTTGGTATTTAAAAATTAATTATATCTTTTGATTTATCTTCTTCATGTTGGCTTAAATATAATAACTTTTTATATAAAGTTATTGTTATATCTATATATGTTCTGATTAAAGGTTAAACTTAAAAGAAATGAAAAACCAAAAAAAAAACTAAACAAACTAGGTAAAACCTTAGAATTTTGAGTAAAATTAATAAAAAAATAACACATTCGGGTACCCGACAGATAAAACTAGTTATGATCCGAAAGCTTATCGATTCTACCCGTTAGGTATTAATATTGTTAATGGGTCCGATCTTGAGACATAGACTCAACAAATTTCGGTTTGGTTCCGGGTAATCGGATACATATTGACATCCTAGGATTCGCCAGTAAAACTAAAACTAGTGTTGGTGAGGCACGTAAGGGAAAGTCCAGTGATAATAGAAAAAAATACATTAGCCTAGCCTCATGGATGGATAAAGCCATTTGTGCACTATAACAAAATCACTAAGCATTTGAGGGATAACTGCATAGTCATTGGTGGTCGTCCAACGTCTAATTCCCAACAATCCTAAACCGCTAGTTTTTCAAAGTCTTTTATAGATATTTCCCCTCAAGCTCTCAACTCACACCTTCTTTACTGTTCATTAAAAAAAATTCTAATTCTTTTTCAATTTCATCAAAAATGTCTCAGACTAATATCTAAAAATAATAATTTAAAAAGTAAAAACTATTGATAAGTTTTGTTCGAAAAATTAGTATTAGTATAATCATCCCAGAAAACTGGTCGAGAACCAGCAGACGGTGAAAGTCATATTTCTACAAAAAAAAATCAACGAGATAACTCTGAAAAACCAATATATGATTATATAAAATTAGAAAAGTTTCAAAATCTACCTAAGAGTGTTCAACGTTCATCCAAAACTTTCATTTGCTCATTTTTACTACATAAAATATGGTATTCACAATCTACCCATTTTTCAATCTTTACAGATAAGAAAACAAAGAACATAAAGCTAAGTTACATTTTGAAACATTGTCTCGTTCCCATTGCTTTTGGTTTTTCTACGTATGTTAGTCTTCGGTGCGCTCTCTTGTGTTATTTGTGTCTACTGAGCAACTTTTGCATCATAGCACTTGCGATCAAGGCATTTGCGTACATTTATGCAGTGTGCATTTTGTTTTGTTTTTCATTTCGCTTATTCTTCTTGTGGATCCCTTTTTTTTCCTTATAACTTTTATTTTGCAAGCATCCTGTTTTCTTTATAGGTATTAATGCTTCCGTCGTTGATATTAGGTATATTGATGTGTAGAAAACAAGAGGTTGGGAACTGTCTCCACGAGCCAGACATGTAACTTCTAATCTTTATAGCTCACTTAGATACCACGTATTAATAACGTGTTATAAATTAAACTATTACATAAAAAAAATCTACGTATTATTATGTTTTTGTTACCACAGGCACGTACTGGGTAATAATAACCCGACTAATTTAAAACGGTTAGTAAAAGGGGTTTGATTTTGTTAATTATTGACGGGATTCCGCTATGGATGTTGGTGATGCTATAATTTTTTTTATATATAAAAGGATATTACATTAACTAAAAAACATAATTTATATTGAACTTATAATTATAATAACAAATTTTCTCCAACCATAGTTGTTTTAGGGTGTGATCCATAGTAAGAGAGCTACAAGACATATGACTATATCGAGCAAGTACTTAGCAAGTCCATCTGCTAGATAATTGCACTGTATATTTACCTATTTATAAGAAGAAGCGGTAAAAAGAAAAAAAACAAACTTAGATCTTTAGCTTGTTGCAAAAAAGTTATAAGATCTTTGCAGTCAACAACAAAAAAATTCTTTTGCATAAATGATAGATGAGATAGTTTTTTCCCTTATGTTTTTTTTATTTATGTTTTAACCTTAATAGTGAGTTTATCTCTATTTTGATGTGGTTATTAGCTTTGTACCGATAATATTACGTATTTTAAAGGCAACAGTTGTGTTTGAAGTTTTTCAAAGTAAAATATATTAATTTAAGTAATTATTTAAAAAAGTATACGTGGATCAGAAAATGATAAGGTATAATTATTAATAATAAGGGTATGATATTTTCCTCAAAGATAGTGGAAGTCTATATGGGTCATTTGTATGTGTAGAAAATTATAACATTTATATGTGTTCAACAAAAAATTATTTACAATGCCCATGGTTCTATTTTAACAAATATTACATGTTATACATTTGGATTTATTTAAACATATATATGTTGTAATTTTTATCTTAGAAACAAAATAAGATGAGGTGGACTTAAAATCAATACAACTATCTCTTTCCTTTATCACCCTTGTGAGATACTTCCTCCGTCTTTATTATATTTGCGAAGATATGTTTATCTCACATATTAAGAAAAACACCTAATGCTCACTTTTTTTTTTACTTTTCATATTTTATTCTTTGATAAAAATTTTTATTAAAATATACTAATTTCGATTATAAAACCAGAAACAGAAGGAGTAATTGTTAATTGCTGACACTAATACATCATACAACATTATAAACTAGAGACAAATTCTTCTTTAATTATTAAAATTTAAAATATGCATATCTAGATAAATAAATAAAAATCTAAATTTTAAATTCTACCGAAATAAGTTGGACGAACGAAATCGTTTTTATATCACGTTTCTTGATGGATAAGACACTGGTATTGGAGAAGAATAAATTTTGATTAAATAATTTTAATTTCTAACCACAATTTTTTAATGATTTTGACTTCTGGCCATGGAGATGGTCTGCCTCACAATTCTGTTACTTATTCACCTTACATAACACAACAATTTTTTTTCCAATACTGCATTATAAAATCCAAGTTACGTAGTTTCCCCCAACAAATTAAGCATAAGTAACCACCTTTAAACTGCATACAATTGTTGGTAGTCGTGGCTTGGCTGGAGCTAGATTACATACTTAAACAAATAAACATTCCCTTACCAATAAGGAAAAACAAATAAACATTCCCTAATGGATGGAATCATGTTGTTATTTCATTTTGGATCCCAAGTGCAAAGTAGAAATTTGGATCAACCTAAAACCAAGTGCATTTGCAAGTTGCAACAACACTTGACCGTAGTTTTGTGAAAAGCAAGGTGAATGAATCATCAAACATTCTTGATCCTTAGGTAACATTAATGAATGAAATCATGTCACCTAAGATAGTAGTAATAATTTACTAATTTTAGAGGCAGCAGTAGATTAGTAGCCATAATTAAATATCCTCCGTTTTGATGATCCATAGGGTTTGGTTTTAGAATAGGTACCCATCCATATTATCAAAAAAGAAAACGTATAACTAGATTCTTCTCTTTCTCCATCTCCATTAATTCCACACTCCACAGTTTAGCAACTGTTTTCTTTCTATCTCTCTCCTTGGCATGTACTTTTCTTTACTTCCCTTTAATAAGAGGCAGGTAGGTAACGCAGCTAACGCTTCCCCACCTAACGATATAACCCCATTTCTTATCTTCTTCTTCTTCTTCTTCTCAAAGTCATCCTTCAATCAGAACACTACCACAAGGTCCCCAACAACCATATAACTACCAGAAAATTCAGTCATTCAACAATCGTATACATTTCTCAGTCTAACTATTAAAAACCCATGTTTTGATACCTCTCTCTTTCTCCCCCTTTCTTTCTCAAGTGTCAACTTTAAATGGGATACCTTTCTTGTAATGCTGAATCAGCAATCTTAACTTCAAATTCTACCACAAAAAACAAACCCACCAAGAAAAAAGAAGAAGAATCAAAACTAGAAAAACCCATTAAATATGAAGAATTCCAATACAAAGACCTCCAACTAGCAACCAACAATTTCTCTGAACAAAAAATACTGGGTAAGGGTAGTCATGGGTGTGTTTACAAAGCTGTTCTTGGCAATGGTCGTTTAGTTGCTGTTAAGAAACCATCTCGTTCTTCATCTCTTAACTTGACATCTAATAATTTGGACAGTAAAAATGAAGTTGATAATGAAATTGATATTCTCTCAAAGATCCAAAGTCCGCGTCTTGTTAATTTACTTGGTTTTACTACTGATGATTCTATAGACCGTTTATTAGTTGTTGAGTTCATGAGTAATGGAACTCTTTATGAAGTACTTCATTCTAATGCTCGTCCAGTACCGAATTGGTCTCGAAGAATTAGACTTGCTCTACAAACAGCTAAAGCCATTGATACACTTCATACATTACATCCTCCTGTAATTCATAGAGATATTAAATCAGCAAATATTTTGATCGATAGACATTTTGGTGCTCGTCTTGGTGATTTTGGTTTAGCTCTGCGGTGTCATGTCGATGATTTTCGGCTTAGATCTACTCCTCCTGCAGGTACAATTGGTTATCTTGATCCTGGTTATTTAACTCCTGATAATTTAAGTACTAAAACTGATGTGTTTAGTTTTGGAATTCTTCTATTGGAAATCATTAGCGGTAGGAAAGCAATTGATGTTGGGCATTCACCACCTTCTATTGTGGATTGGGCAATTCCACTTCTTAGAAAAGGGAAGTTGATTAACATCTATGATCCTAGAATTGTGCCCCCAAAAGACCCTTTTGTGAGGAAGCAATTGGTTTTAATTGCTTCAAAATGTGTAAGGCCATGTAGAGAAAGAAGGCCTTCGATGAAGGATGTCGTTGAGGGTCTTACAGTTTTGAGTAAATCGGTTCCCGTTCATGCGTGGAACGGATTTTCGGTTAGTAACCCATGTATGATGGTAGATGACATAGTTGGTCCCGCTGTTGAATCTAGAAATAATGCCCACTTGATTTCTAGGTCTAGACGTCGAGAAAGAGGAGGAAATGTAGAAGGTGAGGGGCATTTGGATGTTCATGTCGCTTCACCAATGGGACATTCCAGGAGAGTGCACTCTGATCTAGGATTAAGAAGAGGTATTGTTGGCAGAAACAATTTGAAAGAACTCATGGAAGAGAAGGATGATACAGAGTCTGATGTTGGAGGAAAGAATAATGAAGGGCTCGAACGCGTTTTATCGAGACTTAGAACTTATAGTCTCAGAGTAGGAAGTGGGAGAGAGCGAAGTACCGAGTCTTTATATCATGATGTCTATAAGAACGGTGTCCTTCAGTCGAAGAAAAACCAATCCATTGGTGGAATGTTTACAGCAAAGTCCTTTCGACATGATATTTTGGGCTGTTCAACCGGTGGAACATTGCCCATTCAAGCTTCAGATCAAGTCTAGTTTGGTTCTTTTCAATATTATCAAACAATTATAATCGAGGTGTCATTTGGGTGACTGGGTCTTCTAGCAATTTGGTGTGCCACGAGCAAAGCTTAAGCCTGCAACACTATCTGTCCAGCGGATTATCCAGCTACGGAGAGAAGTAAGTTATTTACAGCTTCTTCTGTGTATTTCAATTAAAAAGAAAGGCTTCTTTCAATATTTATAGTGCTGTTGTTATTGAATGAGGTGCATCCCTCATGCTCCTTTTTGTTATATGCATTATAAAGAAAGCTGATTCTTTATATATGTTGTTCAATTGATACACTACATGATACAGGAATTTAGAAAGTGAGAGTATACTGAATTCAAATTTGTTGAACTTTTTTTTGTTAGAAATGTTATCATGTTTTCGTACAATCAGTTGGCATTGCTATTCAGATTCATGTATATCGATTTTGGAGCTCGATTCTGAATGTCTTTTGTATGTTTTAATTTAAGTATGGATTCTCAGAGAAAGGAAAAAAGAGACCATATGGGTACTAAAACAGACCAAGCTCATTTTTAAAAGGATGTAGGAATGGGGTTCCTGGGATTTCAGGTAAAGAGAATTATTTTCTGTTAGCACCTTTTTGTCAAATATCCATAATTTAAGTAGTAAAGACAACTTTGAATACAATAATTGGAGATGTGAGTGGGTTGAGATATCAACGGGGGAGTATAAATTTGTCTATAGTGAGCTAACAACTAGCTAGTGGAATTATGTTCTTTTCCCCGTAATTCGAGGGTATTGCTTTAACAGCTCATTTTCATGTGCCCTGGTTTTGCATAGAGCTCCATTCCCTCCTCCATTATTGATTGTTACCTCCTTTTCAAACCCTGTAAATTCTCTAAAGTTATCTTGAAACAATACACTGAGTAGTATAATTGTCAATGAAATGAACCCTGAACCCTAGTTGTTTCCTTTATCGTTGTTGGAGATGTTGGTAAGGAAGATATTCTCAATGATAATTGTATACAGAATTGAGATAACATATTTTATCGAAGAGAATTAGAAGTCTACTCTAATTGGATCATATATAAAACTGTCTTTTTTAAAAAGGAAAAAAATATACTGCTGTTGATTAGTCATCGTGGTTCGGGACCTGTGGGGCTTCAGCTTTTTATCTGAAAATTGAATTTGCATCACATGTGAGACTATAGGCTCTTTGCTGTCACTGCAGCAAATTTGTGGTGGGAGTCGTGTGACGGACCTCTTTGAAATGGACGGATCTTTCGGGGAAGTTTTCTCTTTGAAATGGACGGATCTTTCAGGGAAGTTTTGGCACGTATGTGTCGACACCAGTGATGTCCTTTAGGGCTTTAGACTCTGAGGTTTCCAAAGCAAGTTTAATCTTAGATCCATCCTATTTCGAGCTTGGATATAATGTGTAATGTAAAGTTTACTAATGGTTTCAGAGCTGGAGCTTTTCACACTTTTTCCAAACCATATTCCAAGATTTCATGAAAGATAGTTTAAATTCAACATATTCCAAATTACACATAATTTTGTAGTTGATTTTATTTTTAAATTTGATTATCTCTTTTTGATTGCCGATTTTATGGTCCAAAGATTGAAAGCGATTTGGAATAACGTCGAATGCATTTTGGAATGATGTTTTGGCATCTACTTTACTTTTCGCCATTAGACATGCTTTTCCACGATCTATTCAATGTGATAAGGTAGCATTGAACTTGGAAGATGGAAGTCTTCCACCATTAGAGTATTAGATTTTCGACTGATTTTCATGAAAAACAACTAAATATTTTACGAAATATATATCCGTTTTTTTGGATGAAAAAAATTTAAATATTTAGTTGATTTTTAAGTAAAACAACAAGACATTCAAAACAAACTTCACATATGGCGCTTTTCTAATAAAATAACCATAATATTTAAGAAATATCCGACTGTTTTTGATTAAAAACCGTTAAAGTTTCTCAAAATATTAGGTCATTTTGAATAAAAAACCGCCAAACCTACAAAAACATATCCCGCTTTAGCTTACGTTGTTTATTTTTTGTAGTTGAACTAACTCATAGTTATCTTCTAGATAAATTTTTGTTTATTCCATGGTCATTCTCTTCTGATATACGACCACCCAAGACTTTGAAGATTTAACTATACAGATTCGAGTGACTCCAAATCTTTTGATACAAATCTTGATTTTCCAACGTTAACAGACTTTGTTCTGTGAGACAAATCATTAGTGGAATCAAGTGCAGGTTGTTAATATTGAAGATTTAAAAGATTGAAGACTTTGGAAACTTGAAATTTTTTTCGTGTTTTTGATCTTGATGCGATCACCTGCTTGACTTGATTGTTTGGGACAAACACACGGTTTATCTTTGATAAACATAAGACTTATGAGGTCGGCAAGTTGTTTGTTTTACAAACTTGACATGTAGAGTCAAGATTTGTTAGTTCGGTAATCATAATCTTGACTGATATAATCAAGGAGTTTCAGATTTAGTAAATCATTGAGTTACATATCTAAACGGAAGACCCTTGGCTCTAAATTTATCAATTAATATATTTGGTATTTGTGATTGGATTTGAGTGGTTAGCAAGCAGTTTGATTCTTTATTGTTTGTAAGAATTCATAAAGAAATTGGGTTGCAGAAATCTTTACAGAGGTAAAACAACAGTTGGCAGTGTGAGGTGATTCACGTGTGTAGACTAGATTGGTTATAGGCGTAGGGATACCGAAGAAACCGAGTAACTAGGGATAATTTATTCAGTCTCAACTATACGAGGTTGCAGATAGGTATTTGTGCAGTGATAGACACATTTTTGTGTCTAAATTGCACCTTAATTTCTAGTGAGTTAGTATTCGATTTTGTGTCTATTACGTGTTTCTATGCTTTTGTAGGTAAATTAGAAGAATAAAGATTTGTGGAAAAATTGGCTCAAAAAGTGTTCAAAGCACCCGGGAAAATGGATCAAGGCACCCTTGGATCGGGATGAGCTGGATCGGACCAACTCAGCGGGTC
>JAJJMC010011023.1:604636-620966 GCA_023531435.1 Papaver californicum | reverse complement strand
AAGTTCGAGTAACGAACTCTTTATTTACCACTTCTAAAATTACATCATGCAGCGGCTTCATTCTTAGAGTATCCAAAACTGGACTTGGTCCCGAGGTTTTTTTCGCCAAACAGTTTTTCTCGTTAACAAAATTATTGTTTCTGTGCTTTTACTATTTCAACATTAAAGTTATTTAATTGTAAAAGCAATATTCGAAGTCTTGTATGATTAAAACTTATTGGAACAAAAGAATTGGTGGTATACACGGTACCCTCGTCTTTTCACCATCAAATATCTAGGCTTGCCTTTGGATGCAACATTTAAAAATGGTTCGGCGTGGGATGAGGTGGTGCAAAGAATGGAGGTGAAGTTCGAAACTTGGTAGAAAAAATTTCTCAACAAAGATGCTAGATTGGTTCGTATGAAAAGTTTTCTTGCTAGTTTGTCAATCTATTTCATGTCCCTAATTCATGTGCTAGCCAGTGTGGAGATGAAAATAACAAGATTGATGAGGAATTTCCTTTGGGATCCTAATGACAATAAGAAGAAAATATGTTAGGTATCTTGGTCAAGGATTTTTGGCTTGGTGGTTTACGTGTGAAAAATCTTAGATGTACAAGTAGATCTCTGAAGTTTGAGTGGACTTGGAGATTTTAGGTTGAAAATAAGGCATTTTTGAGGAGAATTGTGGAACAGAATTTCAAGAATAATAGGGAGGAGCTAATTCCTAGTGATGATTCCAGACTACAAGTTAGAGGTATATGGACATTCTCAAATCAACTAATTTTTTGAATCATCATCTCATTTTTCAAATGAATAATGGGAAAGGAATCTGGTTCTGGTAAGATAATTGGATTACTAATAGCCCTTTAAACCATCAAAGATATATGCAGTGTTTAAAGTACCTGGCTAATTTGAGGCCTATCATATTTATTCGCACCTAGATAAGGGGATAAGGGGTGTCTAAAAAGGGTGAAACTACTAAATTACCCTATATTAAAACCTAATCCTAACTCTAATACTTCCAATCTATTTCCGTTTCATTAAAAACAGATCAATAATTAAACCAATTTTTTTTTTCAAATCAAACTTGTTGGAATTTTTTTAAAACTTTCCGGGTTCAAGAACAATCGGCCAATGTAGACACGAACGACGACCGATTGTTCTTTAAGTTTTTCGTGGTTCATAATTTTCTTAAAATTTTTCTAGTTTCAAGAACAATCGGCCGATGCAAACATGAACAGCAACTGATTGCTCCTGAAGTTCTTCGTGGTTGAAGAACATCAACACAAAATCGACCAATGTAAAAATTCATATTGGCCGATTGTAGCTTTGAGAAAATACCAATTTTTTATGTTGGTTTTTCTGCTACAACCGACGGATATGAATATAAAAATTATCGATTATTGACGTTTTTATAGATATACTCGATTAGAGAATGAGTATTATTTCATACTTATTCTAAATCCAAATATGATGTATACTCGAACTGAAAATAAGTATAAAATCATACCCATCTTAACTTGAGTATAGATTCAAATATGTATATTAAAGAGTGGCTCAATTGAGAATTTGCCAATATGGACATACACGATGGCCGATTGTGCTTGATGTTTTTCAACATCAACACATAATCGGTCGATATGAAGATTCATATCAACCGATTCTGGGTAAGAGCAAGTTGTCTTTTTTTTTTGTTATTTTTATTACAATCGATGATTATGAATATCAATATCGACCGATTCTAGAGTGTGATTTTTTAAAATCGGTTGATATGAGCACTCGTATACGCCGATTCCTCATGTTATTCGTAAATGAAAAACATCTAACCAGAATCGGCATACTGTATCGTCGTATCAACCGATTCTAGTTTTGTAATACCCATATCCAAATTTGAGTTTAATTATGTCTTTTTTAAAATCCTATGGGTATTTTCATAATTCTTATACCGAGAAAATTATGTACATTTGTTTTATTATAGTTTCTTTTTGATACTCGTTAGAATCCTTAAATTTTCATATTTAATGACCAATTTCATTAAGCTAAAATAACTTGGATGTGCATAGAAGAATATCAATTTGTTTAGTTCCATTTTGGATGAGAGGTACCCAGAAATTTGAACTTGAATCCAGTTCACTCTGAGTCAGATGATATATGGCTTTGTAACGAGCCAATATCCTTTTGAATCACCAAATCCGAGGTTCAGAGATCAAGATATGGTCAAAATGATAAAACATATCAAAATTAGGCATAAATGTATTAATATTAGTAGTGATCTTTGTTACTTCTATCAGAGAGTAGTGGAAGGTTCTGATCATTTGCTTATTCACTGCTCTTATGCTTTAAAGTTGTGGTCTCATTTTGTTGATGCTTTTAAGATCTCTTGGATGTTTCCGGATACTTTGCATGGATTTTTGAGGTTTAGAGATTTAATACTCCATCCGAAAGATGCAAGGAAGTCTGACGGAAGGTTATTTATGCAGTTCTATAGCATATCCGGAAAGAAACAAACAATTGAGCTTTTGGGGGAAGGCATAAGATAAAGGCTGAACTTATTTTGCTTGTTAAGCATTCTATTATTTTGTGGTTATATATCAACGATGTATTTAGAGGTGATACTATAACCCAAATTCTTTTTTATTGAGATTTAGCTCTTTACATCTGATTAGTGTATCGTGCTCTTCCCTAGACTTTGTACATATTTTCCCCTTTAATATATAACCTCTTTTATTTTAAAACAATAACAATATTTTTATTTATTATCTACGTGGGCGAATCTAAGCGCGAGTTCAAAGTGGTTTCCCTTCTCATATTATGATCACACATACGAATTTATATATTGTTTTATTTACAATTGTTTACCATTGTTTACTTTTTACAAAATTATTTTAATAAATTGACATTTCTTATTAGTTATACGGGATAATGTAAGTGTGTATATAAAATGGTTTCCCCCTCACATGAGATTGCACATGTGAACTTGTAAATTAACTTATGATTAACTTAAGCAAGATTATCTTATCCCTTTATTATTCATTAATTTTGTGGGTTGATCTTAATGTGATTACTAAATGGTCTTTTGTCTTATATTAAGGTCCTAGATATAAATTCGTATAAAAAAATAACCTTACATTCCTTACAGTCATTATTAAATACAACAATTATTTCAATAATCTTTTATTCCACCATTTATGGGCGAATTTGCAGGTTGTCAGTTTAATCTTGAGTTTCGCTCCAACATCAAATTTAAACCCACAGTTTTGAAACTTCTATCCCAAAAAATAACATTTGGAACAGATTTAAATCTTTCATATCATCAAATTACATCCAAAATTTTCCTAAAATTTTACATTGAACACATAGTCACACGAGACTATTAAATGATATTCTTTGTCGTCGCATGAAAGTCTGAGTCGAACAAGAATTTAATATTTTTAACATACTAGGAATTGATCTAGATTCCATATATATCTAAATTGTTGAAAGTTGAACTAGACTCTTAATATTTCCATTCACAGTTGAAGCTTGGTTAAGGTTTTAACTATGTTTGTCTTGGTAAATCTCAACTACGAAAGTATCTTATTTTTCTTTTACAATTTCTGTATTGAGGCGCAATAATCATAAGCATATGTATGTATGTAAATTTTGACAAGATAGATTATAATTATTTCCCATTTAATCATAAAATAGAGGCTATTCATATGATTTGGCGGTTGATGGGTGTCTAACACCTTCTCATCCCATACTAAAATCTCTTCATCCAAAATATCTGATATAAGACCATGAATATGTAAATCATAACTAAATTTTGTTTTCCTAAAATAATTCAAATTTATTAAGAAAGGGTTTTGACTCCTCTCAAGTCAGATGGAGATTTCAAAGACCTTTATAAAATATATTTTTTTATTTTTTTTGGTATTACTAGTGCACTATACATTCACGAACGAATGAACATCCATTAAACAAGAGGACCAGTTCCTCAAGGAAACCAAAACTCGGACTGGAGGACTCATGTTCCGTAGGTTTTGGAGGTTTTTACCGAGGGGGTTTGTGCGTAGGTTTGGAGGTCTACTCGTGGTGCTTGGTGGTCCGGTACAATACCTGATGCGTGTAGGATATTTGACATCCACAAATTCGGTTATGAGTTTACTATGATTTGAATGAGAATGCAAAGAATTACTCCCTCCGTTTCTAAAAAAATAGGCAAGTTTTCCATTTAAGGGTATGTCAAAAAATAGGGAGGTTTCCATAAATGGTAAGTCAAATATTATAACTTTACTACTTTGCCTATAATAGGGACCACATCTCTCTCTTTTAACAAGTTAGGGGATCATTTCTCTATCATGTTTTTCTCTTTAAAATATCAATAGGACCACTATTTTTTTAAGGATATATTAGATAAAAACATGAAAAAAGAGTTCAAATGATTGATTTTCTTATTTCTTGTGCAAAACCGAACAAACCTTTACTTTAGAAACGTAGGGAGTAGTTTGCAAATTTTTTTAACATAATGAATAGCATCAAGTCTACTGAAGCAATAGTTGTCCATTATACATCTTCTCTCATCCTTCTTCTTTGATCGTACTTAAATTCTCTAGTTTTCTTCCCTTTTCCTTTTTCTGATTATATATATGTTAAGATTGATCGTAATTTTTTTAGGTTTTCATGTAACAACTCTATTCTTTTATCATATCTCTCTCTCACTAAATTGTTCTCCCATGGTTTCACTCATGGTTTTCAAATAGTCCATCCTGCTAAATTCCTTCAAAACTGGTACTCGAGGCAACCAAAAATAGTGATGCTGGTAGACTAGTCATAACGCACAAATCATGGAGTACTCCACCAACTAAGTCAATGTCGGTTATGGAGAATATTTTTATCCTGCCAACACATCATATACGAAGGCTGACTCAGTCACATAAATAGGGGATATCAATTAGGATTTTGGTTTGACGGTTTACGACACGCTTGAGGATACCCAACTGTATTTCTCATTGCTAAAGAGAATAGTCAGCGCTGGAGGTTATGAGAATTATGGGATAAAATCTACTCATGGATCTATCCTTAGCTATTCCTGTGATTACGAATGGGGAGCTTGTTGTATCCTCCATCCTTAACTTACCGACTTGAGATCAAGGGTTCTTCAGCTATAAATCGACCATTCTAAACATAATAACATTAGCTGCAACTTTTCTCCAGAGCTTTCTTTCTGCAATTAAGAACTATGCTTTCTATTTTCCCTTTCCGAGACCAACCCTGCTTCCTTTTGTGACTGAAGCAGTCCTCGGACGACCATTATCTTGATTTAGGTGAGGATTGTTCGTCATCAACCTTCTGCAACTCATATCACATCCTAAACCTCACCTCAAATTACTTTTTTCTGATTTTTAGTACAAATAAGTGGTAAGGTAATTGAGTAATAATACCAACAATATGATTCGAAATTTGTCAGCAACAAAAAATTTATCGATAAATTTTATTTGTACTACGAATTTTACATTGGTCAAAAAAAATAAAATGACATGTATAACTTGAACGGAATCACTATAGATGATTCTAATGTTATAGAAAATATATTTAATGAAAAATCGTAGATGTGAAGATATTTTTTCTGATTAATAAAATATTTAATGCGACAAGTTTCAAACTAAGACAATTAATAACATTACTGAAGAACTTTACGGTTGTACTGCGCTGACATCAATCGATGCAGTAAAGTTGTGGTGGTCAACCAGCTTTGTACGATCAATTTCACCCTTCGATCAACATAAAGAATGATAGATGACATCACTATCCAACGGTGTACATCTAAGGGAGCAAGATACAACCCCATCCTCGTCAAACAAACCATGTCTCAAGCAATGTAGTCCATACCGGATTTCGGTTCGTACAAGTCGAGAGCGATATACTGGTACGCCGGTATACCGGAGAAATTTCGGTTTCAAATATCGGCGAAATATCGATCCATATATTTTATACCTATAATTTTATGAAAAAAAATACTAGTTCACATTTTATAACTATAAATATATTTTAACACGTTATAACAAACGTTTTTTCACAAAGTTTAGAAAGAAAAACTAGTACTTATCCAAAATATATAGATCCATAGATTCCATACAAAGTTCAAACTGGAAACACAAGAGAAACAGGAACAACTTCAAAGTTCATCGTCTAAAATGCTAATTAAACAAGGATATTACAATTCTAATCAAGATCATTAGATTAACTATAGATATTATCATATGCATATACAATTCTAAAATACCATAAAAAAATATGAATAACAATTGAAAACCCTAAAACAAGGAAAACCCTAAACCCGAAAAAAAAAAAAAAAAAAATCGACCGTACCGGTTTGACCGGTACGGTCCATACCGGCAGATTTTTTCGGTCAAATATCGTTCACCAATATATCAAATTTCGTCTTGTTTATACTCCAAAACCAATAAAACCGACGGTATACCGACCGTACCGACCGGTATGGACTATATTGGTCTCAAACTAAACCGTCTTCCCTTATCTGCCGTGTGGGTTTTGTGTTGTTTTGTATTTTTTGTAGTCAGAGTCAAACCACCTTATCCCCTCTCAAATCACTCGACCTTTCTATACGGCTCACTCGTTATTACGGTCCCACCATTTCTCAACAAACCAACAAATCGCCGAATAGAGACAGATTAAAACAGCATAGCTTCTCCCACGGTCCCACCGTTAGCTTCTCCCACTGAACCATGTCTCAAACTAAACCACTACGGTCCCACGTTCATCTCTCTCTATACTTCCCTGTACTGCCTTATTTCGTGGATAACAAGGGAAACAACCGGGTCCGAAGTTGAACGTGTTATCTAACGTGTAAGACTTTCACAACCAAAATTGACCATCAGGCATAACAAACTCGTGTTTGTCTATCCAAATTCTCAACTGCTGCTTGTTTTGCTTCCAATCAAACCCTAGTTTTTTTTCGCTTTTCCAACACATATATATAAATCTATTTTGAACTCGAATTACTCATTAAACCAATTCCAATTCTTCTTTCTGGATTTTCATCATGGTTTTCTTCTTAGGAAGTTTAATCATAAGTTGCTCTCATAATTTCCATAACCATCATTCTAAGAAACATTGTTCTACATCAAATATAATGATTTCGACTTCTT
Source organism: Papaver californicum (assembly GCA_023531435.1). Classification (NCBI taxonomy): domain Eukaryota; kingdom Viridiplantae; phylum Streptophyta; class Magnoliopsida; order Ranunculales; family Papaveraceae; genus Papaver; species Papaver californicum. The sequence continues at coordinate 613,833 of JAJJMC010011023.1, read as the reverse complement.
TACATACTTTTGAATCAGAAATTTCAAAATCTCTGTCTCAACTTTCTTCAAATGAAATCAATTTACCATGGATTCGAAAGTGTTTACAAATCTTACCTACAATTAACAAAGCTTTTAATAGTCTTGTCATGGGTTTAGACTATCCAATTACTAAATGGGAAATGATTTCTACCGATGAATATTTAGCTTCCAGCTTGAATTCTTTAGAATACCTCAATTCTATTAATTCCTCACTCACTCAACTTTCTCAAGCTAATATGGTACTATCCCATGGTTTGACCCTTGCAAAACAACAAGCTCTAAAACCAATTCAAAATCAGTCGTGGAATAGTTCTATCGACAAGAATTCTTGTTATAGAAATGAAGTAAAAGAAGAAAAAGACCTGAAATTCTCTTCGGAGAAAGAATGGATTATTCATCAAGCTCTATTGATTAAGAGGACTGTTTGGTATTGGATTTGCAAAGTTATCGATTCGAGTATCCATGGAGATGTTCAATTAGAAATGAATAAAACAGAGTTATCAGCTTTCTCGTCGTCCCCGTTGATTAGCCTACACTTAAGCAAGATATGTGAAGAGATTAAAGAAAAAAAGAGTGTGTTAAAGGAAGTGGATGATGTAAATGGATCCCTGGTTCGATTATTTGCGGCCGATAATAGAAGGAGTGAACCTCTTAGTGGTGCAGTAAATGAATTGAAAGGAAAATTACAAGTATGGGGAAAGATGGTGGAAAATTTTGAAGATGATGTGAATAAGTTGTTTTCTGAAGTTTTGTTGGGAAGAAATGAATTTCTTGATAGTTTTCAGCAAAGGAAGCAATGTTCATCCAAGTAATAAGATGCTAACTAGTGTTTTTTCTTTCTGTACAGTTTAAATATTGATTTCACAGTTAATGCAACTAATTTTACCGGTATGAATTCTACACGGTGTTATGGTTTAAAGAACAATTTATTAGGTTTTAGAGCACAATGTTTGGTTAATCAGTCTCGAATTCATCGGAGAACTAACAAATTAGTCGCAGAACATCCACCGTGAAGCACAGAATTAATCTCCATTTCGAGGTGATGTTCAGATTTAGTAAACAATATACTTGCTTTAGATAAAACTGGTTCATGCCGGGATATATCCGAACGTCAACTATTGTTTCTTGTAACATTCAAAATGTAAAACAACAACAACAAAACTGAAATGTCTGAATCTGGATATGATTTGGAAGGAAAAAGGGACTCCTCCAAGAAAGTATCTATCAACTTGGAGCCATAGGAGTATCTGAATCATTCAAAGACGATGCTCTCTCCGAAGACAATCTCTCTGCCGATGCTCTGTCTGCTGCTTTCATTTTGTAATATCCATCTGGTGCCAACCTAAAAATAAAGAGAGACTTCCTTATTGAGCAACTGTTCTAAGTATTTCCACAAGTTTAATAAGAGAAAACAGATCAAGTATGTTAGGACAGAGTAGTACCCCAAGTGCAAGGAAGTATCTGAATCATCATGTTTCTCGGATGAGCAATGGCAAACACCTTTTGGACTTAGTATGCCATGCTTAATGTGTGAAGAATGTTTCCTATCCATTGAATGAAATTCAAGATATGGTGGCCTTGTGCGTCCAGTTGATGGAAGCAATGCTTGAAGTTCCTCCACCTATAAGAGAGGTTATGTGAAATCAAACAATCGTGCAAGAATTTTTTTCATTCTATTTTACACAAGGAAATTTGAGATAAAAATCTATGAAGCTTAGCATTACCTGTTTGCGCAAAATTCTGTTCTCCATCACAACTCTTTCTTCCTAAGAAACAAAGTTGAAGTAGGTTATCATGGGAAAGATTCTAGTTTATTAGATACGCTCTATCACAGAAATGCTTCCCAGTATCATACCTGTAGTCTGGACTGATCAAGCTCGTCATACAGCAGGTTATCCTGAAAAGGTAGATAAGTTCAATTCAGTGAAAGCGAGATACCTTGACTCTATACTTTATCTCTTATTTTATATTGGGTAAAAACCTATGACCATTTTAAGGAATATATCAGCTCTTCCAACTAGTACTTAAATTTTTTATATTGGAAATGGATTCCTAAATGCCTTGGTACCTTCCTAGCCTTAACCAATAACATCCCTTCGTTCAATTGATCTTCAAGGTGCTGCAGTTCTTTTAAACCCAAACCCATCAATTCCTTACCCAGCATCCTTCTACAAAAAGTGATGATAATGTTAAAGTTAAGATGGGTAATAACAGCATTTTGCAAGAATGACGTAAATTCAAACAAAAACTCACAGATGTCTCATCCGAAGTTTTGAAATTTCATCTTTCAGGATGCCTATCTCCTTAGATTGTTGCCTCTGCATAGCAATTGGCTGCATATCAAAAATGAGAGTTTAAAAAATGGTATATTTACAGTAGTAAAAAAGGTCAGGAATGTGTGTGAAATAGTTACCTCTGGGTCATACTCGACCAGCGAGGTTGCTTCAGAACTATCTTGGCACTTATTGTATCTTGAAAGTGTTCGTTTCATGCTTTAACAAGAAACAAATAGAAAATATAAGTGTTTAACAAGATGACAAAAACCCATAAGTGAACTAGTAAAACTGTGAAACTCTTTAACAAGAAGATCATGAGCTATAGAAACCTTTACAGAAAAAATAAACTACTCCGTGACAAAAGATGCAAAATAAGAAGTTTCAAGAGTAACTCTTTACTTGTCTTAGTTGTCTATTTATATCAGTATAAGTAGTATTAACTTTTTTTCCTAAAAGATCTTTGCTAACCAAACTTGAGAGATTGAAGAGGAACAATCAAAGCTTTCTCTAAAATTCTACCCATTCTTTTTCTCTTTTACATTTTCCCGTTACACAGCGGAAGATAGGAATAACTCATATATTGTAACTTGTACTAATCCATCAAATGTATGCAAAGTCAGTACAATGAGAACTTATATGTCATTTGGTGCAAACCAATTGTGAAAAATATCTCAACCAAAAGCTATCTCCTTTTGTTCCTTGTCCTTACAAATTGAGCAAGCAACTGGAGATATAAAAGAAGAGACTATGGTCCATCTGCTTCACCATTCGCCATTCTTTCTATCGGAAAGGCTTGACAAAACGGCAAAAGGATGAAGTTAAACCGACACAAGTTGCGGCTGTCTGGGGAAAGTACATGATACATGAAACATAAAGGGCATAAATAAGTCGACTACTAGGTTCCTCGAATTCCCTAACATTTCTATACATGACATAGAAGGCATAAATGAGCTGAGTACTAGGTTCGTCGAATACCCTTAACATTTCTATATATGACATAAATGCTTAAATGAGCTGAGTACTAGGTTCATCGAATACCCTAAACATTTATACACATGACATAAAAGGCATAAATGAGCCGAGTACAAGGTTCGTCGAATACCCTAAACATTTCTATACACGACATAAAAGGCATAAATGAGTCGAGTACTAGGTTCGTCGAATACCCTAAACATTTCTATACATGTATTATCGTCAATCGTTACGAAAATCCCCGAATATCTTCATCCCCACATCATTATTGAATTGCCTAAAGCATATTTCGATTTAAGATTATTCGTAAAGAATCACTGTTTTTCGTTCACCTTTCCGAGGCAAAGTTAACGATCCCATCAATATGTCTCTCTTCTCGAGTTTGAAAGTAGAGTAAACAAGGACTACTCTAAACCATATTTTACCCCCAAACCCCTAAAAAAACAATCGATGTATCTTATTTTGCAAAACCAAGAACTGTTGAATCAAAAATTTTGCATCCATTCCCCAAATATGCTCTGACAAATCATACAAACTCTAAATTTAATTCTAACAGTGAACAGACAGAGGTAAAAATTGGGTCTTTGATTCAAGCAAACACAAATCACTAAAAATTACCAACAATTTAGTCTGTAAATCTAACATGCATCCATAATATAAAACCTAATCAAAAACCTTTTTATGGTTTCTTAATCAAATTCTTCCACTAAAATAATAAAATTAAAAAAAAATCTACTAAAACGGACAGTAAATTGCATGCATGATCATCTACAGTAAAAAAAAACAATTTTATTTATAAAAAGTTATAAATCAAAGGAAAAGAATCCTCACCCAGAACTAGAAAATTCAAAGAGCTTTCCGGTGCTTGAAAAGATAATAAGGGCAACTTCAGCATCACATAGAACAGATAATTCTTGAGCCTTTTTCAATAATCCTGCTCTTCTTTTTGAAAATGTAACTTGACGACTAGTAGCATTCTCAATCCTCTTGATCTCTATTTTCCCTCTACCCATTTTTCTTCTTCTAATTTCGTTTCTGTATCTGTATAATCTCTTCTTGTTGTTGTTGTTTGTACCATCAAAATTATAATGTGGTTGTACAAATAGAAAGAGAAAAATCAAAATATAGGGAAAGTGATTAATATAGATTAATGATAGAAGAAGAAAATAGATATCAAAAAATTGACTTCTTTTAGGATTTGGGTATTTTTAATTTTCAATTTTTCTATAAATTCCTTCTGATTCGAAACAAGGAAAACATAACTAAATATAGTGATAAAGGAAGATAGAGAGATGAGAGAGAATATGCGTACCCAAAATGGCAAAAACCATTGAAACGGTAACCATGCATGGCTATTTTTTCTATATCTCTCTATTGCAGTCTTTTTTCAGTAATTTTCTTGCATCATTTTATTTATTCATTGTTTCTACATTTAGACTCTCATTTACTATATACATTATTCCAAAACCTCTCTGATGTTTCTTACTTTCTTTCTCTATTTTTAGCAAAATCTACTCAGCACTTGTTTGTCTTCTTTCTTAATAATATAAATGATCTTTTTGCCCACTAGATGCGACATCCAATAGATGCCTCGCAGTAGAGGTTTGGTTCAAATGTAGGGTCGGTGATTTAGTTTTGTTTTAAGCTGGTTTTATTTACTGTGTGCCGTATCTGGCAGAATATCTTTGCTATCTAGACAGATTTGTTTTAGGCTTTCCTTATTTGTGTAACGTTATTGACATCGCTCTTATTGGCGTTTCTGACAAGACATTGTAAAACACTTGGATTTTTTCTATCTTTTTGTGTTGCTGATTTTTCAGCTCCACGATGAACACATACTAAAAAACAATTAAATTTGCTATTATATAATTATATATGTAAATGTGAAATCTAAGTGTTAAATGTAAATGCTTGCTATGTTGTTATGCATTTGTTGAAGTGATGTTTTTTTGTCAAATTGGTGTACATGTTTTTTGTGAGTACAACAAAACTATCTTAACATGTGGAAAACGATTAAGAGCCAATGCATTATACGACTCTGCAGCGGCATGTACAGAAGCAACTCTAAGATATAAAAATGTCACCATTTATTATTGGTTGGACCGCAACACAAATCATAACTCAAGTCCACAATCACAACTCATCTACACCAGTTTGTCCCGCATCAACTTATCTGCACTAATTTATCCCGTACCAGCATGTTCACCAAGCATGTACCGCACTAACTTGTCCGCACTAAATTGTCTGTACTAATTTGTCCCGCACCAGCATGTTCACCAAGTAACTTGTCCTCACCAACTTGTCTCGCACCAGCATGTTCATCAAGCTTGTCCCGCACCAAGGTTAGACTAAGGTCATTCAAGGATAAGATTAACATTGACATATGGCAGATCACTATCGACACGTAGCAGACCTCTATCGACACGTGGCAGACCTCCATCGATACGTGGTAAAATTTGATGTTGAAACATATAGCTTATCAATGCTTTAAAGATAAGGGAAAATGGGCTTTTTTGTAAATGCCATTTCTATCACCCCTTTATAAACAAAGCAAAAGTATTAGAGAGGGGGGACTTTATCTTCTCATCTGATATAATGGACAGTCAGGTACATAACTTCTTTCTGCTAGGATAAAAGAGGGGACTCTTCTTCTTCCCCAATTTTACTTTCTGCCAGGATAAAACTTCATCCTTCTGTAACACTCAATCATCAATAAAAACGCCCGAACCTTCATTACCCGTGGAAGTAGGCATCAATGCCGAGCCACGTTATATAATGGTGTCAATCTCTTGTGTATTTGCTATATTTTGATTTCATCATAATTGTTTTTCTTCACATCTGAATCATTGGTTGTGGTAAAATCATAAAAATGGTAATCACAATTTGGCACTAGAAACAAGGAATAAGTTTAAAGGATTTATCCTACCTGTGTCCTTGAAGATCAAGAGAGCTTCTATAAATTTAGTTACAACCGAAAACAAACGGAACCTCGAATTGAAACAAGAGAGAGAAGGGAGGATAAAACTTCTATGTGAAAACAGAGGCAGTCAGTATGCTTATCTTTTCTTTCTCTTTTTCTTCTCCTCCTTTGTTCTTCTTCTGCAAATTAATCGAGAGGCAAAAATAGTAGAATTAAGATTGAAAGATGAGGGGAAAGATTAAAAAAATGGTATTGGTGGTGGTATTAATGTTGATTGGGTATGAGAAGAAGCAGAAATGTTAAATTGAAGAGAAAAGAAATTAGGGTTTTCCTGAGAAATTTATAGAAACTTCTGAAGTTGAAATTGATGATTTGAGAGTTGAATTAGAAGTGGGTTTAACGTGAATTGAAGTGTGAGATTGAAGAATTTCTCGAAATCAATAATTCAGGGTTTCAAAATTTAGATGCAGGAATTAAGGTTTTGAACTTAAGTGAAGTTATACGCAACTGAGAATCTCATACAAAGCAAATCAAAATTCCACAAGTTAGAGTCCCGCAACTTCAATTTCGCAACATAATTTGCAGTTCCTCAAGCTTCAGTTCCTCAATTTAAATCCCGCGGCTCATTTTCCTCTCCGCAAGCTTCAATTTTCTAACTCAATTCCCGTAGTTCAATTTCAATCCCGCAGCAAAATTCCTGCTCCGCAAGCATCAATTTCGTAGCTCCTCAAGCTTCACTTCCGCAGTTCCACAAGCTTCAATCCCGCAACTCCCCATGTTTCATTTTTGCAACCCAATTCCTTCTCCACAAGCTTTAGTTTTGTAGCTCAATTCCCGTAGTTCAAATCCCACAAGCTTCAAATTTTACAACACGGGTTCAATATCATGCGACATAGTCACAACTTTTTAAAAACAGGGGGAAGCAGGGGAAAAAATGAACCATTAACAGAGTATTTCTTCAAGGATCAATACTTCATATTGCTTATACTTCATACTTCTTATGCGAAGAATTCTTCTTCAAGGATCGATACTTCACATTAGTGATACTTCATACTTCTTATGCAAATAATACTTCTTCAAGGATCGATACTTCATATTGCTTATATTTCATACTTCTTATGCGAAGAATACTTCTTCAAGGATCGATACTTCACATTAGTTATACTTCATACTTCTTATGTAAAGAATACTTCTTCAAGGATCGATACTTCATATTGCTTATACTTCATACTTCTTATGCGAAGAATACTTCTTCAAGGATCGATACTTCATACTTCTTATGCGAAGAGTACTTCTAAACTCATGAAGTACCATTGATTGGAAATTTTACAAAAGAGCTAAGTACCTCATACCTCCTGGATCTGAAATTTTGCAATTTTCTTACTTTATCAATTTTTTTTTTGTGAAACCCTTGTCTTTGTGAGTCATGAAAAGGTCTCTTATTCATAATTACAATCGAGATGACAGGTTATCACATAGGCATTGGCACATATGTACAAATATGCATCTAATGACACCTGACACAGGACCCATCTCGATTATCACTTTGAATTTGAATCCCTGATTGACTTATACTTTGAGATGATAGGTTCTCACACAGGCATTGGCACGTATGTATAAATCTGTGTCTAATGACACCAGACACAGGACCCATCTCGATTATCACCTTGAACTTGAATCCCTGATTGACTTATACTTTGAGATGACAGGTTCTCACACAGGCATTGGCACGTATGTACAAATCTGCGTCTAATGACACCTGACACAGAACCCATCTCGATTATCACCTTGAATTTGAATCCCTGATTGACTTATACTTATACACTAGATTCAATAGTACAGATTTACATAAAGATTGAATGAATGACATTTTATTAATCCATTTATCATTTTTGGTCATAATATACGGGATGATATCTTTACACTAACACGTGCTTGTATATAAGTATTGGCAGCAAAACTTCATACTTGAGTGGATTTTTCAGGCTAAATCTCTTATCACGACAAGGTTGGACAAAAAGCAACTACTTGGGCATCACATGATATAGGAACAAGATGCTCCAGACCATTGCCAAGAAGCACCAATGATAATATAGCCGCATTAAACCTAACCAAGACGCAATGTAAAACATCGACAACATCAACCACCAAAGTAAGGTACGAGCAAGACATGAAAATGTTTTCTTAAGGATTGTTCTTCAAACAAACCTTAAGAAAAAGGGAAAATTATGAGTACAATAAATGTACCTCAACACGTGGAATGCGATTAAGAGCCAAAGCAGGATACGACTCTGCAGCGGCATGCACAGAAGCAACTCTAAGATACAAAAATGTCACCATTTATTATTGGTTGGACCGCAGCAGAAACCATAACTCAAGTCCACAATCACAACTCGTCTGCACCAGCTTGTCCGCACTAATTTGTCCCGCACCAGCATGTTCACCAAGCATGTCTCGCACCAACTTGTCCCCACCAACTTGTCCCCACCAATTTGTCTGCACTAACTTGTCCGCACTAATTTGTCCTGTACCAGCATGTTCACCAAGCATGTCCCGCACCAGCATGTTCACCAAGCATGTCCCGCACCAACTTGTCTCGCACCAGCATGTTCATCAAGTCTGTCCCGCACCAAGGTTAGACTAAGGTCATTCAAGGATAAAATCAACATTGACACATGGCAGATCACTATTGACACATGGCAGACCTCTATCGACACGTGGCGGACCTCCATCAAGATGTGGCAAAATTTGATGTTGAAAACAAATAGCTTATCAATGCTTTGAAGATAAGGGAAAAAGGGTTTTTTTCTTCTAAATGCCATTTCTATCACCCCTTTATAAACAAAACAAAGGTATTAGGGGGGGGGGGGGGTTTCTTCTTTCCCGAAAGGGACTTTTTTTCTTCTTCTTCCCCAAAATTAGTTTATTCTTCCCTAAAAATGTTCTCAACGGAGAAAAGCTTCAATCTTCTATAACCTAACAATCAATAAGAACAATCAACTTTCATT